>WOXC01011605.1:0-503651 GCA_011680675.1 Gymnobelideus leadbeateri | reverse complement strand
TCATATGAATACATATGTGAATGTGTGTATATGGTACAGTTATATATGGATAGGGGGCATAGGTTGAATTTGTTGGGAAGGGAGGATACTTAAGGGGTGAAATTATGAGGTGAGAGAGGAAAGTGGCAAGAGGAGATGGGGAGAGACAGGGTAGGGTAAACTATATCATGTAGAAGAAGCAAGGGGAAGTGGTTGCAAGGGAGGGGGAGAATAGGAAGGCTAAAAAGGCAAAACCACATTCTCATTGAATTTGGTTCAGGAGAGAATGACATACATACTAATTGGGATATCTCAACCTGCGGCAGGATAGGGGGTAGGGGGATGAGAGGAGGGATGATGGATGGGAGGGCATCCTTTGGGGGAGGGTAGGTTGGAAGTACCCACTATAGTTAGTGGACAGATCATAGGAATGGACCAGGTGGGGGGTGGGATGAGTGGGAGGGAATTATAAGCAGCCTTGTACAATATATCTACTATGATAATGTTTTGCATAGCTAGACATGTACAACATATACTGAATTACTTATCTCCCCAGAGGGAATGGGTGACAAGGGAGGAAGGAAATGGATCTGAAATTTGAGGTCTTAACATTAAATGTTTCAAATATATTAAAAAAAGGAATAATAGGGACTGCAATGTCATGATGGCCCAGAAGTTAGGGCCAAAGGGCACCTGTAAGGAGAAGCACACCTTCATCCATAAACACAACGACAAAGTCAGAGCCATCTGTGCCACCCCAGACATTCCTTGTAAGGAAAAGGGGAGTAACTGTCACCAGAGAAGAGAACTTTTGCAATTGACTGTCTGTCAACTGATCCTATGGTCTCAAACCAAAAGTACAAATACCAAAGCATTCCCATGACCATGAACATAATCATTGCCTGTGATGGGATGAACCCCCAGAATTTTAAAGAACATGCCTAATAATGCAGGCATCTCGTCTTCTTTCTCCTGTTTATTCTCACTATAAGGACACAGAAAAATTGATTCCAGATTGCAATGAGCATACAGAGATTATCTGGTCCACCTCCTCACTTCAAATGAAATCAATATTTGTAAAAAGTTCTTAATGCAGTGCCTGACAAATAACAGGTCTTGTATAAATACTTATTCCTTCCCTGTCACTTCCTAAATTAATAAACTAAGGTCAAGAAACTTCAAAAAAAAAAGAGCTGGGACTGAACCCAAGGATCACCTACCCAGTAAAAGTGAGTATTTTGTTTCAGGAGAAAATATGGTCATTCAGTGGAATAGAGGACTTTCAAGCATTCTTGAGGAAAAAAGCCAGAGTTGAATAGAAAATTTGACATCCAGACACAAGAAGCAAGAGATACCTGAGAAGGTAATCAGGGAAAAGAAATCAAAAGGAACTTATCAAAATTAACCTATTTACATTCCTACATGGAAAAGCAATACCTGTGACTGATGAAACTTTTCTCAGTATGAAAATAATGGAAGAAGGGCATATGGTCACATGAATACATATGTGAATGTGTGTGTATGTGTATGTATGTATGTATATATATATATATATATATATATATATGTTTACAGTTATACATGGATAGAGGGCATAGGTTGAATTAGTTGGGAAGGGATGATACCTAAGGTGTGAAACTATGAGGTGAGAGAGGAAAGTGGCAAGAGGAGATGGGGAGAGATAGGGTAGGGTAAACTATCTCATGTAGAAGAAGCAAGGGGAAGTGGCTGCAGAGGAGGAAAAGAATAGAAAGGCAAAAAGGCAAAACCACATTCTCATTGAATTTGGTTCAGGGAGAGAATGACATACATACTAAATGGGATATCTCAACCTGCAGCAGAATAGGGGGAAGGGAGATGAGAGGAGGGATGATGGATGGGAGGGCACTCTTGGGGGGAAGGGAGGTTGGAAGTACCCACTATAGAAGAGGGACAGGATCAAGTAGGGAATGGACCAGGTGGGGGGGGGGATGGATGGGAGGGAATTATAAGCAGTCTTGTACAATATATCTACTATGGTAATATTTTGCATAGCTATACCTGTATAACACATACTGAACTACTTATCTTTCCAGAGGGAATGGGTGAAAAGGGAGGAAGGGAAGGGATCTGAAATTCCAGGTCTTAAAATTAAATGTTTCAAATATATATAAATACTATTATTAATACTCTTTTGCATGTAATTGGGAGATAAGATGTACAGGCATCGGGGCACAGAGATTCATCTTGCTCTAATGGAAAAGTGGAAGGGGGTAAGGGCGAAGATATGTGAGAGAGCAGGATGGAGGAAGCGATATCTTGTGGGACTGCTATTCTGGGAGGGTGGGTGGATAGGGGAAAAACGGGGGAAAAATTGTAACTCAAAATCTGGCGGAAATGAATGATGTAAAACAGGAGTTAATAAAGCATTTGTTTAAATAAAAAAAAGAAATGGAAAAAAAAAGAAATTCTCAAGGAAAATGGCCCTGATGTTTTAGATCCAGAGGGCAAAATAGAGGTTGAAAGAATCCACAGATCACCTCCTGAAAAAGATCCCAAAAAGAAAACTCCTAGGAATATTATAGCCAGGTTCCAGAATTCCTAGATCAAGGAGAAAATACTACAAGCAGCCAGGAAGAAACAATTTCAATATTGTGGAAACACAATCAGAATAGCACAGGACCTGGCAGCTTCTACACTGAGGGATTGAAGGGCATGGAATATGATATTCTGCACGTCAAAGGACCTGGGATTAAAACCAAGAATAACCAGCCCAGCAAAACTGAGTATTTTCTTTCAGGGGAAAATATGGTCATTCATTGGAATAGAGGATTTTCAAGCATTCTTGAGGAAAAAACCAGAGTTGAATAGAAAAATTGACATTCAGACAAAAGAAGCAAGAGATGCTTTAGAAGGTAATCAGGGAAAAGAAATCAAAAGGAACTTATCAAAGTTGATCTATTTACATTCCCACATGGAAAAACAATAACTGTGACTGATGAAACCTTCCTCATTATGAAAATAATTGAAGAAGGGTATATGGGCATATGAATACATATATGAATGTGTATATATATGTTCACGGGTATACATGGATAGAGGGCACAGGTTGAATTTGGTGGGAAAGGATGATACTTAAGGGGTGAAGTTAAGAGGTGAGAGAGGAAAGTGGCAAGAGGAGATGGGGAGAGACAGGGTAGGGTAAACTATCTCATGTAGAAGAGGCAAGGGGAAGTAGTAGCAGGGGAGGGGAAGAACAGGGAGGCAAAAAGGCAAAACCATATTCTCATTGAATTTGGCTCAGGGAGAGAATGACACACATACTAAATGGGATATCTCACCCTGCAGGAGAGTAGGGGGAAGGGGGATGAGAAGGGGGATGATGGAGGGGGAGGGGAGGTTGGAAGTACCCACTTTCGAAGAGGGACAAGATCAAAGTAGGGAATGGACCAGGTGGGGGGTGGGATGGGTGGGAGGGAAATATAAGCAGTCTCTTACAATATATCTCCTATGGTAATGTTTTGCATAGCTATACATGTACAACACATGCTGAATTGCTTATCTTCCCGGAGGGAGTAAGTGACAAGGGAGGAAGGGAATGGATGTGAAATTCGAAGTTTTAAAATTAAATATTTCAAATATATATAAATACTATTAGTAATACTATTTTGCATGTAATTGGGAGATACGATGTTCAGGCATTAGGGCACAGAGATTCACCTTGCCCTAATGGAAAAGTTGAAGGGGGTATAGGAGAAGATATGGGAGAGAGCAGATTGGATGAGGGGATATCTTGTGGGACTGCTATTCTGGGGTGGTGGGTAGGGCGAAAATGGGAAAAAAATTGTAACTCAAAATCTGGCGGAAATGAATGATGTAAACCAGAAGTTAATAAAGCATTTGTTAAAAAAAAAAAAGAATAAAAGACAACCACCAAAGATCTTTTTTTTACAAGAATGGTTCAATGCATAGGAAAGCAGGAAAAGATATTTTTCAGACGTGAAAGTGATCTAGAAACAAACAAAAAAATCAATAAAATATTATTTTTAAAAAGTCAGTTTAGACCATCAGCTAGCTAGAACTCAGTGCCAAAGAGGTCAAATTGTGGGGCCCATCTCTGTGCGGCCTTCACTCTGTTCTGTTGCCATAGACCACACAGGCTTTTACATCAGACAGTCTTATAAACCCATGTCCTGAAACACCAGGGATGAAAAAGTATTTATGGTTCAGTACACATCATTCCCACTAATGAAAACACACGTCCCTAGAGCTGCCCTACTCATGGTGGGTCAAGTTTCCTACAGTTAAATTACTCAGGCACTAACTAGACCATCCAGGGTCAGAGCCTTCCTGCCTTTCTTTTCTGATGTTTGCCTTTCAGACATTCCCATCCTTTTTCTTTCCCTCCTCCTCTTCCTCCTCCTCCTTCTCTTCTTTCTTCTTCAGCATTTCTATCCAAGCATAACCTGAATGAAAGTCACTAGGGAGAGAATGGTCTCTTTTGTCACTTCTCAACTAGGTGGAGCAATAGGTAGATTGCCATTTCTGGAGCCAGGAAGACTGGAATCCAAATCCAGCCTCAGACTGTATTTGTGGAAGGCCCTAAGAACATGCCCCTTGATTAGATTAGATTAGATGAGGATTTATTCAGATTTAGGAATGCAAATAGAGCGAAAATAATAATAGCTAGCATTTACATGTCACTTTAAGGTTTATAAATATTATCTCATTTAATAATAGTAATAGCCAGCATTTCCACAATGCCTACTATGTGCAAGGCACTTTACAAACATTGTCTCATTTGATCCTCACAAAAATCCTAGGAGTTTAAGTGCTATTATTATCCCCATTTTATAGATGAGGAAACTGAGGCAGACAGAGTTTCACAGATAACACACAGAAGACACTGGAGCTTTTGGACTCTGGCCTCTAACAGGTTCACTCTTGATCTGGCCAGAAAGGAAGGATAGGAAGACAGCTTTGGAGGGGTTTATTACTTACTTTATTCTAGTCTAGTTTTCTCAAAGGGAGTACTGATAATGGGAGCACCAAATCCTACAGTATTCCCTAATCACCCTTCTTGCAGAGGCCAGCAAGAAGGGTGGGTGGAAGGGGGGAGGGAACTACCCCTATGTCTCCATGGGGTCAATCAAGACAGGCACAACTTGTGCACTACCCTAAATCCCCTTGAGCCTCAATGGGGGCCAGTTGAGTTACACATAGCATTATACTGTCATATTCCCCTATGGGTTCCCTACTCACTAACCAGCACCCACTTGCTTTATAGGGCAACAGACAAAGAAGGCATCTTGCCAACATTAAGCTCATAGGTTAACTTTAGCAATATTGTCATTCTGTGGAGACATAGTCACATTATGTCACCCCATATCTCATGGCACAGCCTCACTAGGACTATCACTATGATTGTAGGAATTACTATCTAGGATCCTTGGGGCTATTCTGAGAGTTATTATGTAACACCTGGAAACTAGACATTACCATGGCCATGGATCCTGAGAAACTAAACTCTAAGAAGGATAACAAAAATGTCCTTACATACACAGATTTTAAGTGGTTTGCCTAGAATCACACAACCGAAAAGTGTCTGAAGGTGGATTTGAACTCGTTTTCCTGACTGTATCTGCTATTGTCTCAAAGAAAGATAATCCTTGCCCTAAGGAATTTAAATTCTAATGATAAAAATTATTTTAAAAAATAAAAGGGAGCTAAAAAGGAGGGAGAGGAAGATGGTCCCACAGTGGACAGGAACTGAACTGATTAGAAGCAAGAATGGCTGGAGTGGGTTCTTCCTCACCTGGAAGTTCCAATCAGAGGATGCCATTGGGTGAGGACTGCTAAGGTGAAGCTGGGAAGAAAGTGGCAAAATCCAGAGAGTCAGGAGGTAGGTCAAGTCAGAACCTCTTGATCCCCTAAATTGGGGTTGTAACTTGTCCTGGTGGTAATCACTTATTTTTCTTGGGCCAGTGGCTTTAACATGTACTAGGCAATGTTGTACAGCAGACCTGGGGAGGACAAGACACTGGAACCTCCAGAGAGTTAACCCACACTTTCTCTGGTTAGATACCAAGCAGAATCTGCCCAAATCTGATGACTAATCAGGGTATTAAAACAAAAGGTTTATGACCTGAAAGTTTGTGACTACCCAAAGTGAACTCCATGGAATGTTCTGATCTTCTGAAAAGCAGAACTTTGGAAAATCCACTCATATGTCTCATAACTGGATGGGAAAGTATAAGAGTCTGGAGTAAGAAAATAAAAGTGGAATGAGCCACCTTGATAAAGTCATGGATTCCCCAGGGAATCTGGAGTCTTTAAAACTGGAGGTTTTTAAAAAAAAGCCAGGTACCAATTTTGTTAGGCATGTTGTAAAGTAAATTTTATTATTGTTGCTGGTTTTATAGATTAGACTAGATAACCCCTGAGGTACCTGGGCACTGTGACATTCTGCTGCATTCTGAAATTCTGCTACACTCTGAAATACATGTCCTATAGTCCCTGTTCTTACCTCTAACATTAGTGAAGTATCTTTTATCTTTGGAGAGCCTTTAGAGAAAAGCATTTTTTCTCCTTCCCACTGGCAGGCATGCCTAAGCTCAAGATATGAGTTCCAAGGAATTTCTCCTTCCATTTCTCTTTCTTTTCATACCTTCTTTCCAGGCTCTCGTGGATTCTTTCCTAAGAATCAGCTACCCTTGGCCCTCTTCCATGGAAAGACTGAG
Organism: Gymnobelideus leadbeateri; assembly: GCA_011680675.1. Lineage (NCBI taxonomy): Eukaryota > Metazoa > Chordata > Mammalia > Diprotodontia > Petauridae > Gymnobelideus > Gymnobelideus leadbeateri. The sequence continues at coordinate 496,953 of WOXC01011605.1, read as the reverse complement.
TGTTGAGGCTATTGGTCAGAGCTTGCACTCACTCCATCAAACAAGACATCCACCCAAAAACTAAGTGAAGGCTCCTAACACAGCCCTAGAAACTCCTACTCCAGAAAACAGGCTTTCTCTAGGTTTCCATTTTCAGCCTTAATGTACTAACTAAAGTAACTTCTTTTCCAAACAGATCTTATTTAGGGTTCCAATCCCTGCATACCTTCTATCCTCCCTGAAGGCCAGATACAGCAGCAGATAAGCTGGCAACCTCCCATATTTCCCTCCAGGTTGGAGTTGTTGGCAGAACAGGGACAAGGAAATCATCCCTTAACCACTAGTCTATTGTCTGTCATCAAGCTATAGAAGGAAGGTCCAATTCAACAGAAGTAAACATCTACCAAGTATGGATCTAAGTACAAAAGAAATGTCATACCCAGATAAGTTATGGGAGTTAGGGAAGAGGGAGGATGTCAACAATAGCTGGCATTTTTATAGTCCTTTAAGGTTTTCAAAGCACTTTATATACACTATTTCATTTTATCCCGACAACAATCCCGTGAGGCAGGAGCCATCATCCCCCATTTTACAAAGGAGGAAAATAAAGCTGAATGACTTGCTCAGGGATACCCAGCTAGCTACTAAGTGTCTGAGGCAGGATTTAAATTCAAATCTTTTTGGCTCCACACTTGATCTACTTCTACCACTTAGCTGCCCAATGACAATAGACATTATTAGGAAACCAGGCTAATAGTATTGAGTAGATTTGCTTGCTTATTTTTCCTCTTATTTTCTTTTGCTTTTTTTTTTTTTGGAGGGGGGAAGGCAGGGCAAATGGGGTTAAGTGACTTGCCCAAGTCATCTGCTTAGTTAAGTGTTGAGTGTCTGAGACAGCATTTGAACACGGGTCCTCCTGATTCCAGAGCTGGTACTCTATTCACTGCACCACCTAACTGCCCTTTTTTTTTTCCTCATTTCTATCCCAAAGACCCAGTCTTGTTTCCTGGCTCCCTGTGAGAATTTTATAGATGGGAAAACTGAAACTGAGAGAGGGTCCAATGAGACTTTGTTTATAGAGGACTTTGCAAATCTTAAGTTGCTACAAGATAAATATTGGTAAAGTGCTTTGCAAACCTTGAAGCATTATATATGAGTTTGGAAAAGACCCTGATGTGGATGAAAGCAAAAGGAAAGGGGGAAAACAGAGGATGAGATGGATAGATAGTGTCATGGAAACAACAAACATGAACTTCAACAGACTTTCAGAGATAGTGAAGGATAGAAGAGTGGATTTGGGTCCAAGCTAGATAATTCTGGGGTCTCGGTACCACCACTGGCATGCTATGGTCCATGGGGTCACAAAGGGCTGGATAGGACTGAATGACTGAATAGCAACAATGTTTACTTCATTAGTAAATGTAAGGGGTAGGATTTGATCTTGGGTCTTCATGTTTTACATATTTTAGATCCCCTCCTCTTTATAGATCTGCTGCCTAGCTCCTCAATCTACAAAGTAGTCATTTAACAAATATCTATTCAATTGAGTTGGGTAATTTTATTTCAAGGCAGAAAAAATGTAACTCTTCAGGCTCCACTATGACCACATTTTGAATCTTGGAGGTCGGCTTCCTAGGAACAATGTTGTTGTTTTTTTCCTTCCTTTCCTAGGATTCTGGTCAATGGGTGATGGCAGAGTTTGCTATCCCAGCCCACTTGTTGGCTCAGCAAGGACTGCTCAATAGGCTGGTGGAAGAACCAGGACTCATCTGGAACAAATTTTGGAAAGTGCTCATAAAAAGAGTAAAAAGAAGGACCTATCCCACAACTTGGGATGTTCTTATGTTCATTCTAAAATGGGACTATACTTCTAAGGAAAGATATAGATGGCTAGAGGAGAACAGAGCTAGTTACTGGTGGATCCTAGACCCCACAAACAGGCAAACTGGACAGGATCACCATGATCAGAGCATCTGGGCTGGGAGGGACCTGAGAAGTACAGATGAGGAAACTGAGGTCCAGTAAGGTCACCAAGGCTACATAAGCATTAACTAGAAGAGGAGGGATTTGAAACCATATCTCTGACCAAGTCCACTTCTCTTTCTAATATACCACATAATTTAAGTTAGAGGGGATTTTTTTTTTTTTTTGCTTTTTGGAGGGCCATTGGGGTTAAGTGACTTGCCCAAGGTCATGCTGCTAGTTTTTGTGTTAAGTGTCTGAGACTGGATTTGAACTCAGGTCCTCCTGACTCCAAGGCCAGTGCTCTATTCACAGTGCTACCTAGCCACCCCTATTAGAGGTGATTTTTGAAGTCTGAAGGTTCAACACGATGTTCCTGGAGTCATCAGTTCATTGTACTAGAGTTTTCGTCTTTTAACTCTCAAGTGCCAGCTTCAGAGGATAACTGAATAAGGAAACAAGTCAAAGGGACCAAAAGATCCCCCACCTACCACCCTCTTGACACCATCAACACCAACACTCTGCCCAGCCATTGCTCTGCACCATCCTTCCAGCCCATATTTGTTAAGTGAATAAAAAGTCCCCACCGGCATGCTGGCATACACTTGATTGTGTCTTAGAGACACAACTCCCTCTGGAGAGAATTTCTTCTTGGAACTCACCACACTAGAAACCCAAGCCAAGTCCCCATCTCCTCCCCAAAAGAACTCTCAATCTCCCTAGTAGATAAACAAGTACATTAGGTCCTCGCAAGATCCCTGAATGCCTGTCAGAAATAAATACAGGTCCTTCCTCGGGTTCCTCTCTGCCAAGCTTGTTTGAGTTTATAGCTTGTGGCTAAAGATCAAGCTCCATTCTTTCCTATTAATAGTAGACCTCTGACCACCCAATTAGAAAGTATATAAATTGTGTTTCAGTTTATACTTCTACCCTAGAAGATTTAAGCAACTAAAGCTTTCCTGCCCTGATTAGCCAACCTCAGAAAAGGAAAATGTGTTTGCTTTATCCACCAACTTGTTCTCACACTAGTGCTTTCTTGTATGAGAGAAGTTCAGTAATTGGCTAATTGGTCTTTCCATGTGGGGAACAGGGTTCCCTACTATTTCCATTTCCAAATATGCCACCAGCTGTCAACAATCAGAACTAAAGAAAGGGAGAAGTGGTAAAGAAAACCCAGTACTTGGCTTCGCAGTATATTCTGGAAAAGATTCAATGAGATACAACCACTTACCTGGCAAGTTCTACTCACAACTCAGTGGGGGGGGGGGGGGTTTGAATCGAGGGGTAATCCAGGGCCCAGCACAGGACCTGGCACACAGTAGGTGCTTAATATATGTTGACGGATTGGCCTAGTCTATGAGTAATTGAATATGCTGCTTGAGTTTTCTAGGAGCAAATAGCAATGTTGGTTTTTAGAAATCCTTTAAAGTCAAAGCAGAGCCTAAACATCCCTGGGAGTATTCTTCCCCCATCCCATGCCACCTTCCCAAGAAGTTCCACCTATGGTGACCCAGATCACAGGATCAGACTTAGAACTACCTTGGAGTTCATCCAGTCCAGTCCCCTAATTGTACATATTTAATGAGTATGAGCAGAAGGAACTCCCCCTCCCCCCATCTCTGGGCCACCAGAGGGATGGAGCAGCATCAGAGTACTGGCCATTAAGGCAGGAAGAGCCACCCTTTCAAAAGACCTTAGAAGTAGTGGTTTCTCCCTCTAGTACTCTTCCTTCCTTTACCCATGTGGCCTGTAACCCTTTCTTTTGAGGACTTGGCAGGATGCATTGGGGAAGGGTACTATGCCCTGCTTAGTTGGAACTAGAAGCTTGGGTCTCTGGTTGCCTTTTCTGTTCCTGTTCTTTGCCCTAAGCATAGGTATCCAAACAGCAATCCTGGGCTAGATGTTTTCCTTGGAGGAAACCTCAAAAATCTGAGAGGTTGGAAGCTCCTAGGGCCCTCAGTGAATGCCTGCGATGCTATGAGAAGCTCCTTCTACCATTGCTATACCGTTTTTTAGGGAAGATAACCACTGAAAGTTGGTTGGATCTTGAGAGAATCACTTAACCAGTGCAACACCAAGAGGGTGAGATGCCTATTTAAGAATCCCACCTAAGTGTTTCATGGTATGTGTTTTAAAGCATTTTTAAATTTTTACATAGACGTAATAAATAGCTGATCTACCTTTCCACCCCCTTTTGTGGAAAAACCATAGACATGAGCCTAACTTAAGTTGTAATTGATTTTCCCTGGAGTTCCAGTGTAGAGGACGTAAAGGGTCAAAGTTCAAGAAGAGTCTCCTGACCCCTCTCTTCAGGTCTACTCAGGTTTCCCTAGAATTGAACCCAGTTTGTGCCCCTGGATCCAGAGTTCCTTTAGAGGAAGAGGGTGAGCCTCCATGGGTCCAACAATCCTTTGATACTACACTTACATAGCCGCTAGGTGGCACCAGGAACACCAGGCCTGGAGTAAGGAAAACCTTAGTTCAAATCCAGCCTCAGACCCTATCAGTGTCCTTGAACAAATAAATCACTTAACCTCCATCAGTCTCAGTTTCATCATCTGTAAAAGGGGCATAATAACAGTACCTGTCCATTTGTTGTGAGGATCAAATGGATGCTTGCAAAGAACTTAGTACATAGCACCATATAAATGTTTTATTGTTCAGTTGTGTCTGACTCTTCATGACCCCATTTGGGGTTTTCTTGGCAGAGATACTGGAGTGGTTTGCCATTTCTTTCTCCAGTTCATTTTACAGAGGAGGAAACTGAAGAAAACAGGGTTGAGTGACTTGCCCAGGGTCACACAGTGTCTAAGGCCAGATTTGAACTTAGGAAGATGAGTCTTCCTGACTCCAAACCCAGCACTTACTCTATCCACTGAACCACCTAGCTACTCCATAGAAATACTGGCTATTTATTATTATTATTTTTTTTTTACGAAGACCCAGAGAATTCTGGCAACTTAGCCAAAGGGACACAGGTAAGAAAGTAGCAGACTAAGTATTTGAATCCAAGTTCGCTGACACCTAAATCAGATAATTTATCTAAAATTACATTACACGCTCTGCCACATTAAAGGTGGGGTGTAATTGTTCTCCCCGCCCCCAGGAGAAGGTCTGAGTCACATAAAGTGGGAAACTTAACCTCACATAGTTCTCTCTGACCACAACAGGCTTGCTATAAGATGTGGCCCTTTGGTTAAGACGAGTGCATCTCTCTTGCCCCTGGAAGGAGGGTCCTTGCCCATATCTGCTCTTTCATCTGCCTTCCTCACGTTTTCTTCAGCCTGCTCCAACTCTACACCAACTGTCTGGACCCCTGGGGATAATGCAATCTGCCTGAGCTCATTCCTCAATGATTACCTACCTGACTCCTCCACCACCTTACCCGTCCCATCCCAATGATACTAAAATCCCAGATGCCACTGTACATCTCATTCCTTGTCCCCCACTACCCACTCTTATTCCTAGCCCCCTCACTCAACCTCTGGAATGTCTACAAATGTTTTCATTTTAAACCTTGTTCTTTCTCATTGCACTTTCTTGCACTCGCTGAGACTTAGCTCCTTCCTAATGACCCAGCATCCCTGGTCAACTCTTCCAGAACTGATTGCACTTTCATACCTTCTGACTTACTGGTCATGGTAGGGAAATTGGAATACTTCTTGCCACTTCCAGATTCTACCAATATTCAACAACTTCTCTGCCTTTGAGATTCATTCAAATCACATATATCACCCAACTGAGATTATGGCAGCTTTCATCTAACCTCTAGGACAGGGGTGTCAATCTCTAGTTGAAAAGAAGGGCCACTAATCTGTATGTAACCTCTATAGGCTGCATATTAACATTTAAAATGTGCTATTATCTATGTTTTGTAGCATTTTAATTTTGTTAAATATTTCCCAATTAAATCTTATTCTGGGGAGTGTTGTGGGCTACCTTCTCCAGAGGGCCTTGTGTTTTGACACCTCTGGTCTAGAACCCTCCCTTCCTCAATGAAATTCAGTGCTGCTTTCTCTCCTCTCCAACTCATTTCCTCATACTATGAGACTTTAACTTAATAGTTCCTCAACCTACTAATTCCTCAAGACCTATATTATCTCTGCTAAACACAGTTATACCCTTGATCATGCCATTCCCCAAAATTCTATTTCCATATTTATGAATTCTAGGGGACAGCTAGGTGGCACAGTGAATGGAGCACCGACCCTGGAGTCAGGAGGACCTGAATTCAATCCCCCCTCCAAAAAAAAAATTATGAATTCTAAAATTCCTTTACCTAATAATAATCTTTTATCATTCCATTTTTTCCTCTGCCTTATAATCCCCATATCTGTTCATGCTCACCGTGACCTTCAGTCTTGCTACCTGTCAGTTCTTTTCCTGGCCATTGTCTGTACTTTGGTTGCATTCTTGTCTCTTCCCCACCTTGACACCATGGTGAGTCATTTTAACTTTACGTAATCCTTTTCTCTCTAGCTCCTCACCCCCTAATCCTACCACTGATCTTGTCCTGCCAAGCCCTAACCTTAGAGTACTCCCCCCATCTACTGCCTTTGCTCTTCTTCATGTGCTGCTACAGGAAGTTGGAGGAAAGAAAAAAAAATCACAAACCCATGCCGAGTCCACTATAAATTTAACAACACAAGTTCAAATGAGCTCTCACTGCAAGGAAGAAATTCCTTCCCATCTCTGTAACTGATTCATGACCTCTCATACAATGCCTTCTCCAAACCCTTTCATCCCTCATCAAGGGGTGCCTCCCCTCCATTCTCCCTCTCAGATGCCTCCTATTTCATTAAACAAAATGAGGCCATTTGCCAAGAGCTCCCTCTTTGGAGCTCATTTTCATTGAATTTCGCTGGGATTTCTTCTGCCATTACCTGCTTCTTCATCCATCTCACATGAAGAGGTGGCCTTTCTCCTGACCAAAACTAACCCCTCAACCTGCAAAAGTAATCCCCTTCCGAAGTGAACAGAACCAGAACGTTGTACACAGTAACAGTGATACCGTTCGATGAAGAACTGTGAATGATTCAGCCATTCTCAGCAATACAATGATCCAAGACAACCCCAAATGACTACTGATGATGCATACTACCTGCCTCCAGAGAAAGAACTGATACTGTTTGAATAGACTGAAGCTTGCTATTTTCATTCTTTCATTTTTTTATTCGAGTCTTCTTGTACAAAATGACTAATATGGAAATGTTTTACATAACTATGTATAACCTGTATCTGATTTTCTGTGTAGGGTGGAGGTGGAGAGGGAGGAGGGAGAGAATTTGGAACGTAATACTTTAAAGAAAAATGTTTTAAAATCAGGGAAAAAAATCCTGTTCCATCCCATTTTCTCCAACAGGATGCCCCTATCGTCCCTACTCTCACTAGCCCCTCGCCATTTATTGCTTATGTCCCTATTGCCTATAAGCACTCACATCTTCCCCATCTTCAAAATCCCCTCAATTGATAGGTCCATCCTTGCTACCATCTCATATCTTTCCTCATTTTATGGCTAAACTCCTGGCAAAAGCTATCTATATGCCTCCACTTCCTTTTCTCTCTCTCTCTAGGCTTCTGACCTCATCACTCAACAGAAACTTTCTCCAATGATCTCAATTTCCTGGACTCTCTTCCTTTATACTATCTCCCTTGGTGCTCTCATCAACTTCCATGGATTACTTATCATCTCCAGCTGATGATTCCCAGGTCTACCTAACCCAAACCCCACTTCTCCCCTGACCTCCCATCTCCAATCTCCATCTATTGGATATCTCAGATCAGATGTACATACGTCCAAGACTGAACTAACTCACTTGACCACCCCACCACCCCAGCTCCCCTCTCTTCCTAATTTTCCTATTACTCAAGGACACTGTCATCTTTCTAGTAACCCAGGCTTATCAAGTTATCACCCTCTATTCCTCACTCTCTCACCGTATCCAACCTGTTGTCATGTCCTTTCAATTCTACTCAATATCCTTCACCTATGTCCCCTTCTCTCCTCCAACACTACCAACAATGGTCACAGGCCATCATCACCTCGTGCTTGAACCATTGCATTTGCTTTCCAGCTGGTCTTCCCGTCTGCCTCAGGTCTCTCCCCACTTCAGTCCACCTTCCATTCTGTTATCAAACTGATCTTCTTAAAGTGCAGACCTGACCGCATCATCTCCCCTACTTAATAAATGGCAGTGGTCTCCTATTATCTCCAGGATCAAATATAAAATATTTTTTAAAAAATTACTTCTAAAGGCTTTTATAACGTGGTCTCTTCCTAACTTTCCAGCCTTCTTACACTTCCCCTCCCAACAGAATCTGATCCAGCAACACTGGACTCGTTCCTGTTTTCTCACACGAGAGTATTCTTCAGACTCTGAAATCTCACTTACCATTATCTCATTTCACTAACATGGGGATTGGCTGCTATTTTGTATTTCTTAGGCCTTGTTTCTGACCTATTAGCATTCATAACTGAATTCACCACAGTTAACACTGAAGCTTTCCTTTAAGAAATGTATTGGGAGGGGGCGGCTAGGTGGCGCAGTGAATAGAGCGCCGGCCCTGGAATCAGAAGGACCTGAGTTCGGAGCCGGCCTCCGACACCTAATCCGCACAAACAAAAAACCTAGCCTTGTAACCTTGGACAAGTTACTTAACCCCAATTGCCCTAAAGGAGCGGCTAGGTGGCGCAGTGAGTAAGAGCGCCGGCCTCGGAGTTTGGATGACCCGAGATCAGATCCGGCCTCAGAAAATGAGCACCCACACATAAATCAAATGACTAGCCATGTAACCTTGAGCAAGTTACTTAACCCCAATTGCTTTAAAAAAAAAAAAAAAAGAAATGTATTGGGGCAGCTAGGTGGTGCAATGAATAGAGTACCAGCCCTGGAGTCAGGAGGACCTGAGTTCAAATCCAGTCTCAGACACTTGATACTTACTAGCTATGTGACCCTGAGCAAGTCATTTAACCCCAATAGCTTTGCCTTCCCCCCTCAAAAAAAAAATAGGTCTCCCTGGGATGGGGGATGGGGGAGAGGGAGAAAGGAGCTATCTTCTAGATCTCCCAGGCCATTCTGTTTCCTTAGTCTACAGGGTTTATGAAAGTCATAATACCCTGACTCCTCTCACTCCAACCTATTTAAGTGAGCAATGTCATTTTGGAAAACAGGCATCCAGGTCTAGCAATATTAACATTCCCTTATCTTTCCTCTGAGATATACACAAATTGTCTCCTAGAAGTGGGGGAAAAAAAAGAAAGCAGTTAACTGTGCTTTTGGCAAACTTCTCAGAGGCCACTTAGAAGATGCCAAGAGTTTCTCTCAGACAAAGCTTTTGACTAAAGCTGCTAATTAGCAGAGACAGACCAGACGCGTGCAGGGTCAGGCTCCAGAGCTGGGCAACCCTGTTCATGGTGGTGCTAATGGATTCAAACCATGGCCGTGAAGGGAAAGAAGCCAATGGAACTCCGTGACCAGAATAGAATTTCCCTCCAGAATAAGTTTCCTTCTGTCAACATAAGGAAAACCCAAGTCAACACCGAGAAAGGCCATTTGTCTCTCTTGCTTGGCATTCAATTGCACATTGCCCAGTAATCTATTCGTATCATCGACCTGCATAATTCAATGAAAGAATACTTGTTTACTGAAAGAATGAACATGTAAAACCCAGAAAGCTCCAAACGTAACCTTGGCTCCTAGTCTTTCTCTTGCACACCTTGGGCATCCCTTGCTCAAACTCTATCTCCCAAAAAATAAATATTTTTTCTCTGTCTTAGAGAAAACACTTCTCTGGCTTTGGGGTCAGCAACATAATTCAAAGTCTGCATCTCTATGTAACAGGAAGGAAGCTCTCTTTGTTTTTTTGATATCAATATAGTCTCCATTTGAAACAATATATACTGAGAAATCATGTTTTCTCCATTTCTTCCAGGAACACACAGGACAGCCAAATGCAATCAGTTCAGCTACTTGCTGCAAGTACTGTCAGATATTCCTTAGCAATAGGGCACAAGCCTGAGGGGGTGGTTATCTCTAGAGGAAGCTGTGGAGTGGGTCTGGATAAGAATGTGCCATTATGTCCCTCTAGCACTAACAATGACGATAATGACCATTTATATAGTGCTTTAAGGTTTATGAAACTCTCACAAATATTATCTCATTTCACCCTCACAACAACCCTGGGAGGCAAATGCTGTTATTCCCACTTTATAGAACACTGAGGCAGACAGAAGTTAAATGACTTTCCCAGGGTCATATAGTGAGTTCTGAGACTGAATCTGAACTCAGGTCTTTCTGATTCCCAGTCCAACATTTCATCTACTGTGCCATCTAGCTGCTGTAGCAGTGAGGAGCTCTTACAGTAAGCCAATAAATATTTATTAAACATTTACTATGTGCCAGGCACTATGATAAGCACTTACACAATGAATTAAAGCACTTATCTAGATGAGTGAACATCTATAGTTTTCCTTCTGCTCTCACAGGCTCTAATTTCCATAGCATTGGAAACCAGGAGTTAGAGAGACATTCAGTCTCACCCTCATGATACTGATTCAACTTTCACCTAGGTCCTGAGATTTCTCCTGGCTCAATGCCAGGAAGAGTTCACAAAGACTGTTCAATTAGGCTATTTAGGGCCCTGTTCTGGTATTTAAAATTCATCAAATCCGGAATCCCAAATTTGGCATTTTCAAATCAAAGCTTCACAACCCAAAGGCCAGACCCTCAGCAGCCTGGGTACTATGGTATGGGTTTATTGAAATTAACTAATGATTTTGTGTCCTTTCCACCTGTCCATTTGCTGCCTTATTCTTATCCTCAATTACTTTGCCCATTCTCTGCTTCCTCCCAGTATCCTATTCTTGACAGTTCCTGCTCATGTGAACCAATACAAAGCACAGTAACATCTTAGCATGACTTAAGGATGTGTATGGGATTATTTTTTTTTATATATTTGAAAGGTTTAATTTTAAAACTTTGAATTCCAGATCCATTCCCTTTGTCCCTTGTCACCTACTCCCACTGGGAAGATTCAGTATATGTTGTACATGTATAGCTATGCAAAACATTACCATGGTAGATATATTGTAAAAGACTGGCTATATTTCCTTCCCACCCATCCCACCCCCCACCTGGTCCATTCCCTACTTTGATCCTGTCCCTGTGTATGGGATTATTGCTGGAGCTTTTAAAAAATGGAGACAACCATTTCAAAACAAAAAAAACAAAAGAATTTTTTTTACTGCAAATTATTTGCAAATGTTCATGTTTCCAGTGTATTCATTACAAAAAGATACCCAAGAAAAACTTGGTTTATCCAACTTTAAGGAATTATATAATTTACAAAAAATAAATATTTTTCCCATCTTAGAGGAGACATTTCTCTGGTTTGCGGGTCAGCAACATAATTCAAAGTCTGCATCTCCGAGTAACTAGAAGGAAGCCCTCTTTGCTTTTGGATACCATTGTAATCTCCTCCTGAGACAATAAACACCGAGGAACCATGTTTTCTTCATTTCTTCCCAGGAACGCAAAGGATGGCCAAATGCACAATCAGCTCGGTTGCCTGCTGGGAGTTAAGCACTGTCAAATATTTCTTAGCAACAGGACACAAGTCTGAGGTGGTTGTTCTCCCTGAAGAAGTTGTGGATGGGTCTGGATAAGAATCTGAGACGGAGAGTCAGGATTTCCATGCTTACCTCCATTGATACGATCCTAGGTTGCTGGGGTCAGGATTCAGAATTTAAAACAATGTTTGTAAGAATCAACTGGGTTCTCATTCTTAAGAACTAAGACTATTTGGGACATCCACAATCCTCTTCTCTCTGAACATTTCATAACCATAAACTTGTCCTTGCACATTTCAGTCATGTAGATACCTAGAGTATTATAACCATTTTGGAGATGGAAAAAAGGAGGTAGGGAAAGAGAAAGAGGATCAGGGATTCAATGAGCTCCCCAAGGCAGAAAAGTCAGCAATACAAACCTCCAAGCTCTGGTTAGCTTTGTCCCCTTCCCCTTTTAGCCCTGTGGATGCACAGTGAGGTGGCTGGGGCAATTTGGCAGCCTCTAGCTTCTGGAAGAAGTCCTCTCAATGCCAGTGCACTTCAGAAGGTGTCCCATAAGTGCAGTTTCTGAAGTATAAATGCATGAGAGTACAGACAGTAGAGTGAGTGCTAGGGACAGAGAAGGTTAAGAAAGAAACCCTCCCACTTCCCTGGAAACTGGCACTGCCACATGGTAAATACAGTATCATCAAGTATAGTAATTAAAATCCTCACCAAAAAACTGCAAACCAGAAAAATCTAGATGGTAGAGATGCATCAAGGGGGAAATTAAATCAGTAACCTAAGTGAGGATATAGAAGCAAGGCAGCTTCTTGGAAAAGTTAGAAACTTAGGAGTTCAGATCTTGAAAATATTTGGGTTTGGTCATTAGCTAGCTAACTATGTGCAATCAACTTCTCCTGAAGACCAATGTTCAGAAGAAGTCCTCTGAAAAGAGTGGTAAAAATGTGGAAAGTTGTACTCCAAGGAGCATATATATGCACAGGGATGTATAGGGGAACACAAAAGGCTGGGGGGCAGAGGGGGAAGCATTTATGGATGTGAGAATGTGTGTCCATCTGAAGGGAGGGGGACAAGAAGGTAGGTGTAGCATTTGTCCCTCATTCATCACAGAATCCAAGCAGGTGACAGGTAGAGACAGAGTGAGGTGGCTGCTGCTGTTTTTGGTTTGAGGAGCAGAAGAGAAGGAATTCCAGGAGGCTTGCTAGATCTTCTCTATGTCCAATGCACATCAGCTTAGTTCAGTTCTGCCTGAAGAAAACCTTGTCCCTCATACCAAGCCTGCATCTTTAGCCATGTTGTAGAAAATGCCCTTATGCTGCAGGAGGACAGAAGGTGAACCACACTCCACAATTTCTCCTTTATCCAGTACAATCACCCTGGGGTGGAGAAAAGAAAAACAGTACAAAAGTAAGAGACAGGGAATCAGACCCATGGAGCTGTAGAACATTTAGCTCATGATGGTGTCATCAAAAAATAAAAGGGGAGAGGGAAAGAAATGAGCATTTATATAGTAGGCACTGTGCTAAGCTCTTTTACAAATATCATCTCACAACCCTGAGAGCAGAGGCAAGCAGAGGTTAAACGACTTGCTCAGAAACACAGAGTAAGTGTTTGAGGCCAGATTTGGATTCAGGTCTTCCTGATTCCAGGCCTAGGGCCCTAGTCACAGTGTTACCAGCTTCTCCAAGCGAAAAAGCCACTGACCTTCCTGAGGGGAAAGACATAAAGGAGGAAATTATATCAATGACCTAGTTGAGGACAGAAAAGCAAAGAAACAGGGGCGGCTAGGTGGCGCAGTGAGTAGAGCGCTGGCCCTGAAGTCAGAAAGACCTGAGTTCGGATCCGGCCTCAGACACTTAACGCACACAAACAAACAAACAAACAAAAAACCTAGCCATGTGACCTTGGGCAAGTTACTTAACCCCAATTGCCCTCCAAAAAAAAAAGGCAGAAAAGCAAAGAAACTTCCCAGAAGAGTCTGGAAGTTTGAACTTCAGATTTTAGAAAGATCTGAGACAGTCTATCAGATATGGTCACTAGTTCCTGAAGACCAACTTTCAAAAGAATTCATTAACTGCTGCTGGCCATTCAGATAGCCAGAGAAAAAGGTGGGCTTTACCTGGTGTAGTCCATGATGGTATTGAGCCGGTGAGCTATGGTGAGGACAGTGCAGTCATCAAACTGTGTCCGGATTGTAGACTGAATGAGGTTGTCTGTTTCCAGGTCTACTGCAGCAGTAGCCTCATCCAGTACCAAGATCTTGGTTTTCCTCAGCAAAGCCCGTGCCAAGCACAGGAGCTGGCGCTGCCCGACACTATACACCACAGGAAAGGAGAAAGAAGAGGAGAGAGAAAGAAAGGGGAGGAAGAGAAGAAGGGGGAGAAGAGGAAAGGAGAGGAGAAGAGAAGGAAAAGGGGGAGAGGGGAAGACAGGGAGACAGAGAGATAGAGATTAGAAAACAACAATCCAACACACACATTAGCCAAGACAGACCTTGAGGCAGAGAGGAAAAAAGGGATTTTTTTCTCACTTATTCCAGACAAAGAGAACCTTCTTGGTGAGTGAACCATGCTACTTTCTTATGTTCAACTCACTTTCAATGAGATTTTTAAAACATTTTCCATTTTAATCTATTAATAAACATTTATTAAACACTTATTATGTGCCAGGAACATTTTAATGTAATGTAATATCAGCTTCAACAACCTTTCCTACAGAGAACCGAGATACTTTTACTATAAATTAATAACATAATATTTGATATCTATATATATAGTGGTAAGAGCATCTATCTACCAGAGTCTCCAAACATGTGGTATAGGCAAGTGCTTTTCCTTAAAAGGCACTGAAAAGGTCCTCAAGGCTTAACTGGCTCAGGGGACTCATGCTCAGGCTGCTGACAAGCCTTCCTGGTGGCCTGAGTATAAAAAGCCATGAGGCTTTGTACCATCAGACCTGCAGCGTGACCAATACCAGATGACCAAACCAGGAAAACTATGCTAAAGTGACTTCTCTCCTCAATGAGCATCTTTTCCCTGCTCTGAGGGTCCTTTCTCCTACAATGATAACCTCTTTTTGCTAACTGGTTAGATATACTGTTGGGTGCCTCAGTTTCATTCCAATCTCAAACCTGAACTGATCAGTTCTGGTGCATTACTCTGTGTTTCTAGTAGAAAACAAAATCTTCAGAGACTAGCAATTCAACTGACAATTTGGAAGTATAACCTCTCTTGTTTAGAGAGAGACTGAAAGACGGAGAGAAAGAGAATGAAAAAAACGTCATCTTCAAAATTATTTTAACTCTTATCTTGCAAGGAAACATTAAAAAAGAGAATTCTTTAGAGACCTTGGAAAAACTATTTCCTTAAGAGACCTGAACAGTGGGATTGTTTACAGAAGTGAAGAAAAGTCAGCAGTTACAGAGATCATTAAAGATAACTTTTTGTTCATGGCACAGTTAATAAATATATAGTATGGTCAATGTTGTTGTTCAGTAGCTTTTCAGCTGTTTGACCCATTTGGGATTTTCTTGGCAGAGATACTGGAGTAGTTTACTATTTCCTTCACTAGCTCATTTTACAGATGAGGAAACTAAGGCAAACAGGTTAAGTGACTTGCCCAGGGTCACACAACTAATAAATATCTGAGGTCAAATTTAAACTCAGGTCGGATATGAACTCAGAAAGATGAGTCTTCCTGACTCCAGGCCCAGCACCCTATCCACTATTTAACCTAGTTTCCCCTACATTAGACAATAATCGATGTCTATTTAAGCCTAGGAGATTAGGTTTGATACACACATACATACATATGAGTAAGTAAATACTTATGGGAAAAGAGGCTTTATCAGTTTCTTTAATAAATACTATTTAATAACCAATGTGGATACTTATAACTTTAATATTAATTTAATTTTAATTAAGTTAGATTTATTAATTTAATTTATTAATGAGAAAGACGTTTCAATTTTAATAATTCACGTAGAAATATATCCTTTGACTATTTGAGAATTCAGGATGACAGAATGGGAAAATGAGCCAGTAACAGTCAAAAAGAGGCTAGGCTACATTTGTACAATCCTAATAACTATTGCATTTAATATTTTATTGATGCTTTTTATTTTCTCACTATTTTTCTACCCCCATGCCAACAGAATCCTCATCTAGGACATAAATCTCAACAATATTGCTGGTCAAGCTTTAGAAATGATGTTTCCTTCTGCACTTAGAGTAAGTATACACTATGTCTTTGCTGAGAAGAGGCAGGTGTGGTTCACTGTCAATACTCATAATTGTTCACTTTATCGACCTGAGTACTTCCAGTACTGTTAATCCTCTGTTTTACTACATTAATTGTTCCAATTCTGCATTAGTTCATAAAAGTCTTCTCAAGTCTCTGAGTCCTTCACTATTGCTTGTAACATAATGCTAATAATCTATTGTGTTCATATACCACAACATGTTCAACCATTCCCTAACTGACAGGAACTCACTTTGTTTCCAGTTCTTTTTCATCATAAAAAAGTATTGTCATCAATACATTTGACCCCTCTGGAATGGATGCTTAGTGGTGGCATCCTACTTGGGCTTTGAATCCCCATTTAACAGACAGGAGAAGTGACACAAGCCTGGAGAAGTTAAATGAGGTTGTAAGAAGTAATTAGTGGAAGAGCCAAGTTTAGAATCAAAACTTCCCATTCACTCAAGCCTCTGGGCTTGTCCTTATCTGAACAAACAGGAGCTTGCTTTGTCTAGCAAACTTAAGAGAATTGGAATTACTTAGCTACCTGTGGTTTTATTAGCAGCTCTGTGCTAGAGTGACCAATATTGACCCTGAAGAGAAGATGGTAAAACACATCTCAGAAGAGGTAGAAAACTACAGGTCCAGAAGGTTGCCTATGTCATCAGACTCTGCTGAAATATTTTCCTTTGGTACAAGGGAGGATCAATGAAAGGGGAGAAAGGGCAATAAATCAGGAAATGCCTGGTATATAAAAAAAAGTCATTAATATGCTTTAAAAAAAGCCTCTTTTGCAGAACAGAAGTTAGTAGGGGACTCTTGGCCTAGAGTCAGAGCTTAACTTTTTTGTCTAAGTGGAAGAACACTGGAGCCAGGCATTCTGGCACATTTATTTTTATTTTTTTGCTTTTTGGAGGGGGGAGGGCAGGGCAATTGGGGTTAAGTGACTTGCCCAAGGTCACATGGTAGTAAGTGTTAAGTGTCTGGGGCTGGATTTGAACTCAGGTCCTCCTGATTCCAAAGCTGGCGCTCTATTCACTGTGCTGCCTAGCAGAGCCACCATTTTATCCCAAACACAAGAGCAAGAGTGGTAGAGACAGTATACTCGCTAGGGCAGGTAAGAGGGGTAGGAGGAGTCCACTGCTTCCACCTTGAGCCTTCACAATCTCTTTATCTAGGGAAGGGTTGAGATTTGCAAAAAACAATGTCTCTGAGGACAATCTGAATCCCCAGCTAGGATTTTAGCTCCACATTTCATCTGATTAATTCAAGTCTTCCTGCAATGATCTCTAACACAACCATCCCCCAAAACCTATACCAAGATTCAACCTCAAGACAGTCAAATTGCCCTGGTCGTTAATCTAATCCAAATCAAACGACATCAGTAGTTAGAAGTTTGTCCATCCCCCATCCAAACAAGCACATAATTTTTAAATGGTTAATTTATTTGGTTCTACTTTGTTAAATACTAAGTGTTTTATATATTACTTTATTCTTTATCTTGTATGTTTGTCTTTTGTTATTGTTAACAGTGTTTGAAATTTATAGTTTTTTAAATGTGGTGTTGGGTTGGTTGTTAGGGTGTGTGTGTGTTTGTGTGTGTGCGTGTGTGTGTGCTGTGTGTGTATGTGCGTGTGTGTATGTGGTGCATGTGCTTGTGTGTGTGTGTGTGCGCATGTGTGTGTGTATGTGCGTGTGCGTGTGTTTGTTTCATAGGGAGGAGGACATCCATGCCTCTGACCCTACCTCAGATTCTCTCCTCCTTCTGCACATTCGTGATTCAGCTGATCAGGAAGAGCTGACACAAAGTTCTTCAAGTGAGACAGTTCCAAAGATGTCCAGATTTCCTCATCTGAGTACTGGTCAAATGGATCCAGGTTCATGCGCAGGGTGCCAGAAAACAAGACTGGATCCTATTCGGAGGAAAGTCTGGGATGTACCATGACTCAAGGTAGAGAAGATATCTGAGGACCTGACCTACAGGCCCTTCATCACTAGCTACGACATAGGCTTCATTCCCTTTTTGAAGACAGATCTAACTTGCCATGTAAGAAAACTGAGGCATAGAATGGTTAACTTCCCAGTTACCCAGGGAGTAAGTGTCAGAGGTAGGACATGAACCCAAGGGCCTAGAGAGCAAGATAAGCTTTTTGTGCTCTTTACTACGTCTGTAAAAATAGCCCCATTCATGAGAAAACTAGAATGATGCATGTCCAATAATCTCTTGCTTTAACTTCCAAATGAATACGTTATATGGGGAAAGCACAGATCAGACACTGTTCTTTACCATCTGAGCACTGAGAGCTCCAGGATTTCTGAAGTCTGGGGTGGATGTATAAGGAAGGAGTGATGTAGGCCACAAAAAATTGCACCTATTCACATTGCACATCTGAATCAGCCCACTTATGGCATTTAGGGATAGAGCCATGGAAAGTAGTAATAGTTCCCATCTATCAAGCACTTCAGTTTACAAAATGCTTTCCTCACAACAATCTGGGGAGGTGGATGGAGCAAGTACTATTAGCCCATTTTAGAAATGAAGCAACTGAGGACCTAGAAACAAGAAACACGTTCTGTAACCCATACAGTGATTTATAAACATGAGCTGTTAATCACGTCAAGAGGCATGCTAGGGTTCCAGAGAAAGCAGGTGATAAGAGTCACAATTCAAACCCAGGTACTACGGCCCCAAGTCCGGAGCTCTTCCCACTGTGTTCTGATGGCAAATAATCAAACAGGAAGCCAAAGAGCAAATAAATTTCTTTAAGGTTCCTGCTAGAGGATGTTTGGCCTGAAAATGCCATCTATCCCTACCATTTATCATTCTTCTTACCCACAATCACTATTTAAATGTACCGTTTGATTGCCTACCCAAAGATGGCCCAGGCATCAGGTAATTTCTTTCTTTCTCATACATCATTAGCTACAATTGAGCCCCCATACACCCTTTTGTCTGCAGGAGGTTAACCAAGGGTGCTAATGATAAACAGCAAATTTAAGAGCTTATTTTGAGCCCAAATCTAGCAACTATTTCTGAATTCAGACCTGGCTAGGGCCTAGAATCACCCAGCCAATGATAACAGTTTCTCAACCAGATCCTTAAAAAAAAAAATCTTCCTTAGAAAGAGGAAGCAACAAATACCTCAAACAGGGTTCTTTAAGAATCAATAAATCCATGGCGTGGCTAGGGGGCGCAGTGAGTAGCGCGTCGGCCCTGGAGTCAGAAGGACCTGAGTTCAGATCCAGCCTCAGACACTTAACGCACACACAAACAAAAACCTAGCCATGTGACCTTGGGCAAGTTACTTAACCCCAATTGCCCTCCAAAAAGCAAAAAAAAAGAATCAATAAATCCTTTTAAGTCTGGCTTTTAAGAGGCCCTCTGCAGCTGGACCTTGAACGTGGTTCCCACAACTATCATACATAACCCCGTCCATTTCCAGACAAACTGTCCTAATCAAGACAGATTATGCTCCTTTTGGTCAATGGAAACTATTACAGCATAATGAGTTTTAAATGAAGTTTAATTTACAGAAATGAAATTATATTTAAAATCTTAAAACAATGGTTTATATGCAAACATCGATTTAGAAACTGCTATTTCAAGCTTTATGAAACAGAGGGTAGAAACTTCTAACTCGAAAATAAATGATGATGAAAGAATATTCCTTCTAGTAAATGATAAAAAATATACAAAGATCAGATTTATCTGAGAAAAATTTCATGTAAATACATGGCAATAATAAAATAATCAATTAAGATCAAAGTCTAAAAACTTGACAGGGATGCTACAAAGAGAATTCTTATAATGGGTAGGAAGGTCTAATTAGATGACCTCTAAGATTTCACCTCCAACTCTGTATGATCAAATTCATCTGAGATATTAAAAGAAAAAAATAATAAATTTAAAAGTCAATTTCAGCAACATAAGCTATTCAAAAGTTGCTTTCTTCCCTTCCCCAGCCCTGTACCTGAGGGATAATGGTGATCTTGAATCTAAGGTGATGCAGCCCAATCTTGGCAATACTGATACCATCAATGATGATCTCTCCTTCTGCAGACTCGGTGATACGAAATAAGCCCAGGGTGAGCGATGACTTGCCTGCTCCAGTTCGACCTACAATCCCAACCTGTTGGATGAGACCATGCAGAGATGCCCAAATGTCGGGCTACCTGGGGACCATACACGAAGGACTCCTGTTCCAAATGTATTCCCTGACAGCCATTTCAGTCATCAGCCTGGTGCTACACCCACAACAACAGTGTCCCCTTCTAGGTATGCATTCTCTTCTCGAGCAAGAGGTCATCTTGGAATCTGCTTTTGTAAAATACTGCCAAGAGTGATAAGGGTACTATCTACATCTTCCTAAGTCAAAGCTGAACCACTTTAGTTTCCACAAGTACCTGGCAAAGAAGGTCACTCAATCAACAGAAAGCTGAATGGTCACTTGTCTGAGAGTACAGTTACTTTAGCTGGTTTCATTTGTCTGGCCACAGTGGCCTTTGAGCTGACATTTTTAGGATTTCACCCACATCTGTGCTGAAGAGGCAACTTAAAAGCTGGATAAACAACTCATGCAGGTCAGGAAGAGGAAGCTCAAGTTCCTGGTAGAAGGCAGGTACCTACCTTCTCTCCTCCTTCGATGGTAATATTGATATGTTTCAGAACTAAGTCTAAGCCTTCCCGATAACGTAAACTGAAATCTCGAAATTCCACTCGGCCCTGCTGTGGCCAGTTGCTGGGAGGGGTCATTTCTTCAATACACCATGGAGCCTGAAATCATAGTCAGGGAAGATGGTTGGGGAGAGAGCAATCCAATTCCACAAGCATTTAATAAGTGCTTACTTTGCTCCTGAAATTCTGCTAGGCATGAAGGAGACAATGACAAAAGAGAGACAGTCCCTGCCCTCAAGGAGCTTATAATCTACTGAAGGGATATAATATATACAGATAGGTATATACAAAAGGTGTATAAGCTAAATACAAAGTAATTGGGGGGTTGAAGGAGGAGCACTAGCAATTTGGAAGCATCAGGAAACGACTTGAATAAGAGGTGATGTTTGAGTGGAAACCTGAAGGAAGCTAGAGATTCCTTAGATATTCACGATAAAGGGGAGTCACAATCCCTTCCCCAGGCCTGAATACCATGAACTTCCAAGAGACTTCTGACTAAAGGCAGTCATGGACTCCAAAGCCAGCCAGAGAAACCTTCAAATCAGTGGGTTAGTGTATTCCATTCATTCTGATTCACAGTCTCATGGAGTGGCACTACTTTCTGGGACAGGGCATCTGATTTCTGCAAGTCACATTTTGACTTATAAAACCACAAAGTAACATCATCTATGTTGTAGTCCATTTTAATTTGTTTTGTTAGACATTTCCCAATTGCTTTTTGGAGGGCAATTGGGGTTAAGTGACTTGCCCAAGGTCACACGGCTAGTTTTTGTGTAAAATATCTGAGGCCAAGTTTGAACTCAGGTCCTCCTGACTCCAGAGCCAGTGCTCTATTCACTGTGCCACCTAGCTGCCCCCCCCCCCAATTACTTTTTTATAGACTGCTAGTGAGTTGGACACCTCTGCCCTAGAAGATGACACAGATGAAGCTTCTGTTGACATAAGCTTAGAAAAACTCAGAGCTGGAAGAGCTTTTAGAGATGCAATCGCAGTATTAGATCACAGGACCTAGAAGAATAGACTTCAGAGATCTGCTTTTTTATGGAGGAGGACACTAGATCCTAGGGAATTTAAGTGACTTGTCCTCAGTCATGCAAGCACTAAGTGGAAGAGCTGGTATTTGAACTGAGATCATATGATTATTACCATTGTACCATATGACAGTTTTGAGACAAGTAGGAAAGGAACACGAAAGACCTTTCTGCTCCAATACTGAAAGAAGCCTCTCCACTAGTATGGCTCATTAATAGAGCTAAAGGGGGCAAACTAATGCTTTAATTCTGCCTGGATCACAGTAGGTATCAATTAATCTTTACTGAATTACAATCAACAAGGGCAAGTGCTAACTGTTGCTGCTACTAAAATGAACTTAGCCCAGGAAACTTCTGAGTCTTAAGGAAAGAATCAATCAGTGGCAACTCAACTTGATGCTACAAGTAACATGTCATATATTCAAAGAAAGACCTTGTAACTGAATTTTCTAAGTAATAAAATATTGCCATTTAAATCCTTAAATTTGCTTTTGTTTTGACTACCTGGAGATCCTTCTGTCATATTGTAGGTTTTTTGTCTTTTTAAGCCACATGTAGAAAACTTAATTTAACCATTCTGGAAGTCTGATGAATCAAATTCATCAAATACAAGATGGTAGAGATATACTAGGCAATGGTTAATCTGAAAGGGGTAGGGCATGGAAGAATTTTAGTAGAACCCAAAGCTCAATTTGGGTCAACAGTTTAGACTGATATGGCAGTCAAAAAAAAACTCCAACAAACTGATACAATTTTTGGCTACAATTTGTAACATTCAGGACTATGCATACTCTGTACCGATCAGACCACATCTAGAATATTTAATTTTAGTTCTGGACACCAAATAACTGAAGGAAATTGATAAACTGGAAATCAGGTACAGATGGTGACTAGGAGGATAAAAATTGTGCCTCCTATTAAGGACTAGAGGAACTGTGGGTAATAGAGTGATTTTAACAGAAGGAGCAATTCTATAATGTATGTCTCACTGAGGTAGGCATGATACACTAATGTTCTTCATGTTCATCACATGCCCAGAAACATGAAAATGCTTCACTGATATCCAGTGAGACTCCCAAGAATGGGCCTCAAAAGAAGGCTGAATGGTGCTATTGGCAAGGGCTGCTACCAATACTGCATCTTCTTCAGCTGCCCTCCAGGAGTAAATAAAGAAGGGTATAAAGCACAGTGAAAGAAGCCAGACACTTAGGAATGGGATCACCATCCACAGACAACCACAACACATCAGCTATCAGTTTTCAGGAAAGGGATGAGAGTCCAATTCAACTTAACTAAGTAGTCATTGCACAATCTTTTTAGGTAGCCTGTGTAGGGCTATGTTTCACAAAAATGAAGCCAAGAAGAAAGTTTTCCCAGAGGCAATTCAATATTTCCAATCTCGGGGTCCTACATGGATAATATGCCAGTGACTAGGGGTCAGACAGTCAACAATAGGGAAGAAACTCCAGGTGCAATACCCCATATTTCCATTAGAGGATGCTCATGCTATTCTGTTGGAAGAACCCATCCTTGATTTAGGAGTGAGAATTTTGCGCAGTCCCAAGAAAATGGACAACTTTAGCCATTTCAGAAAATTTAAGAGTAAGCGTGTTTCTGAGTGGAATGTGGTCCTTCTGATTCAGTAGATAACCCTGGGTCCTTGTTCTATGTCTGTTGTGCATTTTCTTGGTTTCTCAAGGTTTAAGTTAAGGCTTATGATTAGGAGCAGAACATACTCCCAATGTCCTTGGGCAACATGACAAGATGAAGGTCAAGCACCTTTCCTAAATGCAAAACTATGCAATAGTTTGTGTCAGTCAGTTTTGCTTAATTATTTTCTTTGTTTCTAATGGAGGGTTTTAGTTTGGGTAGGGAGGAGAGGGAAGGGAAAGTCCATTGGGAAATAATCATGGAGTAAAAAACAAAAGGCACAAAATCAGCAGGGGTTTAAGTCAACATGTATGACTGAGTGAACAGACCAATGCCAAGCAGACTCCACTATGTTGGAAACAGCTACAAGCGTGGAATCCAAAATATTACCTCCTTCTCTGTTTCTGAATATTCTTTGAGTCTCTCCACAGCAACAATGTTTGTTTCCATCTCCGAGGACATTCGTACCAACCAGTTCAAGTATGTGGTGACCTACAGAAGCAGAATTCATCTCAGTGAAAGGTCCTCATCCATTCTGCCCACAAACACTCCTTATCCCAAAAATCTCTAAGAAAAGAAATTCTGAAAAATCCCTCAAAAATATAGTCCATGACAACCTTTTAAAGCACCTCTATCTTCGTTGTCTTGCCAAACTCTACTGGTATGGGACATGAGCATAGAGATAGTGACAGGAAAATGACAAAGAATTCTCAAATTCAAGCATATTTGAAAGTCCTCAATAATAATTTTGTGCGGAGCAGCTAGGTGGCACAGTGAATAGAGCACTGGCCCTGAGTTCAAATCTGACCTCAAACGCAACACACACACACACACACACACACACACACACACACACACGCTGTGTGACCTTGGGCAAGTCACTTAACCCCCACTGACCTACCGTCCCCCTCCAAAAAGCAAAAAAAAAAAAAAAAAAGAATAATTTTGTGAATCTGTTATTATGGTTTATATTTCAAAAAATATTTTCCAAGAGTTTTTTGTGTCATGGACCCCTTTGGCATTCTGGTGAAGTCTATGGACCTCTGACCAGAATGCTGTTTTTTAAATGCATAAAATAAAATATAAAGAATTAAAAACAAACCAATTACAATGAAATAGTTGTCAAAATATTAAAAAAATTTATGGACCCCAGATGAAGAAGCCCTGCATTTTACTCTTATCAGAACTCTGTAAGGTAGCCAGGGCAAGTAGCATTATCCCTACTAGAAAGGGATGCTATGGTAGGAGGTCTTAAGCCAATTACTCAAGATCATATACAGAGGTAGGGGCAGACCCAGTCCTGGAACACTCTAAATCCAACTGACCTTTCTGCTATCCCATTCAAACATGACAACTTAATTCTGATTCTAATGAGGCTAAGCAACCCTGGCTTTAAGTCCTTGCTCCCTCTGAGGGGCAGACAGTGCCACTGTTATTACCTTAAAAGGAATTCTATCCCTACAGTCCACCAAAATAATTCATAGCATATGAAGAAGCAGGGAAAAGTACTAGACAGAGACAGGAGAGACGCAGATTCTAATGAGAGCACTGCTATTGATATCTTCTGGAAGTTTTCACTCCTCTGGACCTTACTAGTAAAATAAAGGGGTTGGACCAGAAGTCTAAGGTTGCCACATACCTCTCCTTAGGCTAACTACAGACCTGGGATGTCTGGGGAAATTTGGAGTAGAACTCTTCCAGTACTTAAGCCCTTAAGCTCTACCAAATCAGGTGATCTGATCTAGGTGTGGATGAATGTAAATACCACCTCCTGGTAACCTACCTCACTGGGGAAAAAAGGCAAATAGAATATAGGGAGTTTAACCTGATGATGTGGCAACAAAGGAATTAAAGTCCAGGGACCTGGCCAGCAAGCAGTTACTGAACTCATCTTAACTGCAGTGACCAGTCTTCATAGGGGGTGAAATGTTACATAAACTGTCAAGACGAAATAGTTTGTGTCAGTCAGTTTTGCTTAATTTTTTTCTTTGTTTCTAATGGAGGGTTCTAGTTTGGGTAGGGAGGAGAGGGAAGGGAAAGTCCATTGGGAAATAATCATGGAGTAAAAAACAAAAGGCACAAAATCAGCAGCGGTTTAAGTCAACATGTATGGCTGGGTGAATAGACCAATGCCAAGCAGACTCTCCTATGTTGGAAACAGCTAAACATAAGTCAGATAAACATAAGACTAGGGTTTGAAGCTATTTATGAAAAAGGCCAGCCTGTCAGCTCTCCTGGATGTTCACCTTGCTTGAGATCAAAGTATCTCAAAATCCCCTTTTGGTTCTCAGATTCTAGGCTTCTGGGATTTTAGGTAATTTCCACATTTCCAACATCTCCAGTGCTTCTGGGAACCAACATCAAAGGCAAAGCAAGGCCTCTCCTCATTAAAAGATCAAAGAAGTAATTGAGAACAGTTCATCTCCTTGACCAAAGCTTTTAATGTTGTTGATGTCATTCAGTCATTTTTCAGTCATGTTCAACTCTTTGTGACCCCATTTGCAATTTTCTTGGCAAGATCCTAGAGTGGTTTGCCATTTCCTTCTCCAGCTCATTTTATAGATTAAGGAAACTAAGGCAAACAGAGTTAAGTGACTTGCCCAGGATCACACTGCTAGTGTCTGAGGCCAGATTTGAACTTAGGAAGATGAGTCTTTCCGACTTTAGGCCTAGCACTCTATCCATTGTTCCACCTAGGTGCCCCAGATGACCAAAGCTACAAAGACATTTAATTACTCTTTATTCTGCCCCCAACACCTGTTCCCAGACCTCTCCTCTTCCTAGATCATAATGGACTCAAAATTGGGATGCAAGAACTTAAAATTTTATCCCCTTCCATCCCATGCACTGTTTAAAAATAATTTCTAATATCAGAAGATTTTCTTCCTCTTACCTGCAGAGAATAAGAGACTGAGAGGCCCACCAAGCCAGGGCTAAGGCTGTGTCGGGAGATAACAGAAAACAAGGCTGCAAAGAGAACTATGCAATTTCCCACATATTCTAGTCGGACGGCCAGCCACCTGCAGAGACATACACACACATACAAACAAGTCAGCCCAGATCCACCAAAGCAAAAAACATCCTTTATTCCTGAAAGACTCTTTCAATCTTTTGGTCTGAAATAGCCTGGCCTAGGAACAAGGGAGGAAAGGATATGAAGAAATGACGAAGACAAAAGGAACTTTTGATTTTTCCAGTATCATCAGGAAATGAGGTGAATCTTCCATGTAAACAAAAGCTCATTCCCTGAGGGTGATAATTTTTTAAAGCATTTATTATTTTCTTTCTCCTACTTTATGAACAATTAAAAAAGAAAAAAAATGTTACACTTGTAACAAATATGTATAGTCTATTAAAATAAATTCCCATTTATGGAAATGGCCCAATAAAATGGTCATAAAAAACACACATCTCCTTTTACACTTTTAAAAGTCTGTTTCTGTTAGGGGTGAATAGGAGGCTTTATCTTCCATTCGCTGGAAACAGTTTTTTCTTACATTTATCAGAGTTCTAAAATCTTTCAAAATTGTTTTTCATTATAATGTCATTGTTATCAATTTTTCTAGTTCTGATCACTTTTATTCTGCACAGTTCATAAAGATATTATCAGCTTCCTCTGATCCTGTCCATCTTGTCATTTTTTACAGAACAATAATATTCCACTACGTTTATAACCTATAATTTGTTTAGGCACTCTCTAACAGTTTGGAACCCTCTTAGTTTCCTCTATAAAAAGAACTGCTACAAATATTTTGGTACATATGGGTCCCTTTCCTCTTTCTTTGATCTTTTTGGGACATAAGCCTAACAGTGGTATTGCTGGATCAAAGGTTATGCACAGCTTAGTGCTTTTTGAGCACAGTTTCAAATTACTTTCTAGAATGGCTGGACTAATTCACAGTTCCTACAATACTAAATTAACTAATCCTCCAACATTCATCATTTTCCTCTTTTGACATATTTGCCAAGCTAATGGGTATGACCTGGAACATCAGAGTGGCTTTAATTTGTATTTCACTAATTATTAGTGATCTGGAACATTTTTTAATTGGCTGTTGATAGCTTGGATTTTTTCTTTAAAAAATCCTTGTTCACAGCCTTTGAGTATTTATTAGAGAACCATTCCTAATCGCATAAATTTTAAGAAGGTTCACATATGTATAGCATATATATGTACCTACAATATATATGCATATATATAAAGATTAGACACCTTTATGAAAAAAATTTGTTGCAAAGATTTTTTTCCCCAATTAACTATTTCCCTTTTAAGTGCATTAGCCTTTTTGTGCAAATTTTTTTTCATTTCATACAATCTGAACTGTCCATTGAATATTCTGTGATCTGCTCTGTCCTTTGGTAGTGAAAAATCTCTGGGATGGATACCTTTCTAAAACATATCACAACTAAGATTAAATGCAATGATCAACCTTGATGTTGATCCAGAAGACACAAGGAAACATACATTCTGTAGGTGGAGAAGTAGGCGCCCATAGGTTAGGAATGCTGCATATTGTCAGATGTAGTCACTTTTTAGTTGCTTTTGTTTTGTTATCATATAAGGGTGGCACAGTGACTATCATTAAAATAACAAGGTGTCAAAACTAATTAAAATGCATCACACATCTCTAGTTTTTTGGTGAAATAACCAGTATAGGGGCAGCTAGGTGACGCAGTGAGTAAGAGTGCTGGCCCCAGAGTTGGGAGGACCCGGGATCGGTTCCGGCCTCAGAAAATGAGCACCCACACATAAATACCTAGCTGTGTAACCATGAGCTAGTTACTTAATCCCAATTGCTTTAAAGAAAAAAAAAGAAACAACCTACATATAATTTCATCTTCTCTTGATGACTCAGAGGCATTATTATGAACATCAATTGTGAAAGTGTTTCTTAATACATTGATGCCCTCAGAGGTTATTGAGGCTATTTGTCCCTGAATTAAATGTCCTACTGTTGTGCTTTCAAATTCCTGCATCATCAATGTAATGATAAACCACAAGTCCAAAAGAATGAAGATGAAACATGATTCACCTTCAGATAGAGAGGTGATAGACTGAAAATTCAGAAAGAGATACACATTTTTGGATGTGCCTAATGTGGGAATTTATTTTGCTGGATTATGCAGATATAGGCTGAGGAATTTTTTTTGTCTTTTAAAAAATTTGTTCAATAAAGGAGAGATATTAGAGGAGAAATATTTATTTGAAAAAACTTCTTAGCTGAAAAAAAATCCTTAAAAAATAAGTATATAAATAACCTATAAGAAAACTGCATGCCTTTTCAATGAGGTGAGAAAAAAGGGAAGGAAGGAGAGAATTTGAAACTCAAATTTAAAAAAAAAAACTAATGTTAAAAAATGTTTTACATGTAATTGGAAAAAATGTTTAAAATAAATAATAAATTTATCTAATAACAGAAAAGAAAAATGCCCGTATCTCTTTTTTTGTAGGGGTATGTCTCTTCTCTTCTTGATTACTGCCACTGGTGTCTTCCAGCTTCTAAACTACCATCATATTTTATATGTAAATGTCTGGGAGAGATAAAAAGTTTCTGGATGGAATAAAGCCTGTACACTTTATTTAAGAGGAAGCATGAAGCAATCCTTTGTCCATCAATGGGAAATACTGAAATAACGTCTGGGTAAGCACCAAGGGATGGTTTTATGTGTGCTATTTGGATGTTTTCTTTGCTTACTTCCTGACTATGTTGGTTGTCCAAAGTCTTAACAACAAAATAAATGGCATTTTATTATCTTGCTAAGGGTTCCCAGAAACCTTGTTGTGTCGTCTCCCACTGATTCCAATATAAGACAAGGCGGTCTCCTTGGAAAGAAAAAGGCTGGATCCCAGAGAATGTTAACTCACCTGTTGGCCACAATGCTGGGGTAATAAGCTTTCTGATTCTCATCCACCTTCAGGTCACTCTGACGGATGAAACGTTGTTGTTCTTCAAAAGCACGGATGACACTGACACCCAGGAGAGTTTCATTAAAGTGTGAGTACACTGGGGATCGGCTGACTGACTCCAGGCGCTTTAGCTGGCGTGAGGAGGCCACGTAAAACCTCTGGGGGAGAACGTTAAGAAGCAGAAAGTTACTCTTTATAAGTGAATAAGTTCAAATTCTTCCCCTGAAAACTGAGGATGGCCACTAAGGTTTCATCAAGCAAATGCTTATAATGTACTGTCCAATTCAACTAACCTCTTAAAAGCTGACCAGGCCAAGCAACCCCAAAGACTCAAGGAAAGCCTAGGAGTGAGCAGTCATCACACTAAAGTCTTGACTATTTACTTCTGGATTTGAGACTAAATTTGATTCTTAACATAAATCCAGTGCTTTCTGGGATCTTTAAGGTCTCCAATAACTTCAGGCAATTAGATTATTTTATCTCAACATAAAGTACATACAATAGAAACTCTTTCTCAGATATTCTGAAAGTTTAAGGGTTTGGATGAAATAAGTATACCTACTGCCGTGTGTGTGTATGCACATGCACGTGCGTGTGCATACAAAAGGATTATCAGGTCTATTTCATCCCCAAATTTTTAGCTAATACTGACTAACAGACATTTTTAGGGCCCACATCTGTCAAACCACTGGCTGCTACTTTATTCCCCAGCATACAATCTTCCTCCTTCTTAGAGGTGGGGAATTCTCTAACATTCTATGGTAAGGTACAAGGAAAATTTAACCTTGTTATGCCTTGCTTTTGGATAATGCTTTATACTTTCTAAAGTATTTTCCGGGGTGTTTTTATTTGATCCTCATAGTAAAGCCCTGGAGAATTCCACTTGTCATCAGCAGAGGTGTCAAACTGGCATCTCCCAACACTTTTTTTTTTTTTGCTTTTTTGGAGGGCAATTGGGATTAAGTAACTTGCCCAAGGTCACACGGCTAGGTTTTTGTTTGTGTGTGCGTTAACTGTCTGAGGCTGGATCCAAACTCGGGTCCTTCTGACTCCAGGGCGACTCTCTACTCACTGCGACACCTAGCCACCCCCTCTCCCAACACTCTTGAGTGGGGTCTAAGCTAGTCTAATCCAACTGGGAGATGTTCTACAAAGTAAATTTGAATACCATGAAACATAGATAATGTTAATTTGTGGTTTTCTAGGTTTGACAGGGTTGCATGGGTTCACAGGGGCCCATTTATCTTTGAGTTTGACACCACTGGTTATGAGCTTGCATGTCAATACAATGGTCCCTGATTACTAGTCTTGTTTTGCAACACAGCTCAGCCTACAACTCCAGTTCTATTATAATGTTTTAAGTGTAACATGATACAAACTTCCTGCTATTTACCTGTACAAAGAAATAGATGAGGCCAAGGGGTGGGATGATGATGGCAGCAATGGGTGTGGCCAGCAATATGATTATACAGGCACCAATGACATTGAACAGGGAGCCCATAAACATCTTGATGATCTGAGGAATCATTGAGTCCACCGTGTCCATCTCCTTGGAGAATCTATTAACAAGGTTCCCACTGGGTGTTCTTTCAAAGAAGCTCATGGGAGACCGGAGGACGTTGTGGAGCAGGTCCAAATGCAGGCGGCGGGAAGCCAAGATGCCCCCAATGGATACTGTCATTGAGTAGCCAAACACAGCGATACCTAGAATACACCGTGCCATCATTCAGGATCAGCCCAGCAAAGGACAGAGAGAGCCTACACCTGCTTGTACATAAGTTACATGTTTACATGCTGTATCCCGAGTTAGACTGTAAGTTCCTTGAGAACAAAGGCTGTCTTTTGCCTTTCTTTGTATTTCCAGTGCCTAGCCCATAGGCACTTAATAAAATGTTTACTGCTTATTAATTGATTGGCTTATGAGAAACCAGAAAAGATGGGAGCTCTTCACTGTACCAAGATCTGCTGTTGAGTAAGTTGCATCATTTCTCTAGGTCTTACACTCCCCTCCAATGTTATTTGTCAGGTGGGTTTGTTTCTCTCTCTGTCACATGGGTCCCCCTAAAGAGTTTGAGAAATAGCTCAAAAATGAACTTCACATTTAAAAACAAAATGAAAAATAAAACCAAAATTATTTTCTTATATTCATGTATGCATAGAGACCATAAACTTAAATAATGACTCTTGTAACCTACATATACTGATTTTGCTAGGAAAAGAGTATTTTGCATGAGTGCAAAATGGGCATAGTGGATTTAGTGTTGGATCTGGAGGCGGGGAAGACCTGAGTTAAATCCACACTTCCTAGATGTGTGATCTTGGGAAAGTCACTTAAGCCTGTCTGCCTCATTTCCTCACCTGTAAAATGAGTTGGAGAAGGAAATGGCAAACCACTCCAGTGTCTTTGCCCAGAAAACACCAAATGGGGTCATGGAGAATCAGATGCTGAAATGACTGAATAACAACAACAAATTTTATATGAAGGATGCACTGTGAAGCTTTAACTTCCCTAATTCTAGAAAGACATCTAAAGTCCAAGAGGGATTTGGGAGTCTCCAAGAGATTGAAAAGAAACCTATTAGGAAGGTGAGAATTCTACCTTTAACCTTTAAACTCTATGGATGAAATTTAATTTTTAAAAAAATCTCCATGGATGCAACAGTCAACACACACTGACTGAAGTCCCTTTGAGTAGTTTTTCCCTTTTTGATTAAACTAAATAATAAGGAAATTCCACTTGTCCATGCTATAGAGATGTAGCGTAATTCTATAGACACAGTTACTTCTTTATTAAGAAGGGGCCTTTATTAGCATTCTGAGTTTAAGCTTCCCCATTTCTAAAATGGGCATAGGAGAACCTTCCTTCCTTCCCATCTCAGAGTGCTGAGGTGAAAAGTAACTAGTTTAGTTTTAAAATATGAAAAACAAAACAAAAAACCCAAATCTGAAAAACAACGAGTGTTCCTATTCTCTTCATCACCCTTCCAATACTGGCTTCAAAAGAATAGTAAGAGGAGGTAAAACCTTCTAACCAGCGGTGCAGGATCTTAGCAGACTCACCTTGAGAAATGCCCAGCGCTCCATACACGCCCAGCCGGACATCTGTGTGCTGCTGTGTCCCATTGACCACAGGATCATCAGTCCATAAGCTGAGCCAGTAATTGGAAGCCAAAGAGGCTACATGGTTACTGATAAAAAGGAAGATGCTCAGAAAAGAGATAAAAAGTCCAATAGCCTTCATATAATCCCAGTACACTGACAGCTTTACCTAAAAACACAAGGGAGAAAAGTCACTTTGCAAAATTAAAATATAAAACAAAAATATAGGATGGCACCCACTTCCCCCCAAAATCGATATACCCCTAGCAAGCAGCTACGGCCCAAGTCACAGGTTCCAGAATTAGGCCCTAGAGTGGGTCTAGGCCAGGGACCTTATGTCAGCAAGCCCCTTCCTGCCTCCACTGTTACTGTTTCCCTCAAGTAAACGTTCTCTCCTCCTCTTCTACGATCTTCTATCTAGATCTTGTCTGGCCTCCAAAACCTTGCACATGTCTGAGCTTCTCCCAGGAACCTTCCTTTACTATCCCAACCCTCACTGGTCTCCTTCTGGGCAGAATTCCTACAGCACATAAGTCTTTAGCCTAGTATGAGCGTGATTATATAGTCTTGTTTATACTGTTGTTTCATGTCTGTTAATCTTGTCTCCTCAACCAGATAGAGGATAGAAACCATGTTTTACACCACTATAGTGCCTACTACAATGGTGAATGTTCAGTAAGATGTCAAAGACACTTGTAGGTTGATTGATCAATTAAGTTGTTTGTTTTTTGAAAATATCTATTTTTTTTTGTTTTGTTTTTTTGCTTTTTGGAGGGGGTAGGGCAGGGCAATTGGGGTTAAGTGATTTGCCCAAGGTCACACAGCTAATAAATGTTAAGTATCTGAAGCCAGATTTGAACTCAGGTTCTCCTGACTCCAGGGCCAGTGCTCTATTCACTGTGCCACCTAGCCACCCTGATCAATTAAGTTTTATAGTATTGATGTTACTCCCACTCACCCATAAAAAACTTCTATTTCCTTATAACCTGGTTTGGTTCAGCATATTGCTCTAGCTTTTCTGAGAACTGTACAGTTAGCAGGCCCCACCCACCCTCACACATCTTTATTATACAGTATATTGGTCTAAGCAAGTAACTACTGTGACCCAGGAAGGAACTACTATAAACTCAGCTGTATACTTCACTCTCTTCCATCTCTGTCTCCAATCCTCCTTTGGGAAATGAGCCATGAAAATAAGGGAAATGGATAACTTAACAATACACATCTAATCCTCAATTATTCTTATCCTTTGAGCAGTCACAGAAGTTAAAAGCAGCAAGAAGGGAGGTATAATTGTTCACTGCTGGTGACGTGACTCCCTAGGAAGGCTTTGAGCTGGCAGGCAAGAGGGAAACAGAGGAAAGGCTAGTGAGCAAGAGGAAAAAGAAGAATTGGCTCATTATCCCAAAGTTATCAGAAGGCAGCTTGAGATAAAAGGAATATGTTGTTGAATAACTGTTCCCCAACAAAAATGTCATGGGGTAAAGAAAGGCAGCTCCAATGCTGAGACAGATCCCGAAGTTCCCCCTTTCCAATCTTCGGTCTCTTCACCTTCCACTTAATCCGTCCTTGGGTACCATCTTTCAATGTGTGAAACCAAGCCCCAGCACAGAGGACACTTTGTGGACACGGCTGTCTGCAGCCTTTAATGACATACATCCCTCGTTCACAGATAGAGAGTGATTTGCTTTATAAACATTATCCCTATTTTATGAGGTGAGGGAACGGAGGCTTGGAAGCTAAGTGACTTGCCTATTGTCACCCCTGGTTGGTGAGGTTACAGCAAAAGCAGGATATGAAGCCAAGTCGATTCTTATATCTCTGGGAGCAGCCAATGTGAGAATGGCAAGACTGAATACCACAAAGGGCACTGGAAGGAAGAGTTGCAGCTTTGCCACTAACTAACTCTGTAACTATGGGAGAGTGATTTTAGCCTTCTGGGCCTCAGTTTCCTCATCTATAAAATAAAGAGATTAAACCAGTTGGTCTCTAAGGTCTCCTTTTTCAACTGTAAAGCTACATGAGGAGCCAAACATCTACTGACTCATTTTCTTCCTCCATCTACCCTTGTTTTCTTATTTGGGAGTCATTTCCTCCTTCATTGGCATCGCTATCAGTGGGTCAGTAAGGACAAGGAGAAATGATGGCATTCCAGGATAGCCATTAAGGGCTTTAAACAGAGTGTAGATTTTAAAATTTGTAAAACTTAAAATTTGGGGTAGCTAGGTAGCAAAGTGGATAGAGCATCAGGTCCAGAGTCAGAAAGACTGGAGTCAAATCTGGCCTCAGATACTTACTAGCTAGTTATATGATCCTGGGCTAGTCACTTAACCTTGTTTGCCTCAGTTTATGGGGCAGTTAGGTGGCACAGTGAAGAGAGCACCAGTCCTGGAATCAGGAGGACCAGGAATCAGTTTAAATCCTGCCTCTGACACTTAACACCTACTAGGCATGTGACCTTGGGCAAGTCACACTTAACCCCAATTGTCCTGTCTTCCCTCCTCCAAAAAGCAAAAAACAAACAAAAAAACCCAAATGGGTTCCTAAAGAGCTAGACACAACTGAAACAACAAAAGATTTTTAAAATCTGAGACAACACTATTTTTTAACTTTTCTTTAAGCAAGCAAGGTCAAAAGTTGATGCTATTACAAAAATTGCTAAAATTTGACCAGCAGCTAACTGATCCACAAAGGGCAGGCAGGGCAAGAATGCTTGGATTTTACCTGCCCAGTCTTGGCTTTATCAGCCTCCACCAGCTTCCAGGTGTCCTTCTCTGCTGCAGATTTCTGCACATCAGCCGTGCTATTGTGTTTCCCAGGCTCTGTGCTATAGGAGGAGGAGTTACTGACCTGTCTAGAAAAAACAACACAAAGGGTCAAACCTTTGTAGTCACCTACAGGGCCTGACCCCAGGATCTACAAGAGTACACACTAGAAAACCTGAGAGCAAGGGGAGCCACATTGCCCACTCCAGGGTTCTAGGATGCAAAGAAGCAAAGTCTCTAAGCAGAGAGCAAACTTGAACAAGGAAACTTAATCTAAGTAGCTGGCAAACTGCCCTGGGGGGGTCAGGAGATGTAGGCCGTGGTCCAGCTCTGCCACCGATTCTGAGCCCTGGATTTCTCAGAAACTGATCACTCCCTCATCAGAATTCCTATAGCATTTATTTTAATCCAAGTCAACCTAAAAATTATTTATTATTTGCCTAATATGCACAAAGACAAAAATGAATAACAAATTGTGTCTGCCCTAAAAGAGCTTACATTTTGCTGGGACTAGATAAGTCTTTGAGCCTGGCCATATGGGAACTATGCCACACTTCTACTCCAGGACAGCACTTACTCTAGACACAGTAAGTGCTACATAATGTTTCAGAAGTATACAACTCTTCATGGCCCTAGTTGGGGTTTTCTTGGCAAAGACACTGGAGTGGTTTCCCATTTTCTTCTCCAGCTCATTTTACAGATAAGGAAACTGAGGCAAACAGTTGAAGTGCTTTGCCCAGGGTCACACAGCTAGTCAGTGTCTGAAGCTGGATTTGAACTCATAAAGATAAGTCTTCCTGAGTTCAGGCCCAGCACTCGATTATCCACTGTGCCACTTTATTGCCCAAATAATAACAACAAACACTTATACAGGGTATCCCTAAAGTCTGGAGTCTGGACACATAGGAAATCTCATTAACTATGCATATTTTCAAGAAATTTAATGAATGAAATTTTCAACAACATTTTATTTAATTAGCATAAATTTTACCCATGACAATTTCATATAGAATAAAAGCTTTCATTAGCTATTGGAGACTATTTTCCATATTAATGAGATTAATTTAATTTAATTAATTAGTAAGATTTCCTATATGTCTCCTATGACTTCCTTTAAAATCTCATTTATGCTAATTAAATAAAATGTTGTTGAAAATTTCATTCATTTCATTCCTTGAAAATATGCATAACCAATGAGATTTCCTATGTGTCCAGACTTTAGGACAACCGGAATGTTAGCTATCATTATTATTACTTCTGGAGAGAACAACTCCCTCTGATCAGTCACCACACCCCAAGTTTCACCTGTAGTTCTTCAAAACACATTTTCTTTGGCTCTTTATTAGAGGGTACATTTGAAACTTGATTTAGGAAAAACAAAAACACTATGGCTTTGGCAATGTATCTGTTTGTAGAGAACCTGTCAAACCAATTCATCTCTCCAACTCAACAACACTGCAAGGAAACCCAGGGAAGGACTGGGGTGAGATAACCAGCTGTCATAAATAAGTGCTGGGACAAATCAAACAGTAGGGTAAGCTCAATGGCCACTAAAGCCCGTTCCACTCTATGTGACCTTTTACACCAAAAGACCTTTGTCGGGGAGTTCAGATACTCAAGCCTGTGTAAGCTCACTACCTTTTGTCACTGTTACCTATCCCTTCCTCCTCCCCCAGTAAAGCATGGGCATGATTCTTACACTACATACAATCCTACATTATGGTTATTGCAAAACCTTACAATATTATTGCAAAACTAAAATTGCCCCTACTAGAATGTAAGCGCTCCTTAAAGGGAGGGACTGTGCCTTACCTCCTTTGCATCTCTCATAGCAACCAGAATACTTCCTCATACATTAACAGCTTCTGAGTAAATATTTAAATAATCTGATCTATGAAACTAATACGCCTCTTCCTCCTTCCCAAGACACCTGTGAGGCCTGGTGATCTAATATCCATCATAACTGCTTTGATTTCTTTTGGGGGGAGTTGAAAAAGAGTGGTGGGGTAACCTCCAAAATTCATGAAAGAGAATGACATATTCTATTACTGAGCGATATGTGGTTACTGAGCAGCTGGAACCTGCAGAGCTTAGAGATATGCGCACATGTGGAATGTAAGCTCCTTAAGCTCGGGGAGGTAAGTTACATTTTTGTCTGAATCCCCAGGGCCTAGCTGGTTCTGAAACACTGTGCTAAGGGCCTAGGGAAATGAAGACAGAAGTGAAAACGGTTCCTTGCACTTTGCTTCAGGGAAACAACACAAATGTATGTAGCCATATAACTAGCAAATTCAAGCTATTTTTGGAAATACAAGGGAATGGGGAGGCAACAGCAGCTATGGAGGTTTAGAAAATAAGTTTAATAAACTCTTGCTTGACTAAATGATTGGAGAGAGAATAAGCAAGCTTGGCCCTCAGACAAAAAGTACTCAAACTGTTTGGGGATCCCTTGGGGGTGAATTGGACCACCACTCTATCTGCTTACCACCAAACCTGAGAGAAACTGAAAAACCAGGCTGAATCTTTCTGTTTTCCTGCAGAGCAAAGCCTGTAAAAGCCAATGTTTCCTCACTGAGAAAGTGGAAATCTCAGTTATGGGCAGTTTCAACAAAGTTAGCTGGGGTGGCAGCTTAAAGCTTACTTTGGCCACCTGTACTCTGACCTTGCACTATCCCTGACCTCACTTCTACCTCAGAATGTCCTGCTGTCATTATAATCATGTATTATACATATATACATGTATCTATATATATTTGTGCATATATTATATATAATCATATAATCACCTATTTCCAGTGCTGATATCCCCTTGTTCTGATGGTTAATTCCTCAAGGACTGATACCACTGTATCTAGTATACCTCTTCTTGATTATGTAGCTCAACTCCTAGGACTATGACAGGCTTCCTGCATACCCTCCCTCCAAAATGCCCAATGACTGATGGACAGATGTCTAAAGCCTGAAGGGAAAGAGGTTTACCCGAGTGTGCCAGAGTATATATAAGCTCTCCTCAGTTGAATGGTTATCAGGAAAGTACCTGGAAGATGTGTTCAAAACAACCATGTTCTTCCCATACTTTCATCTTTATTTTTTTGGTTTGCTAAAATAAAGCAATTCCTAGTAGGCCCAGGTCATATCACATACCAGCCTCCAGTGAAGCTACGGCCTGCTGCTCTTTATCAGCTGGCTAAAAGTAAGCATCCCGAGCTTGTTCTCAAGCTCCTTCAAGGATCCTGTTGTTTCAAATTTCACAACTCAAGCCAAATGGCCCAAGAATCCACGCCATGTAGGGAACCTCGGTGTCAAGAAGGATGGATTTATTGCAAAAATATGAGGCATATAAGTCACACAATTTTGGCAGAGACAGGTAAACTTGTAAAGTTGTGAGAGGCAAATAAAACAAGGATGACAAGGAAAACCAGCCCCCTCCACTGTCCCGGGCCAACCTAGGGCCTTTTTTGGTAGCTTGAGCCATGAGGATGGCATCACACTCCTCTTTCGGGTCAGTCAAAAAAGGGACAGAGAAACTCCAATGACATCTATGAATGCAAACACACAGACATCACACACACACACACACACACACACACACACACAGAGCCTACCTCTTTAGCTGTTTATCTGAGGGTTCAGTCATCAGGACTCCATTCTCCATTTGCTTTACTTCCTTCACGGCTGGCCCACTGGTATCTGTTAACCCAATGAGAAGGAGAGACAGATTGAATTAGTTCAAAAGGCCTGATAAGTATTGCAAAGGTCCCTGGGATGACTCTACACACACTTCACAGGGTATTCCAAAAGTCTTTGTTATGGTTTAAACTATTAAAGTTATTAAAAGCTTTAAAACTACACTGAAATTTTTGGGACACCCTATATAATGCTTTATTATTTTCAAAAAAAAAAAAGAAAAAAGGGGTCAGAGTGACTTGCCAAAAGCCAAGGAACAACTAAATGTCAGATTCAGGCCCAGCTCTCCCAACTCCCAGGGCAGTGATATCATGATATCACTCCTGTTTTACACTATTTGCTTTACAAAAGGGTTCACTCAAAAATAGCAGGATCCCTGATATCTTTTTAAATATAATTCCCTTGACCAAAATTTTTTTCACATTCAGCGTTTTAGAAACACATCTGAGTACAGTCCTGTCCCCTTAGGTTCTTAATGGATTATCTTTTTTCTTTTTTGGTGGCAATCCAGGTTAAATGGCTCAGGGTCACACAACTGATAAATGTCTGAGACTGAATTTGAACTCGGGTCTTTCTGACTCCATCCATTTTGCCACCTAGCTGCCCCTCTTAAGAGGTTACCTAAAGCAGGTATTATTTTCAAAAAAAAAAAAAAGAAAAAAGAAAAAAAGAAAGCAAAAGAATTATAGAAAGGTACAGGACATGGAGAGCTGGTCTTAGAGTCAAGAAGAACTGGTTTTCATTCCCACCTCTAATGCATACTGAAGGTGTAACCCTGAGCCAGTCACTTACCTTGTCAGTAACCCAGGAAACTCTCTAAGCCTATAACCTGCAAAGCAGGTACTAAATTTTGTACTGGCAAAGAGACTTTCCCCATTGACTGTTCCTTAAATCAATTAAAATCATAGGTTTGTTTAAAAAAAAAAGTTTGTATAGGATTTAGAGGTGGGAGGAACTGAAGGAATCACCTAATCCAATCCCCTAATTTTACAGATGGGAAAACTGAGAATCTGAGATACGAAGTGACTTCCTGACTTACCTGAAGTCCACACAAGTAATCATATTCAAACTATCTGCCTCACAGGGTTGTTGCAAGGAAGGCATTCTACAAATCTTACACTTCTATGCAAATATATTATTGTGAGTTGTCATCACTGGATGGTTGAGTAATCCCCTTCTGGCATATCAGATCTCATATACAGGGTTGGCTTGCAATAAGATACACCTTTACTCTGCCTATAGAGGAAACAAATTACACCCTCACTCCACCCACTGGAAACTTCCCTGTTCAAATGAGGAAGAGATAGATCAGATAAGCCCACATCTAAAGGTGGAGGGTTGGCCAACAGAGACCATCAAGGTGAATCTTCCTCCAAAACATATATAGCATGTTGCCTTGGGACAGCCATGTGTCATTTCCCTAGCTGTGGCACAAAAGCCACATCAAGATCTAAGTCTGTTTCTGGAAAGAAAGTGTTGCTATTTTAAGGATGCTTTGCTAATAGCAAAAACCTTTGAGCATCAGAATAGGTGAAATGGTCCTCTGATGGCCAGCTGGACAGCCTTTGGAATACCTGCTCTATAAAGGAAAGAAACCTGGTCTGATGTTGTTGGGATCCAATGGGATGGACAAAGCAAGGGGTATATTTCTCTTCAGGCAGACATTCCTGCTTTACTTCCTCCTCTCAATTCCTATCCTCCCCATCAGTCAATCAACCAACAAAACATTTATTAAGCACCTACTATGTGCTATGCATTGTATGAAGCCCTGGAGATACAAATACTGCAAGGAGATAAATAGCCCTGTCCTCAAGTTGCTTACATTCCACTGATCCAACTAACAATGCATATTTTATCTTTTACTAGGGCCAGAGAAAAATTAATCTACTGGAGGCCTTCCTTTTCAAATAATCAAATACCGCAATACAAAGAAAAATAATTAGAAAATAATCAGAAAAGAATATTGTGAAATTACAAAGAACAAATGTGGCCACAAGAAAGAAATATGAGAAGACACCTCCCCACAACTCTACAGAGGGGGTAAGTCCATGGGCATGGAACACTGCATATACTGTCAGATTTCTTTCAAGGTACTTACTGAGTTTTGCTGATTTAAAAAAAAAAAATCTTTGTTTAAAGTTTTTTCTTATAAAAATTCTTTGCAGGGGTGGCCAGGTGGCGCAGTGAATAGAGCACTGGCCCTGGAGTCAGGAGGACCTGAGATCAAACTGGGTCTCAGACACTTAAAAAAACTAGTCATATGACCTTGGGCAAGTCACTTAACCCCAATTGCCCCTCCAAAAAAAAAAAGCAAAAACAAAAAAATTCTTTGCAATATGGGTTGGATTTCTGGGAGGGTAGAGGGAAAGGGATACATAGGAAAATGTAGGTGATATGAAAACAAAAGATATCAATTAAATTTTTGTAAACAACAATAATCTCTTCAAGGCTGAAATGAGTTCCCTTCTTGCAGTGCATATCAAGTACCAAAAAGCAGGTAATGTACATTTAATGATAAGAACTGGGCCATACTCAGGGGATCAGAGGAAGAACTTGACAACCATACTATCTTTGAATACACAACAGGGTGACCTTTCCAAACATCCTTTGGCTGCTGCTTTGACTCTTCCTTCAAAAGGAATGTCCTCAGAAGGTTCAGTGAGAGAGTTGCTTGAAATCCATTCCATCCTTATGTCAAACCCAGAGTTCAAATATCTCTACTTGGAGGAGGCTATATAATTAAACCCTCTCTCATCTAGCTATTCAAAAACTTCATCTGAGGGGTGACTAGGTGGTGCAGTGAATAGAGCACTGACCCTGGAGTCAGGAGGACCTGAGATCAAATTGGGCCTCAGACACTTAAAAAAACTAGTCATATGACCTTGGGCAAGTCACTTAACCCCCATTGCCCTATCTTCCCCCACTCCAAAAAAAAAAAAAAAAAAAGGCAAAAAAAAAAAAAACTTCACCTGAGACTACCTTCCCCTACAACCTACTCCTACCCCACCAGAGGCCTCCACCTTTTAGGAGTAAGCTAATGTTTGAAGTGGGTGGCCAAGGTCAGATAGGGCCCCACTGGCCTAGGTCTTGGCCCTAGAAAAAAAATATGAGTAGAGAGTACCTATTTCAAGTCAAAAGTTCATTATTTTTTTATGCACTTAGCTTTTTTATTATTATTATTATTATTACTGTTTTAAGGTAAAGATAGCAGGAGCAGAAACTAACTGCTAGTCTTGTCATAGTAATGCAATTCAAAATAGAAACTAGTCTACTGCCTTGTACCTATAAGAACTATAGCTGGGTCTAAGCTAAGCAACACCAACCTTCCTCTTCTGCCATGTCCTTCTTGCCTAGAGTTGGGAACACCAAAAGTTACAAAAAGTTAAGTTTAAAAGTCATTTTTAAGTCTCATTTAAATTGCCTAAAAGTCGTTCTTCTCTGTTTTGGTTTTTTTTTTTGGAGGCTATGGCAGAGCAGAACAGACCTGTATTGGGAGGCAGGGAGGAAATCACTCCCTCCCCCTGGCTTGCCCAAGAGTAGTCTCAGAGAACAAGCGAATTGGAGCTGTCTGTATCCTCACCCACTCAGTCCAGATAAGAGTTCCTGGGCCCAGTCTAAGAGAGGAAATGGCATAACCTCTCAGCCCAAGAGTCAACATTCATGGAAGGGGAAGTCATATAAGCTTAATGATGGGAAGATTCCCTGGGAGGGATAGGAATCACACAAAGGGCCCTGAGGTTGGAGAAGCATAAGGGCATCTACGTCATAATACAGGAAGAACAAAAGATTCAGGCTTTGCCCTGTCAATACGGTACATCATCTGGCCAGTGCAAGGCGATAAAAAGGGGCTACTAAGTATACTTCTTTCTGAGGGAAGTCTTAAGTTCTTTGGAATACTGCTATGAATATGGAGGACATTAGAACACCTGGGGAAAGGTGGGACTCTCTGGAAAAGGAGAACGATATCAATTGTTTAAGTTAACTAAAAATCCTTCTGCATTTTCTGTAGGATGGAATAAAGAATGTCTGTACCCCCTCCCCCCAAAAACCACATTTAAAGGAAAAATGTATAAAGAAATGCAGGTAGGGAAGCCAAGAGTGATTGAAAAAAGCAACCTAAATATGCCTCGGTTTCCACTTCTCCATGATATCTCATAAGAAGTAGTAGATAACACTCATATATGTGCCTTGTCTAAGAAAAGTACCCTGCAAACTTTTACAAACACCCTGCAATTTTATATTGC
The DNA here is from genome assembly GCA_011680675.1 of Gymnobelideus leadbeateri. Lineage (NCBI taxonomy): Eukaryota > Metazoa > Chordata > Mammalia > Diprotodontia > Petauridae > Gymnobelideus > Gymnobelideus leadbeateri. Next base: position 454,143 of record WOXC01011605.1, on the reverse strand, counting down.
ACGTATTTATATATGTACTCATTTGATTAAGTATTATTTCATTCTCAGTGCTTCTAGTACCAAGTTTCTTTGAGGTCAACCACTGGGCCTTGATGTAGAGGGAAGAACACTGGATTTTGAGTCAGAAGACCTGAGATGGGGTCCAAGTTTTGCCATTTTCCATGAGAAAAGTCTCAATTTCAGTGGCCCCATCTACAGAACATGGATAAAAACACCTGTATATCTATGTCACCAGGTTCTTGAGGAAAAAACTGGAAAACTTAAAAAAGAATTCCATCAATGGGGGCCATTATTCAATTGGATTCAATCTGACCTCAATGACTATCTGTTAAAATGCCACTATGTGGAAAGCCCTGTGTTAGGTACTAGAGAAACAACAATGAAACCGGTCTGGCCCTTGAGAAGCTTCTATTAATTAAAATGTGTAAGTAATATAGGAGTAGTTTAATGAGGAGAGTGAAGGTGGAGAGGAGGAAGAATGAAGGCATTCCATGGCCTGGGGGGAACTTGGGCAATGTCAAATCTAAGAAACAACAAGTAGTCCAATTTGGTTGGAATATAGAGTTTTTGTTTGGAAATGAAACTTCTGGCTGTAAAACAGCTAGCAAATCAGGCTGGTGCCATGCTGCCAAGGAATTCTGTCCTACACAGTCCTTCTCTTCCCATAAGACAAATCTCATGATACTCTCAACTGTTAGTGCCTTCCCTGTCAAACTACCTTGTATTGAACTATTTTGTATATATTTGCATTTATTCATTTAGTATGGGATGTCCCAAAAGTCTTAGAGCATGTTTAAGTTTATAAAGCTTCAAACACCCTGCATTTTTATATTGTATATATTTATATATGCACTCGTTTGATTAGGGATTATTTCACTCTTGGTACTTCTATCTCCAGTCACCTGGCACATCACTAGGCACAGAGGAAGCATTTAATAAGCACTTGCTGATTGATGAATTAAGTGAAAGGCTACAAGGTGTTTTGTTTTGTTTTGTTTTGTCAGAGGGAGGAAGGAGCCAATGAGTTTATGAGGAGGGGAATGTTCAGACTGTGCCACGGGAATATCATTTGGGCAGCTATGGTAAGGATGCTTTGGGAAGAGGGGAGAGAGAACCAATCAGGTAGACCAAATTAGGAGGTTGCTGCAATTGTCCAAGTGAAAGGGAATGAAGGCGATGACTGTGTAAGGGGAGAAAAGTGAGAAAAATGTTTTGAAGGTAGAAATTATGAGACTTGTAACTGAGTGGACATGGGGTGAGAGAGGGGGATGAAGAATCTGGGTTATGAACATAGGTTACTGGAAGAAGGATGGTAAAATCCTCAGTAGAAATGGGGATGCACACTTAATCCATACGAACAAAAAAAAAAAACCTAGCCGTGTAACCTTGGGCAAGTTACTTAACCCCAATTGCCCTAAAGGGGCGGCTAGGTGGCGCAGTGAGTAAGAGCGCCGGTCTCGGAGTTTGGATGACCCGAGATCAGATCCGGCCTCAGAAAATGAGCACCCACGCATAAATAATGACTAGCCGTGTAACCTTGAGCAAGTTACTTAACCCCAATTGCTTTAAAAAAAAAAAAAGAAATGGGGATGCATCACCTTCCTCTAATGGAAAAGTCAAAGGGGGTATGGGAGAGAGCAGATTGGAGGAAGCAACATCTTGTGGGACTGCTATTCTGGGAGGTTGGGTAGGGGAATAACGGGGGGGGAAAATGATTGTAACTCAAAATCTGGCGGAAATGAATGATGTAAAACAGAAGTTAATAAAGCATTTGTTTAAAAAAAAAAAGAAATGGGGATGCTTGGAGGAAGAGCTATTCAAACAGAAAAAAACTTCTTTCTCAAAACTCAAAAAAATTTTAAAAGAAACATGTTAAAATTTTTTGTTTATATGTGATTAGGAAAAAATAAAATAAAAAGTAAATGCAAAAAGGAAAAAAAAAGCTTCTTCAGGTAGTAAACAAAATTTTATTAAGAATTCAGGTACATTGGTGCTAGAGAGTGGCTGAATCTGAGTAAAGCCCTCAATCCTGGTTAGAAAAACCCCATATTGCCTCCAGAAATGAAGGAGGAAGGACTTGCTGGTCTCTGAATTGGGGAGATGCAGAGCTAGGCACTAGCCAGTTAGGCTGTACAGTGTCTAGCGTACTGGCCTTGGAGTCAGGAAAACCTTGATTTGAATCCAGTCTCAAACATTTATTAGCTCGGTGATCCTGGGCAAGCCACTTAATTTGTTTGCCTCAGTTCTTTATCTGTAAAGTGAGCTGAAGAAGGAAAACCACTCGAGTATCTGTCAAGGAAACCCCACGAAGAGTCGAGTATGAGTGAAAAAACAATGACTGAACTGTGCCAGGTGCTAGGGTGACCAATGACATTCAAATTATCCAATATAAATGACGTGGAGAAAAAAAGACTGGCATTCTACATGAATGACTGCCAAAGCTCAGGTCAAAGCATCCTTCTGGATTCAGGACTTTTCTTCATATACCACGATACTTGATCCAATCTACACTGATTATGTTAGCACAGAGCAATACAAAAGGGACAAAAAAAACCAGATGTAATCTGTCCAGACTGCAAAGAAGACAGTCGTATATGAATGTAATGGAATACTTTGGGACTGTACAAAATAATGACAAGCAGTTTCAGAGAAACCTGATACAGAAGGAAATGAGCAGAACTAGGAGACCAATTTAGATAATCAATGAAAACACTGTAAAGACAGACGGCTCTAAACGCTGATCAATGCAATGACCAGTCATGATGACAGAGGACCAATGAGGAAGAAAGCTACTCGCCTCCTAACAGAGGGGTGATGCATTCAAGATGCAGGATGATCTGTAATACTTGGAAATGGTCATATTTGTTTTGTTTGGCTCCACCTATCTGTTACAAGAGCTTGGGTTTTGTTTTGTTTTCTTCATGAGGGAGGGAAATAAATGCTCCTAAAGTGAAAAAAAGGGTTTTGTTTTTGTTTTTTGTTTTTCTTTAAAAAGGAGTTGTTTTAAAAACTCTTTCCTTGATCCTGAAGGTCAGGAGATAGCCTCGACTAGCGTCAGCTGTCTGAGGTGAGTTTACAGGAGGCCTCTCAGAGTGACAGACATTATGAGATGACTTTCTGAGGGGTCTAAGGTCAGTGGCTGGTTGTAACAAAGGAAGAACGTGGTTCTATGTACTATCTTAACAAAACCCTACTTAGGAAGCAACCAGATCAGATAGGTTTTGCTACCAACCTCTGAGAGGCAGCTAGGTGGTACAGTGGATAGAGCACCAGGACTGGAGTCAGGAGGACTGAGTTCGAATGCGATCTCAGATACTAACTAGCTATGGGACCCTGGGCAAGTTGCTTAATCCTGTTTGCTTCAGTTTCCTCATCTGTAAAACAAGCTGGATTTGGAAATGGCAAACCACTCCAGTATCTTTGCCAAGAAAACCCCAAGTGGGATCTGAACAACAACAACATCCATCCTCTGAGACCAGGGAGACAGAAGCTGATTGCACAAGTCCTAGAAAAACCTAAGGTGCAAAGATAAAACAACTCATTTCTCAGCGTGAAGACAAGGTCTGAGAATAACTGGAGGATGTGACTTCCAAGATCACAATTTCAGTTTTTCTACTAAAATTATGGGTACTATGACAAGTGAATGTTAGCACAGAGCAATACAAAAAGGGATGGAAAACAATTACATCCTCAACTTTAATCTTGCGTAAAAGGGAGAGGAAAGCAGGACAGGGGGTAAGCTTCCTGGAATTAACACAAAGAGCATCAAAGAATGAAAGAATGAACAAAGAACGAACAATGGCTCTCCCTAGATGTCACTCTAAACTGTCCTCCCCCTAAGATCGGATACAAAAAGAGAACAGGAAACATGTTCATGCCAGCCCAGGGCTGCCTCCTCTGCCTTCTATTCTTCAAGAACACAAAAAATTTCTACATTTCTAGCTTTTACTTCTGCTGACTTTCCTAAGTCTTAGATTCTAGACTGGGGCATCTGGGGAAGAATAAAAGACTGATTCTCAGTTGCTAGTTATCAGGACACCTGTTTTAAGAGAAGGCCATCTAATCCTTGGTCTTTAGTGATCTGGAAGAAAGGAAAGGCCATGAGCATGGTGAGGACATTTCTGCATTTAGCAGTGAAAAGGATAAGCCATGCTTGTATGTAACAGTCAGAACCTGGACCAGCCCCTGACATCTCTCATACTAAGGAGGCCAAACAGGCAAACAGGGGAGTTTTAAGGCTGCAGTCTTCAGACTGGAAGAGAGTCGCTATCTCAAGGTAGCATCTCTTCTTGCCCTGCCCTTACCTCCACCCTCCATGTTCTGTTCCGTGTTCGCATAAGTTCGGAGGAATTCTGCAAATGCTCCGTCTCTGTCCAGCAACTCCTGGTGTGAGCCCATCTCAGAGATCTTACCATTGCTCATCACAATGATAACATCCACCTGGGACAGGTAACCGATGCTGTGAGTTACCAATATGCGGGTCTAAAAACGCAAACACAAAACAAAAATCCGACTAGACCCCATCAGATGCAGACAAAACATCCCCATGCAAATGGTCATTCATAAACTCACTATGGCATAACGGATCAAACAAGAAAATGGTCATTAGGGTCAGTGTCTGGCAGGAGGTACTTTGAAATATAAAACAAAGCAGTAAGGAAGCCATTTCTCACTATTCTAGGAAGCCACTGTCAATTTCTGGCCTCCAACCTCAAACTCCACAGCCTATGCCTCTTCCTGCAGAACAGGAGGACTTGGCATGGAAATTTGTCTCTGAGGATTCACCACCATCTTTGTTTAAATTAAAAGAGAAAAGCCTCCTCTAAGAGGGGATATCATGGCATCTTGTTTTGCTCCCACAAAAGTTATTGGAAGATAATAGCTGTGGGGAAGCTCTCATTTATCTTACTTTATTTAAAACCCTGGCCTTCCAGGAACTATGACAATGGCCAGAGGGAACTGGAAAGGTGTGGTATGCATATAGAGAGGAAATGTAGAATATATAGAGGGAAATAAAGTGAAGAGTTTCAGGAATTTGACTATATAAATGTAGAATATATATACAGAGAGAGGGAAAGGTAAGGACTTTGAGGAATTGGACTAACCCTAAGTCTACCAGGAAGGACAGAACTTCACTCCTGTTTCTGTATCTGTGTGGGTGTGTCCCTAGTGAGCACCACACCAGCTTCCTTGCCCTTTCTTTGTACACTCTGTTTTGGAGTTCTTTCAGTGACAAGGGGTTTGCCATCTTAAGGCGTACATCATGTGGATCTTCCAAAGGGTCCCTAAAGGGAAGCAGTGGGCAGCAGAGGCTTGTTCCAGGCTACCACCCTAACCTTGCCTGGGAAGTCCTATGATCCCCAAAAGCGTGTTTCTCACACTTCCCTTCAGCCAGTCAGAATGAAGGAACTGATCATTTTGGAGATAAGGGATGGGAGAATTTTTGTTAAGCAAGCTAGAGTTGGATAAGACTATTTCAGGGACACTTAAAAAGGAAGGATTCAAACCAAAATGATTAAAATCACACTCAGAAAGAAAGGTAAAGCTAAGAAGTTCTAAAGGGAACACATTCAAAAAACGAAAGAAAAATTAAAGGGATTTCCGTCTCTCCAACTCTTACCTCCTGTCTCCTTGTACCACAACGCATAGGTTCAACGGTCTATTTAAAGCAATGGTCATTCTATCTACAGCTCTCTCTTTCACTGCAAAACCCCAACCCTTTCATACCTTGTTTTTTAGCATCCCCTGAGGGCCAATCACTTTTTCAAATATGTGTTTTCCCACATGGGCATCCACTGCAGAGAGGGGATCATCAAAGAGGTACACATCTGAATCACAGTAAACTGCCCGTGCCAGGCTCACTCGCTGCTTCTGACCACCAGACAGATTTATACCCTAGGAAAGTAGATTAAAAAGCAAGTTTTTAAAGCCAAGCTCTATATGAGCTCCTCAACAAAAACAGTGAGCTTGAAGAGAACAGAAAGTCAAAAGGAACAACAGATAAGCAGAACAGCTTCAAAAATTACATTTGAAAAAGCTGAATTTTTTATCTATTCTAGAAGAAAAACAAGCCACTCATAATGGGGGTTCACAGTGTCCTATACAATCCTATTCTTTTCTATTGTGTATATGGAAATGTTCATTTTATTTGGTGTTTAAGTTCAGGATAATGAAAAATAGCCCCTAATCCCCAAGAAAAAAGAAATAAGGTGAGCCGTAAGAAAGTCAGCTGTGCCCCATTCTGTCTATGAATGGAGGGGAGGGTCTGAATGTCTATCTACTCATTTACCCTGATGGAGGACAATAGTAGCATGGATGACCCCAAACTACAGATAAAATAATAATGATAACTAGCATTTCTAGAGTGTTTTAAGATTTATAAAGAGTTTAACAGGGGTGGTTAGGTGGTGCAGTGAATAGAGCACCGGCCCTGGAGTCAGGAGGACCTGAGTTCAAATCCGACCTCAGACATTTAACACTTATTAGCTGTGTGACCTTGGGCAAGTCACTTAACCCCAATTGCCCTGCCTTCCCCCTCCAGAGCTTAATAACAAAGAGTATTTCATTTTACTCTCACAACAATCCCAGAAGCTCAGTGTTATTCTTCACTCTATTTTACAGATGAGGAAATTGAGGCAGACAGAGGTTAAGTGACTCACCCAGGATCACACAGCTAATACCTGCCTGAGGCTGTATTTAAACTCAGGTCTCCCTAACTCCAGGTCCAGTGTTAGCTACTTTATGATGCTGGCTTTGGTTTTCGTTTTATTGAGGGGGAAGATAGGGAGAGAGCAGATTTGTATCATTTATTATTAAACTAAGTTTTCAATCCCTAAGCACAAGGGCCAGTCTAGAATTTTAAACTACCCGTGAAAAGTTCTGAGTCAGCTGTGCTGTAATTCACTGGCACTCAGCTCCATTTCAGGCACTGAGGGCCCCCAACTTCATAGAAGAGTTTGACTGGTTTTCAAAGCCCTTAAGCAAGCTGTTCACTTCACTCCAATGCCACTGTGTTTCCAGATCATAACAGGTGCAGGCTATGCCAAGGCACTGCTCAAAAGAGGCCACTGTCCTCTCCCCCGCAAAGAACTATTTCTCATATCTCTACGGCACTTTATAAAGCACCTTTCCATGTGTTGTTTCACTGAATCCCCTGTTATATTCATATATAAAATCCCACTGTTATATTCATATAACAATCCAGCGGCAAAGCAGATAGAGCAGTTGACTTCGAATAAGGAAGGCATGATTTTAAATCCTGCCTCAAACAATTACTAGATAGCAGCACCTCTTAATTCCCATGCCTTCCTTCTTTTAATTATTTCCTATTTATCTGGTATATAGCTTGCTTTGTACATATTTATTTATATACTGTCTTCCCTGTTAGACTGTAAACTCTCCTTGACGGCAGGGACTGTCTTTTGCCTCTTTTTGTATCCCTAGCACTTAGCAATGTCTGGCAAGGGTAGATGCTTAATAAATGTTTACTGAATGGAAGTGACTTAACCTTTCTCAGCCTCAGTTTGTTTCCTCATCTATAAAATGGGGATAATAAAAAACCCTACTGGGGCATCTAGGTGGTGCAGTGAATAGAGCATCAGCCCTGGAGTCAGGAGGACCTGTGTTCAAAACTAGATTCAAACACTTAACACAAAAACTAGCCGTGTGACCTTGGGCAAGTCACTTAACCCCAACTGCCCTGCAAAAAGAAAAAAAATAAAAATAAAAAACCCTACCTCCCAGGGTTGCTGTAAGGATCAAAGAAGGTAATAAAGGTAGAAGTGCTTTACAAACTTTTAAAAAGCACTATGTAAATGCTACTATTGTTACTATTAATATCAGCAGCAGCATCAAAGCCTTACAAAAGGCTGGTAGTACAAATAATATTTTTTGGACCTGACCTGGCATAGAGAACTCCCAATGAGTAAACTCCACCTGCCAAGTCAGCTCTGCACCCATGCTTCGAGTCAGAGTCTTAGAGAGATGACTGGGACACACGTAACTTAGTTCATAGTTCTAGACTGGGAAGGGACCTCAAAGGTCATCTAGTCCAACCCCCTCATTTGATAGATAAAGAAATTGAGGTCTAATGAGGTTGTGACTTGTCCAAGGTCACCCTCTCCTTGCCATAGGCTCCTTGCATTCTTCTGAGGTTGGTAGTGCCAGGATTATTATCAGTTCCATATTATGGAGGAGAATCAGAGGGGTTAAATAGCTTCCAAAAGGCCACCAGGCAGTTACTAAGTAGCAGAGGAGAGACTCCAACTCAGGTCTTCTAACTGCAAGTCCAGCTTGCCGCCTTGTTGTTTCTCATAGCAGTTACAAAGGGACGCCCAGGGCAGAATATTTTGCTCAAAAGGGCTAAAGTCAATATCCTACTGACCTTCTCTCCAATCTCTGTCCGGTCCCCACTGGGCAAGATCTCCAAGTCTGGGAGTAATGCACAGGCTTCTATCACCTCCTTATAGAACCGCTCTTGGGGCTGTCGGCCAAACAGAACGTTCTCCCTAAGAGAAGCATTCTGGATCCAAGCCTGCTGGGGGACATAAGCCACAGAACCCTATAAAAGGAAAAAGGGAAAGAATGAGAAAGGGAATGAATAGGAGACAAAACATACACTGTACCTATCGTTCAAACATAGGCCAACAGGTCCAACACTCCCAGTGTTGCTTAAACCAGATAAAATATTTAATAAAATAAACAGAGACAACAGAACCCAGATAATTTTAATATGTGGTTTTTAAAGTTAACATATAGCCTCTGCAGGATCTGTGTCTAATGAATCTGACACCATTGCTCTAGGCATTTCCTAGGAGTTAAGTAGAACAGTCAGGTATATTTTATACATAAGGAAACAGACAGAGAAAGATAAAGCATAGAAATTTTTTTTGAATTGCAAAGGACTTTAGTTCAATCCACCTCTGAAAGAAGAACCCTCATTATAACAGACCCAACAAGTAGTCAGTCAGTCTCGACTTGAAGATGACAGTCAAGGAAAGCCCACCACCATCTCAGTGCCCAGGGCCTCCTCACTCTGGAGCATCCCTGTACCATTTCCGCTGTCTTCTCCCAATGATGAGTTCCCCTTGAGGCCTCCATTTTGGGGGAGGGCCCCAGGTCAGTCCATTTTCATTCCCCTTCTGCATCTGCTTCTGACTTTTGGGAACTTTCATACTCCCCCCAGGGACCTGCCAAGGACCTTTGACCACCCCATCCCACCCCAACTTAAGCTTCTTTTTGTGAAAGCTCCTTGAAGGCAAAGCTAGTCTTTTTTTTTTCTCAAACTGTAACTGTAAGCACTTAGCAATGTGCTTGGCACAGAATAAGGACTTAACACATACTTGCTGCCAAGCCTGGCCATGCTTCTAATTGTCAAATTTTCTCTGATATCAAGCTTACATTTGCCACTTTTGCAACTTCTTTTGCTTTCCTTATTTAATTTATTTTTCTCCAATTACATGTTAAAACAATTTTTAACATATTTTTTAAAGTTCTGAGTTACAAGTTTTATTCCTCACATTTTATGACTTCTACCCATAGTTTCTACTTCTATCCTTTGGGGCCAAAGAGAACAAGACTAACTCTTTTTTCCACAATAACTTCTTCAAATACTTGAACACAATGATCAGGTCTTTTTTTTTTCCATCCTCACAGGACAGGGACTCTTAGAAGGCCATTCATTCACCACCTTTGTTGCCTGCCTATGGATGCTGTCTAGCAATCAATTAGCCCTTGGAAGCAGAACTGAACACAATGCTTTACTCAAAGTCAGGCCAGCTTCTGATTTATCATCTACTTATTCCTGGAAATTCTGTTTGTCCTCCTGTACCCCAAGGTCACACTGGCTTCTTTAGCTCTCACACCACATTATTCATTCATGCTGAGTTTCCTGTCTACCCAAACACCTAAGGTTTTTCAGACAAAACTGCTGTCTACGCATTACTCCCCCACAAGGTGACACGCCCACAGCTATTTCCAGGGATCGGATTTGACCTCTGCTTTCTGACTCTTAGGCCAGTGTTACTTCCACTAGAGTATATGGCACTGCCTTCTAGATAGACACCTCTAATAGGACCACTTTGGTGGTGAGATCTCCATTAATGCTATAAGAAGTTTAAAACCTCATGAACACAGCCTTCATTCATTGAAAATTTAGGACAATTCAGGGATAACAAACACAATTCTTGCCAAACAAGACATCAGAAAAAGTATCTTTTTTCACAAGTTGCCTGAGGCTTATGTGCAAGGGGGAAAAAAACCCCACAGTAAAATATTAGCAACTTTTTAAAGTCCAAGGCAGGAATCTAAGAATTCCAGCAATTTAGTCTTCAGTGCTGATGCCTTTTATGATAATGATATATTATGCAGAGTAGGCTGATGATGAATTGGCATTTTCCCCATTAGTTTACTTTACCTTTTGCCCAGCTGTCTTAGTTTAGAGTGTGTATCTGACTCAATAGAAATTAAGCAGCATTTCTTTAGCAGGTAAAGCCTTTTCATTCAGATCTTGCTCCTATAATTTTTAATTTGTAAACATTCTCTCTGGGCTAGGCTGAAGTCTGTTTGATTCTTTATGAAGATTTCTGAAATCACAACAGACTCAAACATGTAGAGCTGGATGGGACCATAGAGGTGAGTGAGTCTGAGCTCTTTATTTTAATGGTGGGGAAAATGAGGCCCAGATAGGTCATGTAACTTGCCCAAGGTCATGCAGCTAATAAGAAGTATGAGTGTCAGGATGACATGTTCCAGAATAGGACAGAACGAAGAGGCAGAGATACATTTCAATTTATAGCAGAGAAGTAATACCCATACAGATGAGGCCACAGATTCAGCAGAGTTTGCTAGAAAGCAATAAAGTGGGAATAAGACTATAGGAGTTATGTTTACACTACTTAAAGGAGAACACTTTCAAAGGATATAAAAGGATAGTATTAATTATAAGTCACAGGCAGCCCTAGCTGATTTACAGCTCAGTGATCTTTTAGTCCAATCCTCTCAGATTGCAGATGAGGAAACCAAGGCCCACAGTGAAGTGACTTACATGGGCAGTAAGCAGAAGCCAGATTCAAACCTAGGTAAATCAAATTTCTGCTATAACCATAATGCAAATAAGTCTCACATATTTACTATAGCAGCCTCTCAAAGGGCCTCTATTTGTAAGGGTTTCGTAATAAGTACTTTGAAGTATTAAGAGAGCATGGCAGGGCAGCTATATCCACATGGCAGTGGATACAGCAACAACCCCGGAATCAGGAGGACTGAGTTTAAATCCAGCCTCAGACACATACTAAGCTGTGTGACCTTGGGCAAGTCACTTAACCCTATTTGCCTCGGTTTCCTCATCTGTAAAATGAGCTGGAGAAAGAAATGGCAAACTGCTCCAGTATCTTTGCCAAGAGAACCCCAAAAAGGGTCACCAAGAGCTATACATGACTGAACAACAACAACACAGTACAGAAAGGAACCCATCAATCAATAAGCACTTTATTAAATACCTGTTAATAAGAGCCAAACATGATGAGAGGCTTGGGGGATACAGAGACATAAATGAAGCAGCCCTTACCCTCAAGGAGCTCAAATTCTGTAGCTCAACAAAAAGCATGTCCCCATTTATCTGCCACAAGCTCTAGCATAGGGCTGATTACACAAACATCTACCTGTGGCATTCCAACTTCATGAAATAAATAAATGACTGGCATTTATAGAATGCTTACGATGTGCCAGGCCCCGTGCTAAGTGCTTTGCAATAATTATCTCATTTGACCCTCTCAACAACCCTGGGAGCTAAGTGCTATCATTATCCCCATCTTACAGATGGGGAAACTCAGACAAACAGAAGTGAAATGACATGCCCTTGGGTCTGAGGCTGAATTTGAATTCACATTTCCCTGACTTCAGGAAGGTGCTCTATCCACTGTACCACCTAGCTGCCTTTTGGTATTACTGCTGGACTTGCACTCAGGGAGACCTGAATTCAAATCCAGCCTGAAACTCTTATTAGCTGTGTGACCAAGGGCAACTGCCTCAGTTTCCTCATCTATAAAATAGGGACAATAACAGCACTGTGAGGAGCAAAGGCACAAGTAACAGGGCCTGGCACACAGTAAGCACTACACAAACGTTAGCTATTTAGTTAGTTAGTTGTGAGGACGAAATGATGGAATATTTGTAAAGTGCTTTGTAACATTAAAGCAACACCTAAATGCTGGCTATCATTACTGCTTCAGAGCTAAGACTATTTCTACCATCATAACCATTCCATTACTATCACTATCATCATCACCATCTGTATCCCCACTTGAACATCCTTCATATTCCTGGTAAGGACTCAGAGGGGATCTTTCCCCAGATCCCCCCCTTCTTTCTAGTCTAGCTCCTAAGAATAGCCAGATATAAAACAGGGCAGGAGGGGATAAGAGGGGGAGTGATAGAAGGGAGGGCAGATTGGGGGAGAGGGTAGTTAGAAGCAAACACTTTTGAAAAGGGATGAGGTCAAAGGAGAAAACAGAAAAAGTGGGGGGTGGGATAGGATGGAGGGAAATACAGTTAGTCTTCCACAATATAACTACTATGGAAATGATTTGGGTAACTATACATGTACAATCTATATTGAATTGCTTATCTTCCCAGAGGGAGCAGGTGAGGAGGGAAGAAGGGGAACAAAATCTGGAACTCAAAGTTTTAAAAACAAATGTTTAAAAATTGTTTTTTTTACATGCAACTGGGAAATAAGATATGCAGGTACTGGGGTACAGAAATCCATCTTGCCCTACTAGAAAGTTAGGGGGGGTGAAGGGGGAGTATATAAGAGAGAACAGACTGGGGAAGGGGTATTCAGTAGGCTTGGTATTTTGTAGTAGGGGTAGGGGAAAGACGGGGAGGAAAAAAACTGTAACTCAAAATCTTGTGGAAATGAATGTTGAAAACTAAAAATAAATACATTTTTAAAAAAGAACAGCCAAATATACCTTGATAGACACATGCCCCTCTATCTTGTCCATCTCAGCCAAGAGTGCAGACAGCAGGGATGATTTCCCACAGCCCACTTGGCCCAACACAGCAACCAAGGAACCTTCTGGCACAGCGAAAGTGATGCTAAAAGGAAACAAGAGGAAAAAGCAGCATCTTTAAGAAACAAGGCAGGCAACTTGACCAGAGAACTAAAGAAGAGAAAGGCTGGGAAACAGGATGGGATGACTATGAGGCCAGTTCTTCCATCTTAAAAGAGAGATTCCCTTCCTCTCTCTCCAATACAAACAAAAGGGAGGCCTTTCTGATGGGAAAGAGAGTCAGACGTCAAATTCAATCAAAAGAGTCTACTACTCCTCTGGAAATTTTTCAGAAATACCTAAGCAACTATCTGTCAAATCTAAATGTACTTTTAAAAATACCATATTTTATTTTCCCCCAATTCCACATTAAAACAGTTTTTAAACTTTTTTTTTTAGGTTTGAATTCCAAATTCTATCCTTTCCTCCTCTCTTCCCCTCCCTGGCCCCGATAGTAAGCAATCTGATATAGTTTATTCAAGTGTAATCATGTAAAACTAAATACATATTTTTTTAGGGGACAAGAAGATGAACAAATCCCTTATGAGCTCCTTCTAGACTTTTCATTTTTAGAACCTGCTCATCAAGCTTTAATACTGAACACTGGGTCTACAGCAAGCAAACAGTTAAGAAATGCACTGACTTTGAAAGAAATATGACACACTTGACAAGCCGCCCGCAGACGGGCTGCCAAGGGCCCAGAGGTCACTTCCCTTAACATCGTGCTGCCTCATAAAGATAAGCCACTGAAAGGGAGGAGGACAGGAAGACAGAGGGGTGGGTGCAAAGAGAAAGCAGTCCTTGGTAGGACAAGGGGACATTCTTCAGAGGGCCCATTCATTACTTTGTAGGCAAACAAAGTGGCCTGTATGTGTTCTTTAACAGCAGGCACATGCATAGATGCCTTCCAATTTGTTATTTCAGTCTTGCTAGTTTGAGGGTTGGAGGGAAGGGAAGAGACAGGAGACCATCCCCTGCTACCACCTACCCAGTAGCAGAAGGTATCTGCAGTGGCCCATGATGCACATCAACAGCTGAGGTTAGCTGCAGAGTCTCTCAGTCAGTTTGGAATACTTGCCCTAACTTACCCATTCAGAGTCGGAGGATCATTTCTTGACCAGGTGAATGTGGCATTTTTCACAGTGACACTGGCACCTCCACCTAAAAGACAATGATAACTAATCAACAGGAACCAGATGTGGTCACAGGACCCAGGAGAAAAAAAAGACTTATCAAGGCTGAGTCAGGCAATGTGGGATTTGGCTTCCTGTCTCCTCCAACAAGCTAAGGTCACTGGAACCCAAAGAGGAACTGTAACGGAAATGCAAATTTAAAGATCTTCCCTGCCCCTAGCTTAAGTGCACCTGGAGCTTGTGGTGTGAGGCTTGTTTTTCAGGAAAGCCCACACCTTGATACTTTGTGATTGGGCAGTGGGTCCAGAAGGTTGTTACATTCTCTGAGCCAGGAGAAGGCTATATAAACCCTGAGGAGAGGCTTTGCTTTGGGGCTCACTTTGAGAAGTGTTGTGTGATTTGACCAGATGAGACTCTGGGAAGCCGTTGTTGAGTGCCCCCCGGCTTTGAAAACCCAGATCTTGATGCTTCTCTCTCTGGTAACTGTGATTTGGTATTGATATAATGGTAGGACAGTTTGGAAGCCTGTCTGTTTGATCTGTAAGTTCTCTAACTCTGAAGTTCGGGGTGCTGACCTTTTTCCCCTGAACTAGGTAATGTATGTTTGTTTGATTAAAGTAAGCTTGTTAACCCATTTTGAGTTGCTTTCCTTTTGAAAAGCAGATCTAAGAACCTGTGTTGGCAGTCACCCTGGGGATGTTGGGGTGCTTGCCGCTACAGGAACTGAAATCATTATGAGTAAGACAGCTCCCCATGGGGAGGCATGGGAGAGAGGGCTAATGAACAGATTTTAAGCATTCTGTGAACTCGGGTTGGAAAAAATTATATCTTTATTTCAATAATTAGTCATCTTATGTATTTTATTTTACACATTTAACAACATTATCCTAAGAAGGGATTCATAGGCTTCACTAGACTAAACAAAATGATTAAGGATGTCTACAAATTACTCAAGAGACACTGCACTCTGAGATTTTAGACACCTGAAGGTAATAAGTTAGCAGTAATGAGAAACCTGCCCCCATCCTCCTCAGGTTTCAACCCACATAGTTTCATAGACAAATTTGATTTGAGAGGAAACAGCATCCTTCCTTTGTTATGTAGGATTTGACTCTAGGCCGACAGAGAATAACTACAACATCAGGCATAAAGAAGACTGAAACCTGAGGATATCTGGCCTGAGCTG
Organism: Gymnobelideus leadbeateri; assembly: GCA_011680675.1. Lineage (NCBI taxonomy): Eukaryota > Metazoa > Chordata > Mammalia > Diprotodontia > Petauridae > Gymnobelideus > Gymnobelideus leadbeateri. The sequence goes on along the minus strand of WOXC01011605.1, from coordinate 438,772 downwards.
GAAGACAGGAAGACAAAGTGGTCAGCCCTATCCCTGTTAGAATGTTCACACTGCAGGCATCCCTGTGGGATTGGGGAGAGGATGGAAATTCAACAAGCTACTAGGAACAACACTCTCCATATCCCATTCCGCCCTCCTCCCTCCTCTTGGCATTTTCCTCTGTGCTAAACAAACTTAAGGGTAGAGCTAAATTACAAAGGAAGCCAAGAAAAAGAAGGGGTGTGGAGGGGAGAAGGAAGGAGTAAAAGACAGTGCATCTTGTCACAGAGAGAGAAAACAAATACTCACCATCTTTGATAGGCTTTCTCACTATGCTGTCTGGCTCTAGTTCTTCATGGGAAAGGAATACCCTGAGGCGCTTCAGGGAAACACTTGCCTAAACAGACAATAATTACAGGTGGTGGTGGTTGCACTTTTTAAAAATAGCATAAGATAAATAAGCTACTTTAAAAAAAAAAAAACAAAAACAAACAAAAACTTTTCCTTGCCCACCCATCAGCCACCCCCCTACCAAAAAGTAAAAAAAGGCTGTCAGCAGCCCCAAATTTTAGTCTGATGGACATGAGTTTCTTTGATGCCCAGACAGAAGCCCCTCAAATACTCAAATGTTTCATTTGGGTAGCTACCCTTGTGCTCCTCAAAGTGCCTTTCAAAAGTCAGCTATAGCAGAACTCAGGCAATTCATTCCAACTTGTGTGCCAATACATGACTCCATTTAAGCTGGTGGTTCTGCCATGCTCACTTCCAATGGCTTTGATTCTATGTTTCAGTTCTTAAAAAAATCCAACACAAACAAAGCCATAGCCCTGGGTCACAAATCACCAAGTTTTTCTGAAACTGAAGTTTGCAAGCAGTCTTCTAAGAGAGGGTGAACCTTTGGTTCAAAGTGTGGAGATGCTGAAACTCTACCTCAAGGATCTGGGACTTCATCTATGGGAGCCACCCCTTCCAACAATACAGAGCCCGTCCTTGTCAAACAGCTTCCACAAATTACTTATGTGGGTGACCTTATGGCCAAGCCTCCAGCAAAGAGATTCTCTGAACTCAACTAGACTGGTCTACAGATAATAGAGATGTGCATTATGGTCCCCCACCAGGACTAGGACATTCCCACCTGCCAGACCTTGTATTTTGCTGGCCCAGAGTTGGTTCTATGCCCTGTGTGAAGGACAGAACACATAAAGCCAAAGTCCCAGGGCTTCCTCCCTGTAGTCACTTCCAAAATCCCCACTCTCTACCTCTACCAAAATCCCCCCCGCCCCAACCTCTACCTAAAGCCCATTCTTAACATGTAAATATTCTGGATAACAGGCACTTTGGGAAGGACTCAAAATGCTATATAACCTTGTTCAAGAAAGCTGTAACATATAGGAGTAAACTGGGGCTGTAGAGAAATATTAAAAAAACCAAACAAACAAGGTTTTTCTAAGAATTCCCTATCTTTGAAATCATATATCCAGTCTAGACTTGTACCTGTACAATGCTGCTAATGACCATTGGAAGAATATTCAGGGGAAACCGGAGGATGTTGAATAAGGCCAGGGAAACAAAAGCTTTCTGGGCATCCAGGATGTTGTTCTTATCTACCGTCACATAGACTGCAAAAGTAGACAGTGCCACCTGAAAACAAAAGATAAAAACCTCAGCATTCTCCCCTGGAACTCACCATCTGATTTATAATTACCAACCAATTGTGGTGCTTCCAGACTCTACCAACAGGCATGTGGGTAGAACAAGAACGGCTCCCTTTTATTTATAGAGGACCAAATACCCTGCATGTCATCCCATTCAATCTCCACAACCACCTCATCAGGTAAGTTAGTGAGTACAAACAGCAGTAGTACTCTCTCTCTCTCTCTCTTTCTCTCTCTCTCTCTCTCTCTCTCTCTCTCTCTCTGTCTTTCTCTCTCTCTCTCTCTTTTTTACAAATGAGTAAACTAAGGTTTAGAAAGATTGAGTAATTAGGACCAGTAGCTAGTAAGTGATAGAGCTGAGATTTGAACATAGGCCTTTTGATTACTCTACCATGACAACAAGGTTCAACAGTCTTCAAGTAATGCCCCTCCAAAAAATAAAAAGGCAAACAAACAGAAGAGCTCAAAGGCAGGAAATAATAAAGACCAAATGTTTCTTTCTTGACCCTTTTGTAGCACTCTGACACAATCACCCTCTCCTCCTGGATACTCTCTTCTCTGGATTTTCATGGCCCTGCTCTCGCCTGGCTCTCATCCTCCCACATGTATGCAGAGTTTCATCTGCTGGGTCTTCATCCATGCCATCAGCCAACTAAGAGTGAGGATCCCCCAAAGTTCCATCCTGGGCCTCCTCTACTTTTCTCCTTTGTATCTTGCTAAGTGATCTCAATAGCTCCTAGGTGTTTCAGTATTTAACATATAACAGCCTGCTTCTCCTAAATCTCCTTCCTCTTAAATTACCTGGTATTTATTCTTTTTGCATTTATTTAGTATTTAACATAGTACAACCTGCTTCTCCCTGAAACATTCCTCCACAAGGCCCATCTCCCACTAGTGAGCTCCTCCTTGAGCCTCAACTTTGTGGAAGGACCCAGATCACCCTGCCTTCATTCTCCATCAGCCATGCCGCTGTGCCAGCTCCCTGGCCTCTTCTCCCTTTTATGGATGGTTTTCCTCCATCAGAAGGTTCATTTTGCTCACAACTGTACCCCTGGTACAACGCCTGGTACATGGTAACTGCCTAATAAATTATTGTTTTCTTCCTTCCTTATATAGGATGTTCCAAAAGTCCTGGCTCTAACAGTTTAAAACTTTACCAAGAATTCTGGAAAAGCTTGAATATAGGTGTATTTATTATCCCTGTTGATAATACATAGTGTCCTGAAGAGTGAAAATAAAATAAAATAAAAATTATTTTTATTTGTATCCCTAACCCCTAGAACATGACAGGTACTTAATGCTTTCTGACTGATTAATGGACCTATCCTCCACTGTGCCCTATGAAATTTTTCCATAAAAATAAATCAGGGCAAAAATGAGACACATATTTTTGTATGTAGGAATCTGTTTTGCTTGACTGAATATGTGTTATAAGTGTTTCATTTTTCTCTCTCTTCTTTTTTTTTTTTTGTATTTTTGGAGGGGGGAAGCAGGGCAATTAAGGTTAAGTGACTTGCCCAAGGTCACACAGTCAGTCAGTGAATATCAAGTGTCTGAGGTCAGATTTGAACTCGGGTCCTCCTGACTCCAGGGCTGGTGCTCTATTCACTGCACCACCTAGTTTTTTTTTTCTTTTTCAACAAGGTGAGTAAGGTGGGAGAATGAGAAAATAAATACCTTTTAATTGAACAAAATGAATCAATTTGGCATTACATTTACATAAAGAAAGCACTGAGCCAAAAAAATAGGAGACTCAAGTTTGAATCTTGAGTCAAACCTATGCCACTAATTGGATGGCTTTTTTCAAGTAACTGATCCATGCCAGGCTGGCCAGTTTTTTCACCTTCCCATAAATATTCCATTTTTATTCACATCTTTTTGGTCATGTTCTCATCTCTTCCAATGGACCAGAAGATTCTGTTTTCATCTCTTAATGAAATCTCACCTATCCATAAAGGTTCATCTCGAAGTCCCACACATGCTAGGTACCCTTCCCAGAAGACTCAAGCCTACTGGGATCCCTCCTTATCCTGACTTCCTACAACACTCTGTCTGCCTCATCCATTTTGACACTTCATCACATACTGCCTCTTCTTCACTTCATACATATATGATTTGCCTCACCTCTCCACGGAGTTACTCAGTAAACTCTTTAAGAGAATGATTACATCCTATTTACTTTGATTCCTCCAAAGTATCAGCACAGTGAAAGTAACTTAATAGGTACCTTAATCACAGCCTATTAAATTCAATGGAGAGTAATGGATTTTTTTTTAAAGAACCCTCAAAGAATGTGTCCTAATTATAGTGGCTCAGAAGCACCATATTTGAAGATTAGTACATTGCACACACAAATGGTTTGGTGTAGAAATACATGAAACTGAATAGGAAGACAAATGGAGATGAGGGAGGGGAGGATAAGAAGGAAGATTACATCACAAAAGTAGTCACAAGCAAAATAACCTTCCTACATTTGAAGTGGCGCCTAAAAGGGGAAAAAAGAAAGAACCGGCATCTGAGGATGCGCCTTGGATTACCTCTCGGACAAAGGAGGAATAGCTGAGCAAACTGTGGCATAGAAATGTAATGGACACACCTATAATGACTGGTTTCACTGAATGAAGCAACATGCAAAATGGGTTCCTGGGAGAATCCTAGGTAGTATGAACCAATATAAGTGAAGTGAATAAAACTTGAAGAAAAATGTATGGATAGCAGCAACATAAAGAACAACAACTTTAGGGGCAGCTAGGTGGCGCAGTGAACAGAGCACCGGCCCTGAGTTCAAATTTGACCTCAGACACTTAACACTTACTAGGCATGTGACTTGGGCAAGTCACTCAAGCCCAATTGTCCTCCAAAAAAAAAAAGGCAAGATAAACAACTTTGAAAGACTTAAGAACCTTGACCAATGAAATAATCAACCATGTCTCCAGAGGACCTATGATGACACATGAGAACCACCTCTCAACAAAAGGCAAAAGACTCAAAGGGTAGAACCTAATATTTTTGAACATGAGTAGTGCATGGATTCATTTTGCTTGACTATGTTTATTTCTTACAGGACCTTTTTTGCTTTCTCTTGGTTATTAATTAGGGAGATGTTAGGCAAGGAGGGTTAACAAGTGATGCCCCCCAAAAGAAAGCCACTGAAATATTTTTAAAATGTACACAAGACAAAAGAAGGAAAGTCTGGAGGAAGCACGACAGGTTTGAAAGTAATAGGTAAGAGAGAATACTATTTTAAGCAAGCAACATGAAATGGAGATTCAGAGTTTCATGTCCTCTTTTTCTTTTCTAATGTGTCTACAAAAATACTCTTTTTTTCTGGTATTTAAGTTCAAAATTTTTTAAAATGAGGAAAAAGAAAATTATTACATTGCATGGCAAGATATCTTTCAAAAAGAGTGAAAGAACTAGGATCAAATATCTTAAGCTGGACCAAGTTATCAAGTTAGGAACTGAGGAAAGGATGAAAAAAAATACTACCCTACTACGGCCACAATTTTTTGCAGGGAGAAAAAGAGTCTCGATTTCCAAAGTCCTAGACACCCACACAAACTCCTTACCACACACCCACTAAGAGTAATATGTCATCCTTTACAATCCAAGTAAAAAGTACCAACTTATCACCATACCAAAGCATGATCTTCAGAGTCATTTACCCAATGGAGATGATGGGTTTGCCCTGAACCATCCATTGTAAGGGGATGATGAAGGTTATATTTATAAATGAAGGTAATATGAAAAGTGAAGATATCGATACTTTAAAAAGTCTAGCTCTGCTGTTTTCATTAAGAGCATTCAACAGAACTGAAACATTTTTATTAATCTTTGATTTTATATCACTTTTATTTATAAATATATCCTTCTACCTAGAAAGAATTTTTAAAAGAGAGAAAAAAAGCAGTTCAGCAAAACTAAGCAAAATATGAACTTAAGTCTGATAACAGACTTCTCTATCTCTGTAAAGGGAAGGAAATGTTAATGAAAAAGCATTTACTAAGCACCTACTACATGCTAGGAACTATGCTAAAGCATTGGAGACACACAGAAACAGGGGCAGTTAGGTGGCACAGTGAGTAAGAGTGCAGGCCTGGCCCCAGAGTCAGGAGGACCGGGATTGGATCTGGCCTCCACTACTTAACACCCACACAAAAAAACTGGCCGTGTAACCTTGGGCAAGTTACTTAACCCCAAGTGCTTTAAAAAAAAAGAAAGAAAGAAAAAGAAACACAAAAACAGTCCCAGCTCTCAAGAGGATGACAGTCTCTAGGGGGAGCAAACAAATGCAAACAAACAAGATATCGATGGGGTAAGAAGCTGGAAGATTAAGGAAGACTGGGAAGGGCTTCTTGAAGCCTTTATGGAGACCTGAAGAAAGTCTGGAGGTGGAGATGATAAGGAAGAGTGTTCTAGGCATGGGGGGGACAGGAAGTGAAAATGCTCAGAATCAAGGAAGGAGGTCTCATGTGTAAGGAACTGCCAGGAAACCAGTGTCACTGGAAGGAAGACTACAAGGTACAAGAAGACTGGAAAGTTAGGCAGAGACCAGGTTATAAAGAACTTTAAAAGATGGAAGTAATAGGGAACCACTGGAGTTCACTGCATAGGGGGATGACATGATCACAACTGGACTTTTGGAAGATCATTCTGAAAGTTTAAGGGTTAACTGGAGAAATGCATTCCCTCATCTTTTCTTTGGGTCCAAGCTTGGCCATAATAATTACAAAGCATCTGGGTGGGACTTTTTTGTTCTTTCCATTTACATTACTGTAGACCAACTTTAAACATAGCAGGCTATACTTCAGGGGGGAAAACAGCATAATTTTTTTTTTTTTAATGGGTTGGTGATATTCCCATTGCCAGCACCTACCATCCCAGTATCCTGTCTTTCATCACACCTTCATCTGTTTAAACATTTCACTGGCATTGAAAGGAAAGAATCTTCCAGTGAAAAGAACATTAAGGTGTCTTCCAAAAGAACCAAACATATTTTATCCTAATGTAGTCAGAGGCCTTGGGCTTAAGTCAGAGGTTAAGATTTACTGCTTTTTTAGCCCTGCCGGGGCTTCTAGGCTATTTTATGCAAAAGGTCTCTTTAGAATGGATTATATCCTCTAAGCAGTATCATACAATCAGCACTTTAACTCCACTCATCCAAAAAAATAAAATTAAGCTACAAATTTTAAAAGTCAAGAAGGAATGTAAAGTTCTCCCTCCAATTCCCTCAGAAGGCCCCCTCCTTGTTTTCGCAACCAGAGAGCAAGGTCACAATATGACAAACTAACAGTGACTCTCAATTATGACTAAGACTAGAAAGTTGGGCTGACACACCTATAATGACTGGTTTCATTGAATGAAGCAAAATGCAAAACAGGGGTTTCTGGGAGAACTTCCCCTCCCTATCCTAAGTAAGAAATCATGAGGCACATTCTTTCTTTCATCAACCTCTTCCTAGGTTATGAGATGAGTCAGTCAACAAATATTTATTAAGCACTTACTGTAGGTCAGACATTCTCTAAATGCTGGTGGGACACAGATATGTATGAAAATAAAAAGGATGCTACTATTGAGGTTTAAGGTTTAGCATGAGACCCCAAAATACCAACCCGCCAGGTCCTGCTGAATGAATTCAACTCAGGTCTTCTCTCAGCCAAAGTAAAGCAAAGTTTATTAGAGATCTGCCATAATGGGTAGACTCTGAAGTGGCCTAGGTATCTGTGATGCTTGTATTGGACAAGCGGGCCACAATAATCTGACCCAGAATGAGTGTGTGCTAGAGGATTCTCAACAACTTCATAGAGGCAAGAAGGAGCTTATATTCAGAAAGATTGTGGGAGGGTTCTAGGGGTGGTTTGGAGAAGAGTCCTAAGGAGAATCTTTAGGATTAAAGGTGGGAAGTAGCTGAAGGCTACAAAGAGATGACAGACAAGGAAGGGCTAGGCTAGTTCAAGGTTAACAGTGTAGGGTATAGATATTCTTCGAGGATCAAGGGTGGGAGGTAGCTGGACAATGGAAGGGCTTGACTAGTAACTGAGATTTGGGTCTAGTGATAATGAAAGGCTTATGACCTCAGGCAAATTCCTCATCAAGTAAAAATATTCAACGAGAGTTCAAGGGGTTTCCCAGAGCCGGTACCCCCATCATCACGGATCAATACTCTAACAGAAAGATTCAGGGAAAATAGAAGAGCTGAAATTTGAAACTAGGTTCAATTCTAAGTTAGAAAAATACTAAGATCATTTATTCCACCGCCATCAGACACCCAGCCCCCACTATTATTTAGAAGATAAAGAAACTCAAAAAAGGAGTAAATGAGGTAATTTTGTAAAGTGCTTTGCAAACCTTACAATGATATATATATATATACGTATATGTATATATATATATATATACATATATGTATATATATATATAAATGCCAGCTATTATTGTTGTTGTTATTGTTATTAAAGAGAGATGAAATAACTTGCCAAGGCCACACTATCACTGATTTGCAGTTAGAATTAGAACACTGTTCTCCTGAATTATAATACCATGTCCTACTACATACTGGTTTATTCATTCACTTACTCAATCACCAAGCAGATAGACAAGTTTAAATAAGACATCACATTTGCTGTCACAAGCCAATTAAGGGGATAAGTCATATACATAATTATGCATCAGTATATAGTAAATATATTAGAGAGCTACAAGCTCAGGATCAGAGATTTAGATCTGGAAAAGGATACTAAGGGTTATCTAGCCCAAACCCTATATCTTACAGACAAGGAATCTAAATCTCAGAAGGACTAAGTGACTTGCCCAAGGTCATACAGAGAGTACAATAGCAGACCTGTGACTTTATTTAACTCAGGATCTAAATCTCTAGGGTCAATGAACTTTCTATGGACCAACATGGCCTCTATAATTACATCTATAATTACATAAGAGCTGAGAAGGAAGGTTCTTACCAAAAGGTGGAAAATTAGGAAAAAATTTATGGGAAAGTGGCATCGGACTTTAAAATCCATCGGAAAGTGGATCGGGCTTTAAAGGATGCTAAAGAATATGAAAGGTCAATTTGGAGATGAAAGACATCACAGAGGGCAGTATGAGCAAAAGAACAGAACCAGAAAAGCAGAGCTACCAAAGAGAAGTCCTTTTGGGCTGAAGCTTCATAAGACTTGTCTTTAAGCAGGATGATACTAAAATTCAGAAAGCCTTGAATGTCAGGCAAAAGAGCTTGACCTTTACTGAGGTCATAGAGAACCCTCAGACATGTTTGAGCAGAATTATATGGTAAGATCTATGCACAAAAAAGATTATTTTGGTCACAATATAACAAACTGACTAATAGTAATTCTTAACTATATTGTTCCTTAAGATTTGTAAAAGTGCTTTTCTCAAAACCTTATAAAATAGGTAGCAAAAGTATCAGGCATCTAGCTCATACAGTCAGAAAGACCTGAGTTTGGGAAATACAGGCACTGGGGCATAGAGATCCACCGTGCCCTACTTGAAAGTCGGAGGGGGGATAGAGGAAGATATGGGAGAGAGAGCAGACTGGGGGAGGGAATAGTCAGTGGGATCACTGTTTTGGGGTGATGGGGTAAAATGAGGAGAAAATCTGCAACTCAAAATCTTGTGGAAATGAATGATGTAAACTAAAAAATAAAAAAGAGAGGAAAAAAAGAAAGACCCGAGTTCAAATCCTCACAAACCCTGTGAGGCAGGTGCTATAATTATCCTCATTCTTCAAATTGGGAAACTGAAGGCACAAAGACATTATATGACTTGCCCAGGGTCACACTGAGCATCTGAGGCAAGATCTGAACTCGGGTCTTCCTTACTCCAGCTCCAATGTTCTATGCAACTGCACGACCAGAGAACAGCCTCCAAATAAACTTTCCTAACATTTCATATGCCTGAAATAATTTTGGAAGTTACCCTTCAACTTTACAGTTCTCTCAATCTAATAATCCCAGTTTTTTTCAAGCTTTCTATGCATTTCCCATTTCACAATCTTTTATTTTATTTTACTTTTTTCCCCTTCAAGTACCTGTTAAAGGCTGGAAATAGTCTTTTGGGTTCAAATGGATACTGAATCAATATATCCCAGAACCCATGAATTTCAGAGTTGGGTATTATCATGGAATGATCCCTTCTCACCCACCCATTTTACCCATGAAAAGTCTGAGACCCACAAATAATTTGCTCAGGGTCATACACATGAGGCAGCAGCAGAACTAAGGCTAAGACCCAAATTGGTCTCCGGACGCCCCATCTGATGTTTTTTCTGTCAGACCATGCTAAGACTAAATGAAATCTAATGACGGGTAAATATCCATTTGGATGTGGTTTGATGTTTACAGATGGGTAGGACAGTCTGGGTTTGGGAGGCTAGTATGTTCATGGTAGTCTATTTCCTCCTCTCTATCAATCAATTTAATAAACATTTATTAAGCTCCTACTAGATGTCAAACACTGTGCTTGGCCCTGGGGCTATAAAGGCAGAAATATAAAAGTCCCTGTGATGGTAAAGGGAATTTGAAGATCTTCCCTGCCCCCTAATAGTCTGAATGTAATCACATGGAGCCTATGGTGCAAGGAGTTTGCTGAAGGGAGTAGCAGATCCCACAGGAAGCTGGGAGTCAGACCAGCTAGACAGTGGAGAGAGGAAAGGACGAATCCAGGGAGATAGCTAGGCTTGTGAGTGTTGGTTTGTGGAAAGGCTAAAGGATGGTGTGGCTCTCTGCTGCATTGTGGTATATTAACGTCTATGTTGCTATGATGGATTCAGTTTCTTGGTGTTGGGATTTGGTTTTCCGGTGTCTGAATGTTTTTTTCTGTCTTCTATATGGAGAATCTGTTATATTTTGTGATTGAGCACTATGCTGGCATATTCACAGTCACTGTCAGTGCTGTGAATATGTTGGTGCTACAGTCTCTGCACTCAAAGACTCATCCTCTACTAAGAGAGACATTATGTTCACGTATGAACATATAAAAAATGTGCACGAAATAAATAAAAGATAATTTGGGAGTAAGAGGCACTAACAGGTGAAGGGAAGATTGACTTCACACAGGAAATACACTTTGAGATAAGCACTGAAGGGAACTAAAGATTTTAAGAATTAGAGGCTAAGTGGGAATGTATCCCAGGCATGAAGGATAGCCTAAGCAAAGGCACAGAGGTGGGAAATGTCATGTTGTATGTGAGAAGCATTAAGAAGGCCAGTTTAAGGTGTGGCTAGGTGACACAGTGAACAGAGCACCAGCCCTGGAATCAGGAGGACCTGAGTTCAAATTTGGCCTCAAACACTTAACACAAAAAACAGACATGTGACCTTGGGCAAGTCACTTAATCCCAATTGCCCACCCCAAAAAAAGGGCAAAAAAAAAAAAGAAGGCCAGTTTAGGGGGTGGCTAGGTGGCACAGTGAAGAGAGTGCTAGCCCTGGAGTCAGGAGGACCTGAGTTTGGATCCAGCCTCAGACACTTCTCACACACACACACACAGAGACACACACACACACACACAGACACACACATACACACCTAGCCATGTGACCTTGGGCAAGATGATTAGCCCCAACTGCCCTTCAAAAAAAAAAAGAAGGCCAGTTTAGTTGGACCACATGGGGCATATCCTTGGAAAGGTATTTAAATGCCAAACAGAGAAGTCTGTGCTTGATTCCAGGGAAAAGGATGCTCCTGGAGTCAACTGAACAAGAGAATGACATGGTCAGATATGTGCTTTGGTAAAAATCACTTAAGAGGCCCTATGCCTACAATTTAGCTAATTCCCAGCAAGTAGGCTGTGATACCTAGCCTTTGGTCACATAGATTTTTTTGAAAAGAAAAACCTATGAACGCTCTGTTATATTTAGAAAGCTTTGTTACATGTAGAAAAAGCTTAACTGACTAATACCTTGTGATCTATCCTATAGTAAATACTGCTATTAGCTAAAATGATCAAAAAATTATTGAAAAGAAAGAGCTGCATTTCTATTTAGATGATCTGGGTTCAATCCAAGCTCTGCTTCTTTACTGTACAGCCTCAGACACCCTATTTAACTTCTCCGGACCCCAGCTTTCTCATCTATAAAATTTAAATGCTTGGACTAGATGACTTCCATGATACTCTAGAGCTATGAATGACACAGTTTAGAGAAAGATTTAAAGAAATGCAGAAACCTAGGAACAAGATGGCACTCCGATGAGTTATCAAGATCTGCTTAAATGAAAAGCACTTTTTACTCTTTTTGATACCACCTCCTGTCAGCTTCAAGCTGGCCTTATTGAGAACTTCCTTTCACTGATGACTCCATCTCACCAGGAAGGTCCGAACCTCTGAAAGGGAGCTCTAACCCCTAAATGAACCAGGGACAAGATTCCTGTCGACCTCACTTACCAGGAAGGGTGTGCAGACCCAGGTGAAGGTCCCCACAGCTGCCAAGTAAGCAGATTTCTTAAGCACCTTCAGCTCCTCCTGTCTGATCTCCAACACTTTCTCCTGGAAGGCCAACTCCCAGGCATACAACTTCAGGACTTTGATCCCATTGAGAATTTCATTCATCAACTTAATCCGATTGTCTTTGCTCTTCATGTGGGCCACCTTCCAGAGAAAGCCAATTTAAAAACTAAGTAGAGCCGGGAATGTAAGTATTCAATAGTCAACTACTCAAGCACTCCTGTCATTTATTACTGCCACATTTTAAAAAGGATCTTCATTAAGGTGAACAACTATCCCAATTACTCCTAATAATGTTCATTTCTCCCAAGAATAACTATTAAGTGATTCCACTTTCCCCCTCAAGAAAATGCCTAGTCTCACAAATGATCTAAATCATTAAAAATTTGTTGCACAAGTCAACTTCAATGCAGCTACTAAATTTAGGCAAAAAGAAAGGGTCAACAGAGGACTTGTTGCGTTACCAGGGAAGTAGGGTTCTAATTTATAAATCATCCTGCTAATTTTTTCACTGTCCAGAATTCAATGTCCTGAAAAGCTCACTCAAAAGACTTTTGTCACCAAATTCAGGTTGGACAAAAAAAGAAAGAAAAAAGCTTACGTCAGATCTGACCGAGGAGAGGCAACTGTGAGATACCAGGAGCCACTACTGATAGAGTGACCATTCACCTCTCTTAATTTCCCCACTTCTCCCTTCTTCTGTTCCTCCATCTCTCTATTTCAGGAGTAGGGAACCTTCAGTCTCAAGGCCACATGTGGCTTTCTATGTCCTCAAGTACAATCGTTTGATTGAATCTAAACTTCACAGAACAAATCCTCTTGATAAAAGGATCTGTCAAAGGTTCCCCTCTCCTGCTCTATTTCCTTCACTGTTTTTCCTCTCTGTTCAGTCTCTTTTTCTCTCTCCCCATAGTTATTGGGGTTAATTAGGAGAACAAGGATGTTGACCATGGAAAGGGGTGGGAGGTGAGAGTGAGAGGTCATCACAACTGGAATTTCTTTTTTTTCCCTTCCAAGGTCCATTGAAGGAAGACAAAAATATCTCCAGAATAGATATTTAACTTTTACTTGAGAGGTGATTTGTTGTTCTTTTAAGAGCTTCAAATTAACACTAAAATTTATTTATAAAAGTCTGACAAATCAAAGGGAAAACCTGATACTGTAGACACCTATAAGAAGAACCCAAAACCTCCCTCAAGTCCTTCATCTCATAGTTTTGTTCTTTTACTGCTCTCTAAAAGCAGATTTAATTCCGATGACACCTAGTTATCTTTGCAAGGGGGCTATTGGTGACAGGCTTGAATAAAGAACAATGGACAAGCCTGGTGCTTTAAATCTAAGCTGTGAGATTTTGAAAGATAAGACTCACACATCCCAGTCAAAGACCATATTTTTCTGCTTAATGAGATCCCACTTATCATGGACAGGTCTTCTGTTCCTCAGGCATGCTGTCCTCCCAGAAGCCAAGAGAGAAAAATGTGTGTTACAGCAAAAAGGGCAAAGCCAAGAACAGTCCATTTAGAGTTCTGGATGGGGGTTGGGGAAGGGATGGGCTGCCCTTCTGGATGAGGACTATTTAAGAAAAGAACAAATTTAAGGAAACCTACTCGTTAAGAACAGGGTGAGCACCAAGGCAGTTCCAAGACCCACCCCTTAATCAGAGAAGGCCATCTCTTATGACCATGATATTCTGTTCCATCAAGGCTGGGCCCTGGAATCCATCAGCAAGGATTCCAAATTCACGATTTCCAAAAACTGCAGCCAAGTCCTCACATTCTAAATTCCATAAGCAAGCTGGAATCTATTCTGGACTCCTTCAAGTTCTTGTTCTAATTCAATAATAGGGTTTTTATCTGAGTAAACTTGGCAGAAGAGAAGAACATTACTAAGCCCAGCCTAGGGCTCTCATCAGCAGAGACCTTACCTGATAAGTTTTGGTCTTCATGGCCATTACAGCATTGATGGGAACCATGAGGATCATGACAGCCACTCCAGCTAACACAGAAGGGCCTAAATTCTAAGGGGGGAAAAAAGGAAAGTAAAATTAAGAAGGAACAATTTCCCTGAAAGAATCCTACCTATATGAGGGGAGCTCTTTGAAATAGCAACTGAGCAAAGAAATTCAACCATCTAAAATAGCTCAACAGGAAAATACAAGAATTAACACCTCCAAATGTGTCTTCTGCTACAGAATGCATACCCTAGGCAAAGGTGTCATTACATACCCCCTCTAGGCACTACCTTTAAATACTGACATATGTCCTTTTTTGGAATGTCTTTGAAGACAAGTATTGATTCCTTGAGGGCAAACTGATTTTGGGGAAGAGCAAAAATAAATAAATCATTCATTCAGTGCTCAGAGGCATAAATGAGGTGAGGGAAGGAAGGGTTGGGATCCAGTCAAATTATTAATGCTGCCAGTTCCAAATATAAGAAGTGACTATCAAAGAAAAAAGGCTGTTTTTGTCATATGACTTGTGGTTTGGGCAATGGCAGCAACACTGGAACAAGTCAACAATGACTGACCACACTTGCTTGGATATCTCAGGTCTGATTTGTTTGCTAAACATTCAGTCTCAGTCTCTATCTTTTGTGGTCACACCTCATCTCTCCATGGATACATTAAGGGCCAGAACGTTTATGCATGGTACATCACACAGGGACTTTAAGATAAACTTAGCAAAAGAACATGGCCAAAAACAGGGTAAAAACCAGATCATCAGGAGGAGGAATAAAACAACAGAAATTGGCAAACAGGCCTAAGAAACTCACCTTTCTCCAAAAAGTTCAGAAAACAGCACAGAAAAAGACTAGCAACCTGACTAATGATTATTCTTATTTGTTACAAGAGACAACTTGGGTTTGGTTTTTTTTTGGGGGGGGGGATTAAAAGGGATAGTGATACTGGTAGTAAAAAAAAGGAAGGAAAAAGTGTTAATGAATCATTAGAAAAAAGTAAAGAGAAAAAAGCAGAACAAAGTTCAGAAGGAGAAACAAAAAAGTAGGGGAGTGGTAGAATTACCATATTAAATTTGAATCATACTCGCCCCCCCACAAAAAAAAACACCCCAAGTCAAATACAGCAGGGGAAAAAAATCACTCTGGACATAATAGAAGTTCACTATTTCATATAAAATCTCCTGTTTTTCATTACACAATGAAATGTTCATGCTATCGATGTTTAAGTCCATGGTAAAAAACAAAATTTAAAAACAAATGCATTTAATTGGAATTAATGGAAAGAGAAACAAGAGCAAAATAATGGAAACTGAATGTTATGAAATAATGACCAGCCTAGGTCCCAAAGAAGAGACAAAAGTATGTTTAGGGACCATTACATACAAAGCTGGACTTTGTCATGTTGGTTAATATAATATGGCTAGACTGATTTTTTTTTCCTCTTTTTTCTTTTTTATTCTTTATTATCAGAGATGGCTCTCTTAATTGCAAGGAGAAAAGGCATATGGAGACATGTAGGTAATATAAAAAAGAGGTCAATCCATTTTTAAAAAACTTTTTTTCAAAGTATTGACTACCAAAACACTAAGGAAACTTTCCTATTAGACACCCAACATGCTCTAAAAGAGGGAGTATAGCATAGTGGATAGAGCGCTAGAGTGGAGGTCAAGAAGACCTGAGTTCAGATGCCACCTCTGTCACTTACTTTTTCTGACTTTGTTTCCTTGTCTGTAAAATGGGGGTGATAATGATAGGCACAGTGCCTACCACCTAGGCTCAAAAGAGATCATGTACATTTGACCTTTGTAGTACAAATGCCAGTTCTCATACTTGACCAAATAAAGGATAGAAACTCATACTGTTCCATCATTCTGATGTCTGAGAGACAGGGCAAAGAAGCCTCACAGGGCCCCCCAGCTCAAGGTACTGCTTAGACTGAACACAATCATAAAAACTGAATGATAAAGGAAGGACAACAAGTACATACCAGCCAGAGCAGGTAGAGAGCCAGGATGACCTGCAGAGGCGCTGACCAAATCATGTTAATGTAGGTGGCCAAGTCCATGAATCTCTGGGCATCTACAGACATGAGGTTCACTATTTCCCCAACCGTGGAAGACTTTCGGGCAGAATTTGTAATCACCAGAGCCTGAGAGAAAAAGCAGAAGGTAGGATGATGGGGCATACCAGACCAAGGCCACATCTTGTCCAGTTTGCAGAAGCTGTGGCTTCTCTAAGGATGGATACATTTGGTAACAAAATGAAAAAAAAAGACAATCCAGAGCATTTTACCAAACTATTACCTGAATTTATAAACTGCCTGTCCTTTCTCCCCTGAAGGGTTTGCACAGCTTCCAAATCTTTCTAGCATTCCAGAAGGCAACTCATTGGGTCTTTACAATGAAAAGGACCCTAGAGGTCTCTGAGTTCAGACTCTGCCTCATCACCCCCCACACACATCTCCCAATGTAAAAAGCCCTTCTATAACATTCAGAGGTAGGTAGTTTTATCCACTTATCTTTTCCCACTTCAGTGGGAAAAGAGGGAATCAAAAGGAAACATAAAGAGAGATCCCACAACATACCAGTTACTATATAACTCAAAGAACATATAACCCACTTAATGACATTGGATGCTCCAAACCTAAATGATAAGCATAACATCACATGCAGCAAAGTAATGGTAACAAACTATTAGCTAAACTCAGATCTCCACAAAGCAATTCACTGCTTCATTCAAGAAACCTTTCTGTCTATTGATAACAGCTCATACATTCTACATGCAAACGTAAGAAATCCCCCTCCCTAGTACGCCCAGGTACCTCATGGCAGCACTCTTCACCACTCCATAAACTTAACATTAATCCATCCTCATCTTAATCGTTCCAGAAGCTGAATTTAAAAACTGCCTTTCAACTGGGTGAGTCCGTGAATGTTAACAGAATATTGCTGAACGTAATTAAGGATGGATATGAAGAATACACAGAAGCATGGGGAGACATACAAAGTAGTACAATGCAAAAAGTAAGCAGAACTGGCAAAAGAATTATACACAGCTATATTGCACCAATGTAAATGGAGGAACAAAAAAACCAAGACCAAACACTGTGTGACTGCACTGAGGCGGGTCAAGAAGAGGTTAGAAGAGGTGTCTCCTTCCTCTCTGCAGAGTCAGGGCACTGAAGTCCACAAACACACTCACTACAAACTGTTGGACTTGGCTAATTTGATGGGTAGCTTTTCTGAACTGCTCTTTTTTCTCTTTTATTCTTTGCTACAAAGAATGGCTCTCTAGATATAAGAAAGGGAGGAATATATCTGAAATTAAAGTCACAGAATAGCAAAACATATCTATAACTTATTTTGAAATGACATCAAAAAAAGGCTAACATTGTATGCAATATTCCACCCCCATAGATGACAATCTCTGCAAAGGGACAGAGGTATCCTCTCCTATGTCTTCTTGGGGAACAAGTTTGTTCTTTGTGATTTCAAAACATTCAATTATTTGGGGGTAGCTGTTCTTCCCATTTACATTATTACAGTGGCCGTCTATATTGTTTCTTTATATTCATCATAGTAATTATTTCTTACAGCACAGGGATATTCCATTACACTCATGTACCACAATTTTTTTAACTTTCCCCCTGTCAGTGGGCATTTATGGTATTTCCAATTCTTTTTCTACCACAAAAAATGCTGCTATAAATATTTTGGTGTGCTGTTCTTTTCCTTGATAACCATCTTGGAGTGTATGCCCAGCAAGGGAAACTCTATGGACATTTTATTGTAGTCCTTTTATTTGCTTAATTCCAAATTGCTTTCCAGAATCCCTATAACAATTCACAGCTAGACCTGCAATGTATTAATATACATGCCTTTCCACAATCTTGCCTCATTTTTTCCTTCTTTTTTCTTTATTAAAAAAAATTGTTATGTGGGATGGCTCTCTGGGAAGGAGAGGAGGGGAAGAGATAAAAGAGACAACCTATGTGATGTAAAAACAAAAGATATTAATAAAAATATATTAAAATATGTGAGGGGGCGGCTAGGTGGCGCAGTGAGTAGAGCACTGGCCCTGGAGTCAGAAGGACCTGAGTTCGGATCCGGCCTCAGACACTTAACCCACACAAACAAAAAAAAAAACCTAGCCGTGTAACCTTGGGCAAGTTACTTAACCCCAACTGCCCTAAAAAGGGGCGGCTAGGCTCCTTTGGTTCGGTCCTGGCTTCTTCTTCTTCGGCCGCCACTTCTGCATGCACGTGCACGAGTGTGCGCCACCAGCTTCGAGTGTCACTCTTCCCTTTTTGATGAACTCCAGAATGATGCAGACCAAAGAAGAGGGGCCAAAAAAAACTATAAAGAATTACTTCTTGGACAACACAAATGGCAGCCTCATACCAAGATGAACACTCAAGATGATTCAGCCATCTGCAGCTGGTTCTCTAGTTGGCAGAGTAAATGAGTCAACGTCTATCAAGACCTTATCTAAAAGGAACTTTTGGAATGACCAACTAACATCCAAGTCTTCTAATGCTGAGGTTTCTATAGACACAGAACACAGTGAAGATGAAAACCTTGAAGGAGTCTCTCAAGAAGCTTTTGATCTCATGATTAAAGAAAACCCTTCTTCTCAATACTGGAAAGAAGTGGCAGAAAAACAGAGAAGGCCCTTTATGAAGTACTACAAGAAAATGAGAAACTACATAAAGAAATTGAACAGAAGGACAGTGAAATTGCCTACCTAAAAGAAGAAAATAAAGAACTGGCAGAACTAGCAGGACATGTGCAATATATGGCAGACATGATAGAAAGGTTAACTGGCGAGTCTCTAGAAAACTGAACCACAAAACAATCCAGCATATGAGGAATCTGATTCTGGAAGTGAAGAAGCAGGCAGAGATTTCGAAGAAAATCCTCAGATTGACACATGTGAGGAAAGAAATGCTTCTTTACCTACAAGTGGATGACCACACACATGTGCACGTGCATGCACACACACACTCTGTTTGACTGTTGGGAAATAATACTGCCAGGGTTTGCATCCACTTCAGTTACATCTTTGGGCTACTTTTCTAAATTAGTGAAAACCTTAAACATTTTGCTCTTTTTTTTTTTTAACTTGATGCTTAGTGGCAGAGAATTAATTGTATTCTGCAAACTATTATAGTTTGTTTTTGGACACTTGTATTGAAGTACAAATACTGTGTATTTTTAATCTTGTGATACTTTATGTAAATAGCATCTTTTCAGTTGAGTCTGGCATGACTTAAATATACTTGGTAAATAAACTTCAGTCTCCCATCAACAAAAGCGTTGCTTATATAATATTTGTAACTGGGGAACATGAGTGTTTGGGAAGGGTGAATATTATTGTTACTTCATTTTCTATTTATGTTGTATATTCGTCAGTCAATATTCAGTACTGTATTATGATTCTTTGGGAGAATATAAAACATAAGAAGCTTTTGTCTTTAAGGAAATTATAATCTGGTTTGAGATGTAGAAAATAAACACATGAAAATACTTTAATATAAAAAAAGGGGGGGGGGGCGGCTAGGTGGCGCAATGAGTAAGAGCGCTGGCCTCAGAGTTGGGATGACCCGAGATCGAAACCGGGCTCAGAAAATGAGCACCCACGCAGAAATAATGACTGGCCGTGTAACCTTGAGCAAGTTAACCCCAACTGCTTTAAAAAAAAAAATATGTGAGGGAAAAAAAAGCCCTGTCTAAGGGCTCTCTGAAGCATCACCATAGATTCTGCAGTTCAGGGTCAAGGGGACAAGAAATTAAAGATCCCAAAACCCTCTGTGTCAAGGAATTTTTAACTTCAGTTACCTTGCGATAGATGGCCCCGATGACAGCAGTTTTGATTCTCATTCCACTCACAAAGCAGATGTGGAAATACTGGTGCAGGACCAGGGTTTGTAGGCAGGCACTCACAAAGAGAAGGGCTGTATACAGGTATCCCTGCCAATCAGGGGCCTGCTTGTCATTCACAAAATTGATGAGCAATCTGTAAAGGAACAAGGAAGGCCCATTGACTCTGGCTGAAGAGGCAACAAAACTCATGCCCTCCATATGAAATGCAGAAAGTGCTGACAACCAACTTACACACATTCCTAACCTCTTTAAAGCCAAAAAATTAAATTAAATTAAACTTGGGAGAAAGGTGGGGTACAGAGCTGGGGAAGTAACAGATTACATGACCCCGAGTGGCAAACTCTTGGGTAAATTCAGGGGAACAACTCAGAAAAGCTCTGCCTCACAGCCTGTCTGGTTCGTTCAGCTTTCAAACCCCAAGACTGTAGGAACACAACTTAGAGCCACAGAGTTACAGAAGAAGGGAGTCTAGAGTCTAGAGCCCCGAGGGATCTTAAGACATCTGCCAACTGTACTGACCCATTTTATAGAGGAGAGAACTGAGACCCAGAGGGATCCAGTAATTTGCTAAGTAATATGGCAAATCAGAGGAGACAAGATTTAAACACAGGGCCTCTGACTCTAAAATTCAGTGTTCTTTCTACTATTCTATCTCCATGCCCACAACTTAGGGTGGTGCAAGCTTAATGAATGTTTAGTGATTGATGCCAAATTGGAGGCCTAGGAAGGACAAAAACAATGATAAGTCTAGCTTGCCCAAGGGTTTTATAATGCTTCTGACACTAAAATAAGTGGGAGACTTCTTTCTCAACATTAACATATGTGGCCAATAAGGGGGCTACAGTGGTATAAATATATGCTAGACTCACTGTAGTCTTTAAAAATAAGATATGTTCTTACATTATAGTGTTATTCATATGAGTTATTCAGTTTCACTACTCCAGTTATGCTCCCTATAGGGAGCTTGACTAATGATAGCCAAGGGAAAGGGCTGAACAATGAAAATAGGAGGGGGAAACTCAAGGGGTCTTACTTTAGGATCTCAGGGCCAGCAAACATCATCAGGTCATGAAGTGCTTTAAAAAGGAAGCTCATGAGGAAGTAAGGCCCGAAAGTTTTATATAACACCTTAAACAAAGAGGGCTCCCTCTCCCTCTGAGTGGGCTTCACAATTAGGGCTTCAACCTCCTCATGCATGTCTCCCTTGGAGCCCCTTTTGGAATCCGCTGGATCCTTGGAATACACGATCTTTACAGGCTTCCTAAAAGACAGAAGGAAAGCAATACAGTTAAGTAACATGCCCCATTCACTACAATGTACCCTAGCAAAGAAATGTGAACTCATTAGGCCCTAGACAGCCCGCCCCCATACCTGGATTACCACAATAGTTTTGGAGCTACTAACTTCTAGCTCTCTGACTCTTTCCAATCTATCTTGAAGGCTACCATGAAGTTAATCATCTAAAAACATCTAATTTTCCCATATCATTACCCTACACAAAAAATTTCAATGGCTTCCATATGTCTACAAGATAAAAGCCCACATAGCATACCTAATATTCATTGTTTTACATCAGTGGTATCAAACTCTTAACAGAGATGGATCTCTGTGAAGCACGCTGACTTGGAAAATTACAAATTAACATGTATTACTGTTGAGTCGTTTCAGTTGTGTCCTACTCTTCATGACCTCATTTGGGGTTTTCTTAGCAAAGATCCTAGAGTGGTTTGCCATTTCCTTCTCTAGCTCACATTACAGTTGAGGAACTGAGGCAAACAGGGTTAAATGACTTGCCCAGGATCACACTGCTAGGTAGTGTCTGAGATCAGATTTGAACTCATGAAGATGAATCTTCCTGATTCCAAGTGCTCTATCCACTAAGCCACCTAGCTGCCCTAAGATTATCTATATGGTGCTACATTTTTATATATTTTATTAAACATTTCCCAATTCCATTTTAATCTGAGTTTTGTAGCTGAGTCTGACCACTATTTTACATACTATTTATTTTATACACAATCAAGTCTGACAGCTATTTTACATAATCCAACTACAGCCTCTATCCATACTTGTCTCCCACTACACAAATATGCTCTCTCTACTCCTTAATTTTCCTTCTATCACTTGTTACCTAGAATTCCTTTCCCCCAACCTCAGTCTAGCCAAATTCCATATATCCTTCACAGCTCTTCCATAAAGCCTATCCCATCATGCTACCCTTTTGGTTTTCTTCCTTCTCTAACCTATTTTTGTCTGTGTGGCTTGTTTTAATAAACTACTGTACTACTCTATGTGGTTGTTTCACTTTTTCATTATATCTGTCCAGTCAAAGTGTAATATGAGTGTATGTGTGTATCTACACACACACACACACACACGTGTTTTGTATGTATGGATACATATACTACATATACAATATACATATGCATCTATACACATGCTACCAATCTAGTTAAGTATTTAAGCTTTTTAACATTTGTTTTTTCTGTTTAAGAAGAGGAAGAAGGGGACTATGGGAGAAAAGGAGTGGCCCCTCAATCCATTTTTCCCAGTTTTCCAATTTGATATTGTTCATTTTCCCAGTCACTACTACCAAGAGACATCACCTATTCTTGTCCTTTTTCACTTATGGGACATGGGAGAATACAAAGCAGGAAGGACTGAATGACAGATGACAGAGAGAAGCTCCAGGAAAGAAAAGCCAAGAAACGAGTACAGAGTAAAGGAAATAAGGTAGGGTGAAAGGACTCTGCTAAGACTGAGTCACAGAGAAGATCTAGATAAATGAGAATTTACATCAAGGAGAAGATCTTATATAGAGGAAGAGGAGATATTAGGGCGCCTAGAGAGACCTATACCAGGTAACTGGGCTTTGGGCCGGAGAACATGAGAACAGGAAGCCACTGGCCAAGGCAGGAGCCTCAGTCCTACAAACCAGTACAAGACTGGCTTCAACAGCCCTCCAAGAGGGAAGTTAACAATTTAACTAGTATTCTAGAATAGATTTTAGTTGTCATGGTTAGAGAAAGAACTTCTTTCCTGAGAAATTGGATGATTTACCTGTTAAGGAGAAAGAACCTGAAGAAATATTTCATGAGAAAATTGCGTTTAGTTCTCCTTTTGAGGGAAAAAAATTTATGAAAAGCATTCTTGAGAAAAGATTTAAATTTGCACCCTTAAGAGTTGAATAGTGGGTATTTCCACAGTTAATCATTAAAGGTAACTGGTTCTGTAACTTTTTCATAATTAGTGTACTTCAATAATTATTTGTCTTTTTTTCCATTGGTGATTGCTCAGTCGTTAAATTGTACAGCCAGTGACTTTGAGGCCTTTGAATCTTAGGAGACTGGGGGAAGAAGGGAGGGGTTATTTAGAAATGAAAAAAAAGCATGTGAGAATAGAAGTTTCTCTAGTTAACTGAATAAAGAATATTTAATAAACTAGGGTGAGGACTCAGAGCTAACTGATTAATGAGACCCTCCAAGGGTGGCAATTTGTGAGGAAATAGCAGAATATATCTTTTGATTGCCTTGGAAATCATAATAAGAATTAATAAAGTAAGAAGTCTGTTGCAAAATTATAAAGATCATGCATGACCCAAAAGAACCGATATGAAGGGCAACTTGGTGGTACAGTGAATCAGGAAGGACCTGAGTTCAAATCCAGCCTCAGACACTTTTTAACTGTGGCCCTGGGCAAGTCACTTAACCCTGACTGCCTAAAATTTAAAAAAAAATTTTTAAAGAATTGATATGGGAAGGCTCTCTCAACCCATCCCTTCAAGAGGTTGAGAGGTGCAAAGGTGCTCCACACTGCATTTTTAGACTTTTACATGTACTGGTCAGTTGTACTGATTCTCTCTCTCTCTCTCTCTCTCTCTGCCTCTGTCCCTTCCTCCTTCCCTTCCTCTCTCAAAGTTTATATGGGATAGCTCTCTGGGAGGGGGAGAGGAAGGGATAGTGGGGAAAACTATGATGATGTAAAAAAACAAAAAACATCAATAAACTTATTTTTAAAATATTACAATTACCAGATGTGATTTGATCCCCACCATTTTTGTTCTAATTTTTACTCATGTTGTTCAAATGGGACATAATTTTTTTGTAAAAAAAAAAATTCATGAGGGGGCAGCTAGGTGACACAGTGAATAGAGTACCTCCAGGGTCAGGAAGATCTGAGTTCTAATTCGACCTTTGACACTCAACATTTAGTCGCTGTGTGACCTTGGACAAGTCACTTAACTCCAACTGCCTTGCCTTCCCCCCTCCAAAAAAAAAAATTTCAACCTATTTAATAAACTTCCTTAATAAAATTTACAAAAAATAAGGTAACAAGTTAAGTAGGAGGTAAAGATGATGAGGAAAGCAGGTATCTGAGTTTGCTTGTTATACACAACCTTAATTTTGCTATGAGCAAATAAATAGTATTTAGCTATTCTGAGGACCACCTCTCATTTTCAAGGTGACCTTCTGTTCCTGATCCCCAATGGAAGCATAAAAAGGAAAAACAAATTGCATGGTCTGTTCCATTCTACAGGACAGGAATGATTAATGATTGCATCATATAGAGCAGCTAGAATATGCCAAGATAGTAACTGTCCCTGACCCCTTAATTAAGAAAAGCCCAGTGTACAATCAAACTGAGGAATTCTAAAACTAGGCAGGATTCTCTTGATTTCTCTGATGTGGATCCTGGGAACTTGGCTCTTCCCAGGTCTAGTTTAGTCATGTGGGGATAAAGAAGGATAAGGGCCCATTTATCATAGTGATGGAATCTTGGCCAGAAAACTTACCCTACCACCATCCCTGTGACTAGCTTATTATGGCTGCCTAAGCCCCAGGACAAGGCCAGAGCACAAACAAATCCGGAAACTAAGTCCTCCCTGCAGAGATACAACCCAAGACTAGGCAAACACTGGTTTCAACAGGTATACCCCATATTTCCCCTCTCAAAGCCAGGAACATGATCAGGTACCTATAAACACAACCAATAACACAACCATATATACACTTTCCCTAGCATAATAACAGGATGCTCATACCAAGCAAGAAAGGCATGGAAGCCCTATAGTTTACTCTCCCAACAATCAATAATGCCTGAAAGCATGTCATCCAAATATGATTTCCTCTGCTTACAAAGAAGAAGCTATGTACTTTTGGTTTTCTTCCCAGTAGCATCAGTGAGAGCCACACAAACCTACTGATGCCTTTCTGCCTGGTTCCTCTTATGACTGGAGGTCTAAGTTATCCTGCCAAGCATAGGAGTGGCAGTACATGGATGAGAAACAGAGCTTTTCCTCCTATATACATATGTAGCTGTCTGGAGATGGAATGTACAATCTTCGTTTAATTAATGTACCCCCCAGTGGTTCTCAAAGTGTGGTATTTGGACCCCTGGGAATCGCTGAGACCCAATCAGGGGATACATGTAATAAAGACTATTCTTATAATAATACTAAGATGTCTATTAAAATATTGCTTGTTTTTCCAACTACATATTTGTGTGAGGCCAGATTTTCTTCATATACTTTAATCAAAACAACATATCCACAACAGATTGAATGCAGAAGCAGGTAGGAGAACGCAGCTGCCTTTTATTATGCCAGACAGTAAAGGGACTTGCAAAAAATATGTTAAAAAATATCACTCTATTTTTTTTTGCCTTGCCTTCCCTTCCCCCACTAAAAACATAATGTTTTTTTCATAAAAATGTTATTTAACATGAAATGGGGGGGAGGGGAGGGCTAGGTGGCGCAGTGAGTAGAGCGTCGGCCCTGGAGTCAGAAGGACTGAGTTCGGATCCGGCCTCAGACACTTAATGCACACACAAACAAAAACCTAGCCATGTGACCTTGGGCAAGTTACTTAACCCCAATTGCCCTCCAAAAAGCAAAAAAAAAAAACAAACAAACAAACCCAAAAAAACAAACAAACAAAAACATGAAATGGGATTTATTATTTTTAATAACTGATAATATTTTAAAGTATAGGTTTTAATTTATAGTACAGTATAGCAAATACCAATACCAAATATTGCAAATATGGTTTAAAAAAAAACAGCTAAAAAATACAGGTTAAAAAAACAAACAAAAGCTCTTTGGGTTCCTCAAAAATTTTTAAGAGTGTAAAGGGGTCAAGAAAGCCAAAAAGTTGAGAACCTGTGCCTTATACTAAGCCTAAACAATTAAAACTCTGGCCTTGCTGATGCCATGATTAACAACTGGCAAAGTCCCCAGATTTATATATCACAGACCTTCCTGGGTAAGACTGTTCTATATTCATTAGTCAGAAGCCTAGATCATCTATCTATCCATGGTACTTACTTTTTTGACTTGGCACATTCTTTCTTCCAGTTTTTCACCAGAACAGGCACCACCTGTTCAGAGGTATCTTCGGGATTCAGGGACCACAAATTTGTAGCCTCCAGAGGACACTTATATCCCTGGACCATCAACCTACATTGGAAGCACAGAGGAATTGCATGAGAGGACAAACAGATCTGCATGTTGGTACCAGAAGACAGATGACTAATGAAAAAAGAGCTCCTCACCTTCTGGATCATTCTAATGACTAAAAAAAAAAAAAAACCCAGGATAAACCTTGAAAAATTATCGTGTAGAACAGAGGCATAAAACATAAAACCCACTGACCACATGCAGTCCACAGCAATCCTGAGAGTGGCCTAAAGCAGAATAAAATGCAACTGGGAATGTCTAATGTAGAAACATGTTTTACATGATTTCATAATATATATTGAGTTTCATATGTCTTGCCTTATCAATAGGTGGTAGAGGGAGAAAATTTGCAACTGAAAATAAAAATAAAACTTAAAAAGTTTAACAGGGGACTATTAGACAAAATAAATAAAATACAAGAAAACCCAGGAAATATTACATTCTAAAACTAAGTCAATTAAGTGACCCAAAGGGATCCTTTAATGGTCCCTGTTTCTATTTGAGTTTGACAGTACTGATGTAGAAAAATAACTTCAAATGACCCAGTCCTTCCATGTGGAATGATTCAAAGTATTTTTCGTTTTTATAACTCTTGACTTAAGAGAGGAGTATATTTGTAGGTTGGTGGCATGGAAGTTCAACATCCCATTTTTACAGATGGGCAAACTGAGTGAGGTAGCAATCCACTCATGAATACACAACTCCTATTAGCCACAATACCCCCATACAAGCAGAGGAGATAGCCCAATCTGTGGGGTCAATCAGTTTGGAAATACAGGTAGGAGTAAGGATTCAGTGTCCTTACCCAGTAATCCACCAGAAGGTGATTCTGGAAAGGAAGGAAGCGCCAGACTCCGGACAGGGATTCTATTGGGAAAAAAGAGATAGAGAGGGGAAAAAAACAGAATAATTAAGTCACATACACTAGGGCTATTGAAGTAGTAACTGACACCTTATCCTTCTGCTTTGGTGACATTCGATCACTTTAATACATCCAATTTGGCACCAAAAATGGTATTCTCTCTCCTGAGTTATAACGATTTCTAAAAAAAAGACACTACCTTCAACCTTCAAAGACCTTTTATCAGAGGAACACACAACAGCTTCATAAAAAAATCCAAAACACATCACTAACAAGTATTGTCTAGGTTCAAATACACAGTGTAGTTCACCTGCCCCCAGCACCACCACAGAGCTTAATACTGATTTCTGGAATCTAAGCTTTTAAAATAATTTTTTAAAAAGAAAATAATAAGGAAAGAGGCCCACAGTTGAGTTCACAGTCATGAAAGACCTTTAACAAAATATGAAGCTAAAGGACACATTCTGTTTACAAGAGAGTACAGCCAACTCCCAATTGTTCACTTTTTTAATATCTACAGAAAATGTTTCCATGCAATCTGGCTTCCCTAGGAGAACTATTCCTTTCTGTTTCCTAGGATGGCAAATTCAATAACAGGTGGGTATCTGATGAGAAAAAGGTGAAAGCAAATTAATTCTCAATATTAGAAAGTCTGCTAGCCTAACCTGGGGCAGGAGGGGCAGAACAGATGTTATGTCTAAGGAAGCCATCTCCTCTCTACTCACAGAGCTGCCACGTGGGGCTGCAGCCTGCATCACCTTTCTCCTAGATTACTGCAACAGCCTAACTAGTCTCCCTGCCTCAAGTCTCTCCCTATGCCAGCCTGTCCTAACCACTGCTGACAAAGTAATTTTCCTTAAGTGAAATGTCGTTCCTCCACTTAGGTCTGGTGGCTTTTATTGTCTCTAGGATAAAATATAAACTTCTGTTTAGCATTTAAAGTCCTTCACGACCTTCCAAACCAACCAACCCTTCCAGCTTCACTGGACACTTCTCTCCCTCTGGCACCATGGAATACAAGCAGACTGACCTCTATGTTCCTCACACAAGACAAGATATCCCATATCCCATCTCTGTGCTTTGGCTCCAGATCTTCCATATCCTGAGGTGCACCCCCTCCTTGATCTCCCTCACTGAACACCTCTTATTTTTTTCTCCCTCCCTCCCCCTCCCCAAGACAGGAAGTGATCTGATATAGGTGATACATGTACAATCATATTAAACATATTTCCAGTTCAGTCATGTTGTGAAAGAAAAATTAGAACAAAAGGGAAAAACCACAAGAAAAAAAAGAGAAAATAGTATGCTTCGATCTGCATTCAGACATCACAGTTCTCTCTTTTCCATCATGAGTCTTTCAGAATTATCTTGATCAATGTATTGCTGAGAAGAGCTAAGTCTATCAAAGCTGGTCATTGCACAATGCTGCTATTACTATGTATGATGTTCTCCTGGTTCAGCTCACTTCACTCAGCATCAGTTCCTATAAATCTTTCCAGGTTTTTCTGAAATCTACCTGCTCATCATTTCTTCTTTTTTTTTGGCGGGGGGGAGGTAGGGCAATTGGGGTTAAGTGACTTGCCCAAGGTCACACAGCTAGTTTTTTGTGTTAAGTGTCCGAGGCTGGATTTGAACTGAGGTCCTCCTGACTCCATGGCCAGTGCTCTATTCACTGTGCCACTTAGCCTCCCCTACACTAAGACTTTTTGGAAGATAAATAGACAGACAGGTTTAAGCCCCATATCTGAAGGAAGAGAGGTTGACATACTGGAGTCTAGCCAAACAGGTATAACCATAGTAGGGAAGGGAATGAATACTGTGTCCAAACAGAGATAATTATAGTCATAGTTGGATTCTAGAAAACCCAAGGAGTTGATTGTATCCCTTCACAGAAGAAGAGGAGTTCTTTGGGAACAGGGACTAGCTCGCTTTTGTATTTGTATCTCCAATCCCTAGTATGGTGCCTGGCAGAGACAGGTACTTAATAAATGCTGCTGACTGATTAATGCTAGCTGTGTAACTACTGGCAGATCACTGAACCTCTCTGTGCTCTAGACAACTCTCGAAGATTATAAGTTACCGACAACTTGTGGGTCTGCAATGACAAAGGGAATCTCCATACTAGAAGTTCCCTATACCAATGAAATTGCATGTCTGGATCCCTCCCAAATTGTATTCACAACCTAAATTATTAAACTTTTGGAGAGTCTTTATAAAGACATGTTATATATATGGATGTATATATAAGTTTAAAGAGTAATGATTTAGAAATTATCTAATGTTTTATATTATTTTTGCAACTGGCTCCTCTGATTAACAGAGAAATGACTAAATATAAATTTGAAAAGTTGATTGCATAGAAATAAAAACACCACTGAGCTAAGTTTTACTTTTTTTCTACAGATTATCTATTTAAGTTAACTCAAGCATGATTTTTTTTAAGCCACTCCTATCACCCACAAAAGATACTTGCCCTGGACTGATAAATGCAGACTCCAAGGCTGCCTATAGAGACCACCATCATCCAGAAAGGCCAAATATCTCTGATATGCTGAACAGGGCAGAATCTGAGAGGATTTCATCCCAAAGCATTACTACAGAACCTCATTAATTCATATTCTAGTAATTAAGAACCCATGAGATTTCAGACTCAGCCCTGGGAGAGGAGGAAGTAAAGGGGGCTCTCAGCAAGTAAAGAGTTACAAAGGGTGGCATTATTAACAAAGGACTGCTTTGTTCTCTGGACCCAGATCTGGGCCTCATACTTTATAAGAAGATACTAGCAGCTTAGCAGGATTATTTGCCCTTCTTAAGAACAGTATGCTCCTTCTATTCTTCTCTCCCTCCCTTTTTCCATTCGTCTCTCCCTTCTCAAAATCATAGCTTGAAAAAACTATCTCCCTACAAGTCTGGTCTGACCAGGGCTCTAACAGCTGTACTTTTTCACACGTGGGAAGCCAAGGGTGAAGGAGGGAAAGGTCTCTTATATTCTCAA
This sequence comes from Gymnobelideus leadbeateri, assembly GCA_011680675.1. Lineage (NCBI taxonomy): Eukaryota > Metazoa > Chordata > Mammalia > Diprotodontia > Petauridae > Gymnobelideus > Gymnobelideus leadbeateri. The sequence continues at coordinate 408,525 of WOXC01011605.1, read as the reverse complement.
ATGTTTCACAGAAAAGAAGTTAACTTTCATGGTCCTGAAGCAGTTGCTACATTTTTAGAGTAAGAGGTGTCCGTAAACCCACCATTCTACTTACAATCAAGTGAGGAATAAACTTCTATATCATGCCTGTGCTCTGTGCTGGGGACAGACAAAATGGCTTGAAGCCAGAGAAGCAATAGGGCAGAATGTAAATATGCTTTATACTGGGAGGCAAGGACAGGCTGCTGTCCTGTGTCTGCTGCTAACTAGCTAAGCAACCATGGGAAAATCGAAGTGTATCTGGGTCTCAGTCAGTTTCCTTAGCTGTAAAATGAGGAAGTTGAACTAAATGATCTCTAAAATCCATTCTATGGTAGGTGTGTGTGTGTATGGGGAGGAGTGGGGGGGCGGGTTTCTAGCTCAAAAGCCTACTACAATTTTAAGCATTAGTATAAATGCACATATACATACATATGTATATACACACATATATATGTATGTGTGTATATACACATGTTTGTGAATTGCAGATTTTAATTAACTCATCGCAATGACTTTACATACCTCCATGCTTAGAGCCTGAAGTTAGGATAGGCCTAGGTTCCAAATGTGGCTGCAACTTTACAAGCCGTTCTACCACAGGCAATTAAACAGCCTCTCTGATGTTCAGTTTCATCCTTTAAAAATGGAGACAAATCATACTTTGCACTACCTACCTCTTAGAGCTGTCGTGAGGAAAGTACTTTGTAGACCTTAAAGTAATATATAAACACAAGCTATTACTACTGGTGCTGGTCCAGAGGGCCAGACACTGCATGAAAGACCTAGGTTTAAGCTCCATCTGTCAGTAGCCATGGGACCATGGGCAAACTGCTTGACCATTCCTAGAAAACATTTTCTCCTGACTTCCATTTCTTAGATCTCTAGTTTCCTTCAATGCTCAGTTCAAAACCATCTCCTACATGGGGTGTTTCCTGACCATCTCCCTACCAGCTGCTACTGTCTTCCCCCTGAAATTACATTAATTTTGTATACACTTAAAAATATGCTTGTTCTCTCTCCCAAAGGACAGGGACTATATTCTCAATGTCTAAAACAATGCCTGCTGACTCACTAAACCCCTATGTCTCAGTTTCCTCATCTGAAAAATGAGAGTAATACCTAAGAACCTACCCCATAGGGTTGTTCTGAGGTTCAAATAAGTTAATACATGAAGAGGATGCTTTGCAAATGTTAATGCATTACAGGAATGCCAGTTATAATAGCAAGAAAGAAACGACTTTAGTTTCTAGAACACTCTACAGTTTGGGACAGAAGTTCTACCCCAAATTAACAAGATTTTACAGGATTATAAATAAATCTGTTTGGTTTCTACCTCTTCCATCCTTCCAAATAAATGCACTCCATAGGCTTATGCCCACAGTTGCACCCTTTAATAGACACAACCAAGATACCTTGACAGTAAGGTAAGACAGATAAGCACAGAGAGGGAGGTTAGGGGGAGTGGGTGGAAGAGAGAGGGGGCAGTCAAGGTCTGTTCAGTCTTTAGCCAGCTGTCACAATGGCCAGAAAAATCTTTAGTCAATTTCCAGGGCTGAAGCAAAGGGCCAGCAGAGGGAGGATAGAGACAACATGGTCTCTACAAATGCTGGACATCCTAGGTTAAGGTTGTTGTGACTTAAGAGCTCTCTGAGGGACTCACTCCCAAGGACAGCTGCTAAGCCTGTGACTAAGCATTAAATTAGCCACAGAGGAGAATGTGGCCTTAGAGACTGTGCTGAGTATGAGAAGCCCTGAGGCAACAGCACCCTTAAAGCTTTCTGGATTCCTCTCTTAGAAGGGAAGTGGGTGGGGAGTCAGGGAGAGTCAGGCTGTCTACACAGCCAAACCACCAAACACAACTCCATGTGCCCCCTTTTTTGTGGGGTTTTTTCTGGGTTCCAAAAGAGTGGGTCCTTCTGGGTTCTATCTTTAGTGCCAAGTGAATAAAGAAAGTCACCAGTTTGTGGGATTTATGAAGCAATCAGAAATAGCACCTGTTATGTCAAATCATTCATACTAGCTAAACTCACTGTTTCAGTGATGGTTCAGAGACTCATTCAGGAAAGGTCACATGCTCTTCCTGTTTCTCTATAGGACCTCAATGAACGGAATTAATCCTCTCTACTTCCCCTTTTTGGCGACTGCTTTCCAACACTGTTAGCCAATCAAATGAAATGCGAATCCTCTACAGTATTGGTGTTATAAGCCTTTTAACCTCCAAGATCAGCCTCAGAGGATAGGGACAAGGATTGGAACTATGAATCTACTGTTATACGGAACTCCGGGGGGGGGGGGGCAGCCTCTGCCAGTACAGGTTGGGACCTTTTCTGCAAATTATAGTCTTAGAGAATTGACTAGAGCACTAAGGTTAAGGGACTTAGCCAGGGTTGCACTATCTGTATTTATCAGATTCAACACTTTCTGGCTTCAAAATCAGGTACATTAAACTGACTCTAAGAGGCCAACTCTATTAGAATTAAAAAGTTTCAATGTTATAGAAACAGAGAATGTTAAAGCTGGAAAGAGAAGGAAGCTTAGAGACCATCTTCTAACCTAATCCCTCACTTTACAGATGGGGAAACTAAAGTCAGACAAAGTTAACTGACTTACCCAAGATCCCACAAGCATAGTGTTGGGGAAAGACTACTAAACCAAGAAGTAAAAATCTGGATCAAATCTAAGTAATTACACTTATGAGCTAACCAGGTGATTTTAGGCAAGTCGTTTAATCTGTCTGAGGTTCTTTCTTACTATTTATCTGTGAGTCTATGAACAATTCCCTCTCTTTCTAGCACTCGCATCATTTGTGGCTCTTTAGGCTGCATAAGGATGGAGGGCGCTGTTGGAAATTTAATTTTAGGAAAGCAAAAGTAGCATGGCTATGGTGATGCACCTTTTTTTTACTGGGAATCAAGCCATCAATAGACAAGCATTTATTAAACTCCTGCTGTATGCCAGACACTGTGCTAGGTGCTGGGGATCAAAGCAAGGCAATTTTCAAAAGAACCTCAATATTACTGCAAAAAAGTCCAAGATAGCCATGATCACATGACCTCAGATCAGTACAATATCTGCTGGTCAAATATGCATGGCAAGATAAATATAACAGAGGAATAGTCTTCACACAAAAAACATCCAACATTCTCTACAGACTTTGGATACTCAAGGTAATATAAACTCAGTTCCTTCTGCTGCTACACTCCCTCATCCCTACCTCTTACCCCAAAGTGAAATTAGCTCAAAGAAAAATCTGAGTGAAGCCTCATTATAAAATCTCACACATAATTTTCAGCAGACTAGCATTGTTAAATACAATTAAAGACATTCAGCAGACATCCCTTCCTCTTTCTTCTTTTTTTTAAAATTTATATTTTACTTTTTTCTATTTTGGGGGGGGGGTGTGGGCAATTGGGGTTAAGTGACTTGCCCAAGGTCACATGGCTATTAAGTGTTAAGTGTCTGAAGTCAAATTTGAAATCTGGTCCTCCTGACTCCAAGGCCAGTACTCTATTCACTGTGCCACCTAGCCACCTCTCTTCCTCTTTCTTCTAATCTCTTAATCTCAGGGAACTGCAAAGCCTACCAGCCATTAACAGAAATGAAAACTTCCCAGGGATCTAAGGTTCCTTCTTTCTATTTGGACTGTGCCCAGAATCTGCCTAATCCAAGAAAGATTGGACAGAGTAGTTCTTAGCCAACTTAAGAGGAAGCCTGAAGAAAATAATATCGGAAAAAATGTCCTCACCATATGGGGTATGAGATTCATCAAGGAGGGCAGAGTAGGCAGAATCAGATTCTCTGGATCTCATGTCAGGAACAGGGATTTTGATGAGAGAATTCACTCTTTTGGTCAGCAGTACCACCATTCATCCAGTCTCCCAAATTTGAATCTTTTAACTCTTTGCTCACCTTTACCTCCCAAATGAGTTCAAGGTCTGCTGATTTTACTTCCACAACTTCTTTTGTATGAATACTCCTATCCCCTTCCTTCTTACTCCCTCACTCACTATCCTACTATAAACTCTCATTAATACCCATCTAGATTATTACAATAACATTGAAAAAGTCTTCCTACCTTCACGTCCTTCCACTTCAAATTTATCCCTCATATTACAACCAGAATGATTTTTCCTCTATACATGGATATGACTCCTCTGCTCAAGAATCTCTGTGGCTCCCTAATGCCTAAAGAATAAATAAAGTTCAAATCTCCTTTGTTTCATGTTCAAAGCTCTCCATAATCAACTGGTTTTTTTTTTATTCTAGACTGTAATTTCATTTTATTCCACCACACATTTTACACCATCCAAAGAGGACTATTCACTTCCCCCAGAAATAATACTGTTGTCTTTTTTTTATGCTGTTCCTTACAAATATAGTTTCTGCTGTATTTGTCAAATCTTGCCCATCCTTAAAAGCACAATTTAATTGCTTTTCTAGGAATCATTCCTTGATTCTTGATCAGGAATAACCTTTCCACTCAAGACGTCAGAAAGCACTTAGTTTGCATTTTCCAATGTGTTTATAATATTGCAGGATTACTATGAAAACAGTCAGTACTAAGTAAGCACTTACTATGTATCAAGCACTGTGATATGCACTGAAGATACAAGGATATCCTTGTTCTCAGGCAGTGCACATGCCGACAGAGAAGAAAACACGCAAGCAAATTAAATCTTTATTTTTGATTTAAGATACTTATAGTAAAGGGAAGTAATCTCAGATTAATCTCTAGGGATGAGAAAAGGCCTCTCACCAAAGATGAGATGCAAATTTTGTCTTAAAGGAAGCTGGGGAAACCCCCACAAGGCAGAGGCGAAGAAGGAGATCATCCTAGATGTAGGGGGTATCCAGTGAAAAAGCGCAGTCAGGAGATGGACTGTCTCATTTGAGGACGAGCATACAGGCTGACAACACCAGATGAAAGAATGTTCAGAAGGAATAAAGTATGAGAAGACTGGAAAGGTAGAACAGAACCAGCTTCAAAAGTCAAACAGAAGATGCCATATTTGATCCTGCTGGTAATAAGGAGTCATTGTAGTTTGTTGGTAGGAGGTTGACACGGTCAGATTTGACTTTGGGAAAATCACTTTGGCAGCTAGGTAAAGGATGGATTAGAATAAGGAAGGACCTGAGTCAGAGAGGATGTCTGAGAAGATGTCTTAACCCTTTGTTCCAAGAAGGGAGGATGTATGTCCTATTTAAACTGCCCAGAACCTAGCAGAGAACATAGGCAAGAAATTTTTTTAAAAAGGTGTCTAGTCCAATCCCTTCATTTTACTAAGGAAGAAACTGAGGCCTGGATGGGGTGAAATTATTTACTACAACATATAACAGCCAGGACTAGAACTCAGTATTCTTGTTCATAGCCCAGCACTGTCTCCTCTCTAGCCTGGATACTGACACAAGTGGACACAGGTACAAGTAGTCCTGCTGATGTAAGGGAGGATTGGAGCACAAATGAGAAGGATCCATCCTCACTAAATCATTATAACATATTTGCTCTGGACCCAGAAATAAACTCTTAGCCATGACCTCCCTCTCTAGTACTTGTAACTAGGAGGTGAGAGAACAAATCACGTGTTTACAAACCACGCAGATATTGAAAAATCTTGCTTCAAAATAAACAAGATTCTGTAATTTATAAGAGAGGCTGATTCAGAGACATGGAGAGATAAAAATCAGTCACGGGCACATACTCACCTTGAACGATAGCTTTTAATAATAACCAATGGGGATTTACTGAATACCTATTCTGTACTATGAGAGGCAGGGTGACATTGTGGGAAGAGCCAGGAGAGTTCTGGCTTCAAATCTTGCCTCTGACCCTTACCAGTCATGTAACGAAGAGCAAGGGCCAATTAACCACGATAAGCCTCAGTTTCCCCACTTGTGAAATGGAGATAACAATACCTGCAGGACTTGCTTCATAGGATTGTTGTGAAGATCAAATAAAATGGTATGTACAAAACATATTACCAACCAGAAGGCACTATATAAAGGCCAAATATTATTATCACTACTGATGATAATAATAATAACAAATAAAGAGGGCATGTGGAGGATGCTAAAAGGAAGGGGAATGAGACAAATTAATATGAAAGGATAATTAGCAATACAAGGCAATGCTTTTAATAAGTGGAAGACATGTTTTCTTTGTAACAGGTACTTAATTAATTTTGTTTTAACCAACTGAAATAGTTCTAGTAGAAAAACTACTGTTTAAAAGAGGAAAACCAAAGGGGGGAAAAAGCTAGCTAACTGAATAGATTTTGTTAACCTAAACAACATATGTTCAGCCAGTTGTGTAGTTAAATATCAAAAACTTACCAGCCTACACAAATATTTGCCGACTTGGCTGATGTCAGTGAAGAATCTAAAGCAAGGAATAGTACTATCTACACTATGAAATCTGTCAAGCCCTTTAGAGGTTGTCTAAGACAAGTTTCAACACTACCTTGAACAAAATCCTCTGTGGAGAAAAGACTGTAGCACCAGCAGAGGTTGCCATCATTGAGAAGGGTTGTTTTGGAGTTTTTCTTTTATTCCTAGAAATAATGGAACTTCCCCCTCCCAAGCCTTGCTCCCCATCCATCTTTTTCTGCAACCTGTCATTCATCCCAGATTTAAGGTTAACTGCCACGGTCCAGCTGAGAGTTTCCAGAAGCCTCTCTAAAACAGAAAGGAGGTGGGAACATTCCCCAGTCCTGCACATTCCAGTCTCTGTCCGCCAGGGCTGGGCACTGAGAACCTCATTCTTTCAAAAGAATACCACAAAAGCTAATGTCATCAGCCTGGTGCAGCCAAAGGGGAACCGAGGGAGGGAAGAAAAGAAAATAATGAAAAAAAAACCAAAAACCATGAATTCTACTTTACATCCTGTCACTGCACTCAGGAAGTACATAAGAACTCTGTTATCTTAATCCCCAAAAGGTTCAGCACTCAGAAAACCCCATCCTCTCTTCCATTTTCCTGAATTTGTTGGCAGAGAGATAATGATTTATCCTAAAGCTACCCAGAGTATGAAATTTCGGGTGCCTCTTCTCTTCCCCCCACCCCCTACCACTACTTCATTAATCACAAACTTATGACTTGTAAACAACATATATTTTTGGTCTTAGTTATGTATTTGTCCCATGTATAGACTTTAATTATCCACACGGTCATGTATGACTCACTCTTCCTTATCCAGCATAGCACTACAGGCAAATAACCACCTAATATGTGCTTTTAGATCCCTAAAGTGATAGTGTAAGGGAAGGACGGACACACACACACTCAGTCACACACACACACACACACACACACACACACACACACACACACTCTCTCTCTCTCTCTCTCTCTCTCTCTCTCTCTCTCTCTCCCCTCCCCTCCCCTCCCTTCCCCTCCCCTCCCCCTCCTTGCTAACTGAATTCTCTAAGGGCTCATTTCCTCAGCAGAACTAGGTCTCCAGGCAAGAGTTCTGAAAACAAGAACTTCAGGTCCCTCCTCCCTCCTGCCCCCATGATACCTTGGCTGAAAGATTTCTTAAAAAAAAAAAATCTCATCACCACAGGACCTTCCACCCTTCCATATAAATTGGCCACACACTGAAGATCAATCCTACGCAAAGCCAATGGCCCAGGTCCAGATCGATCCAGCCCAAGTCCAAGTGTATCTCAGCAGCCAGAAGACTATTCCCACTACAAAATCTTCAGTTCACAGATGGCTGGCTACGAATAATGCTTCAAGTACAGGAGAATGCAGTTCCCTTTAAACCCACACAGGAGAGGAGAGAGATGGCTACCTCCCTCCGGCACCAATCCATACTATTGTCTTAGAAATCATGACATTCAGACCATACTGACATGATCACCCTCAGGCTGAGAGTGAGGGCTGGAGAAGAATGATGCCCACCCAGTCACCCCCCCACACACACACACTCACTCTCATTTTCCTTTATACTTACACACACACACACACACACACACGCACACGCACACGCACACACACACACACACACACACACACACACACACACACACCTCTTTTCCTTCATACTTACAGGGTCATTGATGGTTTCTGAGAAGAGGGGTGCCTGGTCTGAGAAGCAGGACAGTATCAACTGAGTCAGTACCAGGATGAAGTAAATGTAGAAAGTGACATCACGAAACACATCAATTTCATAATTCTGAACACAAGAGAGGAAAAGGTAAGAAACACCCAACTTTCAGAACTTCTGCTCTTGGGGGTATTAGGGAAAGGGGAGATATGTCAGGCAAAAACAGACATCTATAACACACCAACTCTGATCCTTACTACTCCCAACCAAAATATGTCCAGCTTGGGAAAACAAAAGTCATTCCAGCCGCACCTAGCTACTCCCTATAGTGAATTCTACTATGTCTACTCCTGTCACTAGCACAAAATAAATCTAACATGTAAAAACAGAAATTTAAAGTTCAAATACTGCTCTGGAATGTGGGTCTATTTGAGGGATAAAGAGAACTCCTTATAGAAACATGGTATGATGTAACGGAGAGAAAACTTGCCAGGAAAACTTGTATTCAAGTCCCATCTCTAATCCATACTATGCTACGTTAGGCAAGTCTCTTAATTTCTCAGGGTCCTAGATAATTTTCTGAGACTGTAATCTGAACAACAGAAGACAATCTGTCTTGAAAAAGGTAATTCCACAATTCCCTACAGTAAAGAAATTGTAGGCCCATTTTCCAAACTACAAAAAAAAAAAAAAAAGACTTGCAGAAAGCTAAATGGAATTCTGCTTAACTTTTTTTTTCTTTTTGGAGGGGGAAAGGCAGGGCAATTGGAGTTAAGTGACTTGCCCAAGGTCACAGTTTTTTCTGTTTTTCTGTGAAGTGTTTGAGGTCATATTTGAACTCAGGTCCTCCTGACTCCAGGGCTGGTGCTCTATTCACTGCACCACCTAGCTGCCCCCTGCTTAACTCTTTTGAAGGATTATGCTTTGTTAAGACAAAATTTATTGGCAATTTTTAAAAAATGAGCTGAGGCTTAGCCCTTTCCACTTAAAGTATTTTTTAAATAACTATGTCTTTTAAACCCTTGAGCTTTAAAAGGGCACACACTTGGAAACAAAGTAAACACATCTTCTCATCTCAGAAACAGAACAGCAATTTACCATACAGAGGTTATTTTGGGACAAGCTTTTCATTGCTCAGGGAAAGGGGTGCCTCCCTTCGTGCTCTCATGCTGAAGGACATGGGATGGTGGCCTGTCTTATTATTTACAGTTAACTGGTTGGTCTACAAAGTACTATCTACCATATGGAGGCCATACCCCCAACCTGGTCCTTGCTCTCAACGGGTGAGGGGTGATACCCCTATGCTTCTATCAAGCATTCAAGTCCACAGGCCATGCAATACCAGTAACATGAAAGGCAGACACCTTTCATGGAGGAGACAACACTCAAGGACAGGAGGTAACCAAGAGACTACTTACCTCTCTTAAGGCATACAGGATTTTGGATCGAAATATAATGCCAGCACATAGCAGGGTAAGGAGCCAAAAAGTGAGCATGACCCCTGAGGACTGGACTCCTTTCCTTCTCTCACACTGAATTAAAAAGGTTGCAAGCAACTGGAAAAGAAATGAACACAAAATAGACACACACAGAGGAAAACATTATAGGAAGATAACATTTTTCTCAGAGTCCCCACAAGAGTCTGAGTGATGCATAACAGACTAAGAGAACAAGTTTCCCCCTGGCCACCAATGCTTCTTAACTGATGACTGAAAACAAATTTTTACTAGTAAACAAAACTATGACTACCAGCCATCTATACGTTTTAAAAGAAAAAACCTACAAAGTAATATTTTTTAAATGATTCCATCTTCTCCTTGAATTTGAGCTCTTCCTTCTCCTCAACTCTTCATCCCCAACTTGTGAGCCACAGAACAGAAAATATAAAAGGGGCAGTAGTCTATGGCAGAGAATTTATATACTGGCCAATCTGTAGCATTTTGGCCTGGGAAACTCTGATCTAAATGGAGATCCAGAAATATCGGTCTTACGGCAGTTTCTTTCATCACAAAAATGCATCTCCCAACTTTTAGTTTTTCTTTGTATCCCCAGCATTCAGTATCCCTGTCATACAGTAAACTTAAATCAATGCCTGTTGATGAACAGTGTAGGTTTCATTTTGTTTAACTCCTCTAAGGAACTACACTTTTTGTTAAAACAACATTTATCAGTAATTTTTTAAGAAGTAAACTGAGGCTCAGTCTTTTCTATGTTCAGCATTTTTTTTTAACAGTCTTCAAACTATTTCCCAAGAGTTAAATGAAAAATATCACCAAGATATATTTGGGAATCCAACAGGGCCATTTAGATTTAGCTAAACATGTACCATTCTAATCCATGGCCAAAACCAAGATATTAAAATAACAATAATAATGATAAGGCCTAAAATAATGTAGTAATAATAAGAACATAAATATTATAATGAAAAGATCTTGAGTTTGCAAAGTGCTTTATATGTGTGTGTATTTGTATGTGTATACAAATATATATGTCTTATTTGATCCTTACAATAACCCTAAAAGGTAACTAGACTATGGGAACCATAGATTGGGAACCAAATGAGATAATGTATTTAAAAAGCTTTGCAAATCCAAAGTGCTATACATTTGTTACGTATAAAGTACATTCCCTTCTCTATAAAAGGGTTAGAATGGATTATTTCTAAAGTTTCTTCTAGTTCTACAATTCTATGACTTCGTGAAAAGGCCATCTAAGAATCCATGATGAATTGCTGTTCTATTATAAAGTCATTTCTCCCTTTCAAAAGGGCAACTTTTGGCCTGAAAACTCAGAATTCCACCTATATGATGCTCAATAAGCAGAGCACTGTACCTGGAGTCTACAAGACTCACATTTAAATCCTGCCTCAGACGTTTACTAGCTGTGTGACCATGAGAGAGTCATGGAACCTCTGTTTGTCTCAGTTTCCTCATCTGTGAGATGGGGTAACAAAGACCACCTATCTCCTGAGATGAGGATGAAATGATACAATATTTGTAAATTGTTTTGCAACCTTAAAGCATGATCTAAATGTCAGCTATTATTACTAATAGCTATTATGGTTGCTATTTCATCCCAGTGTCATAGGTTCCTCATGCCAAACAGAACCCTCCATATATCACAAACTCGTGCTGTAAGTTTATTACTGGGGGGATATACATGGCATCCAAATGTACCAATGTAGTATGACTTAAAAATAAGAGATGCCCCTGCCATCATGACGCCACCCAACAAATGTGTGGACCCAAATACTCTTGTTCAAAAACCAACTGGTCACCCCAAATTTTAGCACCAAATAATAGGGCAGCTGGAATGAAGGTTCCAACATAAACCATTTAGATGCTTAGGATCTGTGGGTCCAGTAAGGATGGTTTGGAGACCAGGTGGCCACTATCATAAGGCAGAACAATTCCTATGGGACAGGCTAGGTAAAGACCCAAGATTCCAGGATATTAAGCAGAGTTTCCAGGAGATGGTAAGAGATTTCTGCTGTTCCATTAATTCCACTCCAAAATTACAAGTTACTCCTACCAGTCACTGAAAACATGCTCAACTACCCTTAGGAAGAAATCTAATCATGTTTCTCTGGGTCCAGGGAGAACATAATCATTATAGAATTAGAAGTAGGACTTCCCCACTACTCTAATTCACATATAGAGGGATGTGGGAAAGAAGAAATTATCCTATGTCTGGTAGATTTGCTCAATTCTTAGCTATTTCTGCTCCTTTCCCCACAATACAATGAATCCCAGTGATATCTAGGCAATTATGCTAAGAGTGGATATTCAACAGAGAAAGGCACAAAACGAAGAGGATAAGGATGACCTAGACTGAGGGAGAAAGATATAAGAAAACTAAGATGGGACATTTGTTATAAAGTCAGGAAAAATTCCTCTTCTCCCCTAAAATCACGTTTCTCACCCAACAATGACCAACACAGGACATTTCATACTTGCCATTGTTATGCCCAAGAGTGTAGGGCTGACTAGAAACACTGGAGCCCGATAAATGCTCTGACTTCTTTCCCAGAAAGAGTAGAAAAGGTCTGCCCAGCAGACTATCCACAGCAAAAAGCCCAAGGCCTGGAATAGAAACACACATTTTATACTTTCGTTGCTTCCCATCTCCATTCATTTTAGGGTAGTGGGGGTGGAGACGGTAATCAGGGGCCAGCCGATCTACAACTGATTATTATCCATATTAACTAAGGATAACAGAGAAGAGGAGAAGGAATGGGCAGATGTATAAGCTATATAAGCTAAGATATATAAACTCAACTTTCTCCTTCTGTAGCAGATTTACCTTGCATTCCCAAGACAGTAGGAAAGGACTGACCCTAAATATTTAAGACGTGTGACCAGGAGAACGGGGTCACCTTAAGGTTAAAAAATGAGAACTTTGTTTTACTTTGGAGGACAGTATCTTAAAGAAGTGAAGACATCCCTACTAATACGTTAAGATGACTGATGGCATTTCCTTGATGACTGTGACAGCATCTTTCTGTTGGGTTGCAGGGAATACTCTTTGGCTGGTGTATTTGTACACCTCATCGATAACCATTTGACTGAGTCTTTTCTATTGCAGATCTAAGGCCTAGTCTAGGGTCTAGTAAAGGGATCAGCCAGGGCTGCCATGAGAGCTGAGATAACCAGAGTGGAGCAGAGTTAAAACAAGGCAAGCCCATACAAAAAATGCAGACTTGGGGACACAGACAATCCATAATCAAATAAGCAAAGGTTGGACTATTTTCAGGTCAAGCAAAGGCACTGTTCCCCAAAAGTGGTCAACAGAGGGCAGAGTTTCCCCTACAGCAGCCTAAAATATAAGTCAAGAATAAATTACAATTGAAAAATATAAGTCCAAAAACATGTATTTGGGGGATGGCTAGGTAACACAGTGAATAGAGCAACAGTCCTGCAGTCAGGAGGACCTGAGTTCAAATCCAGCCTCAGACACTTGACACACTTACTAGTCATATGACCTCAGGCAAGTCACTTAACCCCAATTGCCCTGCCTTCCCCCCTGCAAAAAAACAAAAACAAAAACAAAAAAAAAAAACATGTATTTTAAAAACATAGTTCTTCTGCAAGAAAGGGGGAGGGAGAAGCTTTCCAAAATTCGTTATTACCAGACCATCTTTCACAAACTTTAAAAGACCTTAAAGATAAATGGACTATTTTCCATTACCCAATCATGCAATCCTTTTGTTTGTCCTCCTTCCCCTCCCTCACCAAAAGATGATACCCTTCTAGGGTGTAGGGCTAGAGGGTAGGAATCAGGAAAGGGCTGACCAAGTACTTCAAATCAAGGAGATGTCTAAATATTCATCTATGACCTCTACAGCCCACCTACTGACATTCAAAGTACCTGGTTTGGCACAACTCCTAGGATGAATGCAAATTCCCAGATCATGGTTTCACTCCTCAGTTAACTCAGATAATAGATTAAAAAGGAGTAGGTATCCTTCCTGCTAATTTTCAGCAAAAGGGTTATTAAGAAACTTTCTTTGACTTTAACTTCTTGTTGAAAATCTTTTAAAATTCACTGTCCCTTGTTACTGAGTACCAACCAGTAAAAAGAACTGTGTTATCTTTAATGACCCAGATCCTAAGAAATTTAGCAGCCAGTCTTAACACCTGTTGCCACTGGGGAAGTAACAGAGCCACAGAAGGCATAGGAAATTAAAATGAAGGCATACTGACTTCAGGACATAACCGCTATATATACAATAATACCATGTATTGCTTTTTCTTAAATAATTCTTTGATGAAGTTTTTTTATCAATGGCATCTCTTTTGAAAGCCATGTGCCCCCCCGCCAAAAATTCCATCTACCATTTGAATACTATGTAATTATTGTAAGGACTAAGGTTGGCCCCAAAGAAAAAAGCAGAAATGCACTCCCCTCCTTTTCTTGGAGAGGTGGTGGGCTATGCATGTGGAGTGTTGCATAAGACATCTCACTTCGTCTCAGTTTATCTGGTTTCCTTCAAGCCCAAAATCCAATTCCACTTTTTTGAAGAATGCCTTTGCCAGTTCCAAAGCTACTAATGCCTCTCTTTTCAGATAACATTCATCTACTTTGTGTATAGCTTATATATAACTAGTTATTTATATGTCATCTCCTTCATTAGAATAAATGCTTCTTGAGGGCAGGGGTTGTTTTTTGGCCTTCTTTGTATCCCCAGTTTTTAGCAAATACACTTAATAAGTGCTTGATGACTGACTAAAACTATTAGAGGAAATGATGAGTTGGTTGGTTTTGTGTAACAAATTTTGTCTTTTGCTAAAGGGGATCCCTATCCAGGATTGGTTGAAGGAGATATATTCAGAAATGACTGCAATATCAAAACAAAATGCAGCAATAAACTATTTTTTTAAAAAATTCTCTCTGTCTTAGGCGACAGGTTAGCTGAATTTCAATTAACTGAAGTTTTATTGCCCATGGAATGGAAAGTCAAATCCTCTCAAGGGCATGCTGCTGACCTCCACCTGTCTGTTCCTTCACCCCACTTCCAACCCCGCCCCCCCCACACACACACTAAAAAATCATGGTCACTTACAGTTTTGGCTTTGTTGAGATGTGTCATTTGAATATAGCCCCTGTCATGCCGACAGAGATAGAGGAAGTAGAGTGGGAAGCAAGCCCAGAGGTAACAACAAGGCACCCACACCAGTACTGTGTTCTGAAAGCACTTGGTGAAGTCTGGATTGTCAGTATACCAGGTAGTGTTCCAATCCTAGAGACAAAAAAAAAAGTTTTGTCAATGAAATCAAACAGCACACCAAGGCCCATGCATGAAGCTTCAAGTGCCTCCCTCTAAGGACCTGACCCAGATACCAGAGCCATACTTAGCAATTCTAACACCTACGGCAAAAGAGTCACAAAGCAGGTCTGGGGAAAAGTAGCCCAAGCTATCACAGCAGCAGTTTTTCCAAGATGAATTCTCTTTTTTTTTTTTTTTTTGGAGGGCAAGGGGAGAAGGGGAGGGAAGATGGAACATAACGTGAGGAAAGATCTCAGGCCTTGGAAATACAAAGCATTATTGGTGAAGAGGCACCAGGTCACTGTCCATGGAGACAGCAACCTCAGCAACACACATCCCACAATGAGCCAAATCTCAGAATATGAAAGGTGCTAGTGAGGAGGAGGCTTGGCTAGAGTGGATTAATAAGGGAAAAAAGTCTGCCTTTTGGTTGTTTCCTATTTTAACTAATTAATTAGTCTCTCCAACTAGGTTCTAAGTTATTTCCACCTATGGAAAGAATACAAGGACTGTCAGAATCCTCTGAATTTCAGCACAGAACCCACCTGCATTGCCCTGGTTAAAACTCTACCAGACGGGGGGCGGAGCCAAGATGGCAGAGTAGAAACAGCACCTCCAAGGTACTCTTCCCCCAGATCACCTCCAAACTATGTAAAAGGGGACTCTGAACAACTTCTGGAGCCCCAGCAACCACAGAATGACACAGAGAAGCTAACCTCCCACTGAGGACAGTCCAGCAGCCCGGCAGGAAGGACCAGCACAGCCCTCTGGGAGCCCAGCCCAGTGTGCGAAAAGCCAAGCCCGGGTCCGCATGAGCAGTTTTAGCCCCAGGGCGGCCAGGCCAGCAGCTGGCTGGAGGGACCCCAGAACACCAGCAGCTGTGGCAATTTCAGAATTATCAACACAGACATGCCTAGGACAAAGTAAGAGGTTAGTGCCCTGTGAATTTTGGGACTAGCATTTGGGGAACACGTCGGCTTCCTCCCCTGGGGGATAGAAGCCGCTGAGGACTTGCCATTTTGCAGCTCCAGTGACAGCATCAGCTCCTAGCCTGCGAACTGTAGGGAGATCCAGCTATCAGTCTTGGAGGTTAATTGCTCTTGCTTTAACCTACTTGGATCTGGATTGTGATCTGGGGGGAGGTCTGGGGTGGGTATCCAACTTGCCAGAAACGGAAGTTGTGAAGACCCCAACGTTCGGGATGGAAGCTCCCCTGTCTGGTGGCAGAGTCCTACTGTGGCAACAAGCCCAAAAATCAAGTAATTAAGTGGCAACATGCCTAGGCAAAGGAAACAAAATAAACAGAAAATGCAACATTAGACCCCCATTTTGGGGGCAAAGAGGATCAAAGCATGGAACAGGAGGAGGACTGTGAGATCAGAAATCCTGCTCCAAAAGCCCCAAAGGAAAATATGAGCAGGTTACAGGCCATAGAGGACCTTAAGAAGCAGATAAGAGAAGTGGAGGAAAAATTGGGAGGAGAAATGAGAAGGATGCAGGAAAAGTATGAAATGAGGGTCAACAGCCTGAGACTGAGGAAAACAACACCTTAAAAAATAGACTAACTCAAATGGCAAAGGAGGCCCAAAAGGGCAATGAGGAGAAGAATGCCTTAAAAAGCCAAATTTGCCAGATGGAAAAAGAATCTCAAAAGCTCACTGAGGAGAATCATTCCTTCAGAATTAGACTGGAGCAAATGGAAGCTAGTGACTTTATGAGGAATCAAGATGCTGTTAAGCAGATCCAAACAAATGAAAGAATAGAAGGCAATGTGAAATATCTCATGGGGAAAACCACTGACCTGGAAAATAGATACAGGAGAGATAATTTAAAAATTATTGGACTACCTGAAAGTCATGATCAAAGAAAGAACCTAGAAATCATCCTTCAAGAAATTCTCAAGGAAAATTGCCCTGATGTTTTAGACCCAGAGGGCAAAATAGAGGTTGAAAGAATATACAGATCACCTCCTAAAAAAGATCCCAAAAAGAAAACTCCCAGGAATATTATAGCCAGGTTCCAGAATTCCCAGATCAAGAAGAAAATACTACAAGCAGCCAGGAAGAAACAATTTCAATATTGTGGAAACACAATCAGAATAGCACAGGACCTGGCAGCTTCTACACTGAGGGATCGAAGGGCATGGAATATGATATTCCAGAGGGCAAAAGAGCTGGGATTGAAGCCAAGGGTCACCTACCCAGCAAAAGGGAGTATTTTGTTTCAGGGGAAAATATGGTCATTCAGTGGAATGGAAAGGACTTTCAAGCATTCTTGAGGAAAAAACCAGAGCTGAATAGAAAATTTGACATCCAGACACAAGAAGCAAGAGATGCCTGAGAAGGTAATCAGGGAAAAGAAATCAAAAGGAACTTATCAAAGTTGAACTATTTACATTCCTACATGGAAAAACAATAACTGTGACTGATGAAACCTTTCTCAGTGTGAAAATAATGGAAGAAGGGTATATGGGCATATACATATGTGAATGTGTATATATGTTTACAGTTATACATCAATAGAGGGCACAGGTTGAATTTGGTGGGAAGGGATGATACTTAACGGGTGATGTTATGAAGTGAGAGAGGAAAGTGGCAAGAGGAGATGGGGACAGTCAGGGTAGGGTAAACTATCTCATGTAGAAGAAGGGGAAGTGGCTGCAGGGGAGGGGAAGAATAGGAAGGCAAAAAGACAAAACCACATTCTCATTGAATTTGGTTCAGGGAGAGAATGACATAAATATTAAATGGGATATCTCACCCTGCAGGAGAGTAGTGGGAAGGGGGATGAAAGAGGGGATGATGGAGGGGAGGGCATTCTGGGGGGAGGGGAGGCTAGAAGTACCCACTTTTGAAGAGGGACAGGATCAAAGTAGGGCATGGACCAGGTGGGGCGTGGGATGGGTGGGAGGGAATTATAAGCAGCCTTTTACAATATATCTACTATGGTAATGTTTTGCATAGCTATACATGTACAACACATACTGAATTGCTTATCTTCCCAGAGGGAATGGGTGACAAGGGAGGAAGGGAATGGATCTGAAATTCGAGGTTTTAAAATTAAATGTTTCAAATATCTATAAAAACTATTATTAATACTATTTTGCATGTAATTGGGAGATAAGATGTTCAGGCATTGGGGCACAGAGACTCACCTCACCCTAATGGTAAAGTCGAAGGGGGTATGGGAGAAGATATGGGAGAGAGCAGATTAGATGAGGGGATTATGTTGTGGGACTGCTATTCTGGGGTGGTGGGTAGGGGGAAAATGGGGGAAAAATTGTAACTCAAAATCTGGCAGAAATGAATGATGTAAGCCAGAAATTAATAAAGCATTTGTTAAAAAAAAAAAACTCTACCAGATGCTATGACCTCAAGAAGAGAACATCCATACACAAACTTAAGGGGAAAATAAGATTGAGGTAGACAATGCAAACCAATAAACATGAAAGTATGAATAGAGCTGCATCTTGCTTTCATATAATATAGAAAAATTCCTAGAAGGATAGCAAGCAAATTGGATATTTTGCAAATGTTATCAAATTTTAACATGTGACAACAAAAGAGTTTTCTATGGTGAAGTTTTATTTTTTTTAAATTAAGAATTCTAGAATAATAGAAACACATAATATTAGAATTACAACGGTGCATAAATAAGAGCTAACATTTTTAAGGAGTCCTTTTAGGGTCACAAAGTATTTAGCATATGTAAGCTAAAGAAAAAGTTTTATAAGAGAAAGGCAGATTATAAAGAATGGTTGTTGGGGAAGGAGAGGGATGCTGGGGGAAAATATAGTGAGGTTAAAAATAAATAAAAACTGGGGCGGCTAGGTGGCACAGTGAATAGAGTGCCGGCCCTGGAGTCAGAAGGACCTGAGTTCGGAGCCAGCCTCAGACACTTAATCCGCACAAACAAAAACCTAGCCGTGTGACCTTGGGCAAGTTACTTAACCCCAATTGCTTTAAAAAAAATTAATAATAATAATAATAATAAACAAATAAATAAATAAAAACTTTTTTTTTTTAATAAAGGCAGATTCAGGGAGTGAAGAGTTGGTTAGGAACATAGTATCTGAGTGGGATTTGGATTTCTGGACCTATGGCCAAAAACAGAGGAAGAAACTTTCCTGGCCAGGGATGGTGGCCACCCAACAAGGGAAGGCAAGATTTGATTTGGAGCTAGCTATGTGCCAGGCACTGTGCCAAGTGCTGTAACGTTAACTATCTCATCTGATCCTTACCACAACCCTTTGAAGTAGGTGCTATACAGAAGAGGAAACAGAGGTTAAATGACTTGCCCAGAGTCACACAGCTAGGAAGTATCTGAACTGGGATCTGAAATCAGGTCTTCCTGACTACAGACCCAATACTATCCACTATACCACAGAGTTTTGTGAATCTAATCAAAGGGGCTTTAAACTAAAAAGGAAAGAGGAAAGAGAAAACTGCATCATCTAACTAGCAAACCAGATACTGTCACTACAATGTAGGGACAAGAAGAGCAGATTTCCTTAGTAAGTCAATAGTTGGTCCATAAGGATCATAGTGTTAAAAGTTCAGAGTTGTAAGAGGCAGATTTTAGAGTCCATCTACTCCAAGCCCCTCTTTTTTTGCTTTTTGGAGGGCAATTGGGGTTAAGTAATATGCCCAAGGTCACACGGCTAGGTTTTTGTTTGTGTGTGCGTTAAGTGTCTGAGGCCGGATTTAAACTCAGGTCCTTCTGACTCCAGGGCCGACACTCTACTCACTGCGCCACCTAGCCGCCCCCAAGCCCCTCATTTTACTAAGGATCACAGCGGTTATGTGATTTACCAAAGGTCACACAACAGATAAGTGTATAGAAGGAAGCAGGATGAGACGCACTATACAAATGAAGGCACTCTGCTGACAGGCCCCGACTTACCTATTCAAATGTGCTCAGCAGAACTAATTCTTGAGAGACAAGGAACCACCAGAACATAAAATGACATTTATTTCTCCAGTACTATTTATTTAAAAACACCCACACTCATACCTTTTTATGTAGTGCTTTATGGCATCATGAACAGGGAGCTCTTTTTCAAGTAACACTAATATTTATTTTAAAAGCTAATGCAAAGGCTCAAGCAAGAAATTTCAAACCACAAATATGTGTGTGTGTATATGTATGTATGTATGTATGTATATATATGTATACATATATGTGTGTATACACACACACACACACACACACACACACACACACTTTAAGGTCAATTTTCCTCCCCCATGACCATGAACTTTCAAAGTTTTAAGACAATCCTGTAAAATAGTTATTCACTAAGATGAGCTAGTAGGTATGCCCACATTCTGTGAAACCCTTTAGGTGTCCATGGGGTGCCTGCCACCTGGTGAGGTCCTCTAGCTAGAGTGGTTTCTAAACTATCACTAGAAGGAACTCTCTTCCCCAAGAATTCTCTCTGACAGGGCAGCCAGGTGGCACAGTGAGTAGAGCACTGGCCCTGGAGTCAGGAAGACCTGAGCTCTAATTTGACTGACCTCAGCCACTTGATCACAGTTACTAGCTGTGTGACCTTGGGCAAGCCACTTACCCCCAACTGCCCTGCCTTCCTCCCTCTCTTAAAACAGGAAAACAACAATGGCCAGGGAAGAAGCATTTACATGGCACCTACTGTATGGCAAGCACTGTGCTAAGTGCTTTACAAATATCATCTCATTTGATCTTTATAACAACCCAGTAAGGTAGGTGCTACTGTCCCCATTCTACAGTTTAGGAAACCAAGGCCAAAAGAAGTGAAGTGATTTGCCCAGCATCACACAGGGAGTGAGTGTCTGAGTTTAGATCTGAACTGTCTTCTGACTCCAGGCTCAACATCCTACCTACTACATAAACAGCTAGCACTAAAGAACGACATGGGACTACTTCTATTTTTTTTTTTGGAGGGGGGAAGGCAGGACAATTGGGGTTAAGTGACTTGCCCAAGGTCACATGGCTAGTTTTGTGTTAAGTGTGTGAGGCCAAATTTGAACTCAGGTCCTTCTGACTCCAGAGCTGGTGCTCTATTCACTGAGGTGGCTACTTCTACAAGAGAATGTGGCTCATACTTAGAATTACAACCCCACACTTTGTGAAAACTCCTAAAATAATTCAAGCACATCACACTAAAAACTCAACATTATTTCATATTTTACTAATAGCTTGCATTCATATAGCACTTTAAGGTTTGTGAAATCTTTTACAAATATTACCTTATGTGATATTCACAACAATCCTGAGAAGTAAGTGCTATTACCCCCCCCTCATTTTTCAGATAAGGAAACCGAGGCAGACAGGAGTGAAACAATTTGCCCAGGGTCACACAGCTAATTAAGTGTTGGAGGCCACATCTGAACTTAAGAATTTAGATCTTCATGACTCCAGGTTCTCTCTGCTTGGCCATCTAGCACATTTTCCCCCCTTAAAAGTTACCTGTCCTTTATCCAATGGCTTTTATTTGATAGAAACTAAATAATACTTCATCTAGAAAGGATGAAAGATAGCAGGAATTCAATTCATCTAAATTTTTGTTTGGGGGAGGTTTGGAGGAGGTAAGGCCTGAAAATTGGGGTTAAGTACAATTCATCTAATGTTACCAAGCACTTACTATGTGTAAAACCCAGCACTAGATAAGGAAGAAGACAGACAAAAATGCAAAATCATCCCTGACCACCAGAAGCCTAAAGCAAGAAGGAATTCTAGTTATCTGAACAATACAGAGTTCCCTAACCTGGAGTATCCCCTCAGGGCTTTGTCCTTTACCCTCTAGGCTTCTTCTTCTACACTGTTTCACTTACTGCTCTTATCAGCTCCCAAGGATTAACCTACCATCTCCAGGCTGATTGTTCTCAAATCCACTTTTCTAGTCCAGACCTCTCCTAACCTTCAAACTCCCATCTCCAGCCATTAGACATCTGAACTGCATGGCCCATAGGTATCTTAACAGGTCCAAAGCTGAACTCAAGATCTTCCCTCCCAAATCCTCCTCTCTTTCTGAACTCCCTTATTACTGTTGGAGGCACCACCTTCTTCCCAGTCACCCAGGCTGGGAACCTGGGTGTGAGGCTCAACATCGCAATCTCTCCCCACCTCATGGCCAATTTGTTGCCAAGTCCTGTCCATTTTCCCTTCATAATCTCTCATATGTGCCCCCTTTCTCTCTTCTGACACTGCCACCACACTAGTGCAAACCTTCATTATTTCACATCTGGACTACTGAAACAGTCTGATGGTGGGTTTACCTGTCCTTAAGTCTCTCCACACTGCAGTGCTCTCTCCCTCCGCCCCTCTCCCCCTCTTCCTTTCTCCCTCTTCCTCTCTCTCCCCCACCTTCCCCTTCTTTCTCCCCTCCATGACCAGGATAAAATATAAAATCATCTTGTTTGGTGTTCAGAACCCAGCCTTCTCCCAACATTTCCAGTTTTCTTATACCTTACTCCCCCATCCCCATCCCTACACAACAGTACTCTGCAAACCAATAATACTGGTCTTGCACAGGACACTCAATTTCCCAACTGGGATTTTCACTTTTTTTCGTGCCCATAATCCTCTCCCTTCTTATCTCTCTCTGGCTCTTGGCTTCCTTCAAGTCCCAGCTAAAATTCCACTAGCTATAAGAAACCTTTCTCATTCCCCCTTAATTCTAATGCTTTCCCTCTGTGGATTATTTCCAATTTATCCTATGTGCGGCTACATAAAAGTCTGTAGGTTGTCTCCTCCCCATTGGACTGGGGGAAACTTGAGAGCAGGCACTCTTTTTGTCTTTCTTTATATTCCCCAAGTGTCCCCAGGGACAGTGCCTGGCATAAAGTAGGTGCTTAATAAATGCTTGCTGGCTGACTAATAAGGCTTTCATATAAAGCTAAAATTATAAAGTAGGTGAAATTTGTCTTTCATATTCTTGTCCTCCCTCTTCTTCTTGCCAATTCACCACACCTGAAAGCATTGCTATCAGGCTATCCCAAATATGGCTCAGTTTCCCAAGTTCCCCTGGGGCTCTCTCAACTCTAGCGTAGAATATAAACTCCTTTTTGGCTTTTGAAGGCTTTCACAATCTGGCTCCAGCCTCCCTTTCCAGGCTTACTCTATGGAACTCTGCTCTCTGCATTCTAGCTCCAGACAAATGACTGTTCCACCCCAAGACATTCCAGTTCAGGTTAGAGCACCTCCCATGTCCTTGCCTTTGCATAGGCTATCAGGACTGGAATGCACTCCCTCCTCCCCTCCACTTAACAGAATCCTTGGGTTAATTCAAAGTTTCAGAGTTCCTATAGATATGTCAATCCATTCTCCCCCTCTTCCCCCCCCCCCCTTACTCTATATATTTTGTATTGAATTTTCTAAGTAAGACATTTTTCATTGGAAAGTAAGCTCTTTGACGACAGGGGCTGTATTGTCTCTACCTCTGTATCCCCACTGCTTAACCTAGGATCTGGCATGTGGCAAGCAATTAATAAAGACTTGATGAAATGAACTGAGCCCTCCTTCTAGAACCTCATGCTCTAGACCTTACCTGCCTCTCCTCCTCTACTTAGAAGATAAAATCCTTGTTCTGAGTCTCATTTTCTAGGCCCTGCATAGCTCCCAGGCAAAATGACCAACTTATTCTTCCTAATGTAAAGATTTTTGCTGTTCAACTATTTCAATTGTATCCAATTTTTCATGACCCTATTTTGGGATTCTCTTGGAAAAGATACTGACTGGAATGGTTTGCCATTTCTTTCTCCAACTCATTTTACAGATGAAGAAACTGAAGCAAACAGGGTTAAGTGACTTGCCTGGGGGTCACATAGCTAGGAAGTGTCTGAAGTCAAATTTGAACTCAAATCTCCCTGACTCCAGGCCTGGTGCTCTAATTTTAGTGTTCTGAGGCCTAGTTTGTCCTAATATAAAAATGGTTTAACGCAATTCCATCCAGGTTAACATGTTTGTTGCCCTTTCACAGGGATCTTATGAAATCCCTGTCTAAATGGGAAAAGCAAAAGTTCTATTATCTCAACAACAAAAAAAGAGAAAAGAAAAAGTATGACTGAGAAGAACATTACCGACTCTAAGTTCTATTAATTATAATCAGCAAAGTTATTTGGTACTGGTTAAAAAAAAAAAAGGGCAGCTAGGTACACTGGATAAAGTGCTGGGCTTGGAGTCAGGAAGACTTATCATCCTGAGTTCAAATTTGGCCTCAGACACTTACTACACTTACTAACTGGGTGACCCTGGGCAAGTCACTTAATCCTGTTCACCTCAGTTCCTCATCTGCAAAATGGTCTAGAGATGGAAATGACAAACTAGTCCAGTACCCTTGCCAAAAACAAAACCCAAATGGGGTCATGAAGAGAGTTTGGACACAATTGAAAGAACTCAACAACAACAAAATACAAAATTCACTAACATGAAACAGACATCATTAAAAGCAGCACAAGGCTTGATAAGCCTCAAAACATGAATTATGGGGGACTCCTTTTTTGGTAAGAATTTCTGGGAAAACTGGAAAGAAATCTGGAAAAAAATTAGGTTTAGATTAGCATTTTATACCACATGCCACAATAAACTTGTAATGGATAAGCAACCTGAATATAAAATTAGAAGTAACTAAGATAACGTATCTTTCACAACTGTTGCTAGAAGAATTCTTTACTAAATAAGAGAAAAAGAAAAGATTATGGAAGATAAAATAATTTTGCCAAAATTCATAGGCTATTGCATGAATAAAAACAATGCAGAGTAAGAAGAGAAAATGTAGAAAGGGGGGAAAACTGCACCTAATACCACTGATAAAAGTGTGATATCCAATATATATAAGAAATTGACATGTATACAATGCCAATAGTCATTACCCAAGATATAAGTAATTAAAGGATATAAACCCAAAAAAAGTTCCTGAAAGAATTATAAGAAATAAATGCCTCCATCAAAACATATTCAAAACTTCTAAGAATAAGAGAAATACAAATGAAAACAACTCTGAAATTTCAACAAATCTCAGCCCCACCCTACCTCTCACAAACTGGCAAAGAGGACAAAGAATGCAGTGAATGTTGGAGGGATCCAAGGAAGACAAACACACTAATACATTACTGGTGGAGCTATGATGTGACCCAACCTCACCAGGTATCATTTTGAAATTATAGAAGAAAAATGCTGCATCTGTCTACAGGATACTTTAACCCAGAAATCCCACACTATTAGTAACATATGCCAAGGAAATCAAAGGAAGAAGGCTCAATGTGCCAAAATATTCATAGCAAAGAAGTAGCCAAGAACTGGAAATAAAGTAAATGTCCAATACCTGGGAACAAGTTTTGTTTTGGGGGGTTTTTTATTGACTATGATCTAATATAATTATGGTTCATTAAGAAATGATGAATAACAAAATCAGAGAAAAATGTGAGTTGTATGAAATGATGAAAATCAAAATGAGCCAGCAAAGAGAACAATATATACAACAATTAACAACAATGTAAATGAAGATACCACTAAGAGGAAACTGAGTTCTGAGTAACTAAATGACCAGTGAGGGTCCTCATGAACAGATGACAAAATCTCTTCATAGCAGAGAGGTTGGGGACTGGGAAGGGGGAAGCATTAATGCAGCACCTACTATTCACTAGGTATTGTGAATTGTGCTTTACAAATATCTCATTTAATCCTCACAACAAACTTCCACAACAGATACTGTACAGTGTGCCCAGGGTCGCATAGCTAGTGTCTGAGGCCAGAATTACGGAGAGAAGGTTGAAAAAGGTAAACATACAAACAAAAGGTATCAATTAAATATTTTAAAAATAAATAAATGTCATAACTCAGCAAGGAAAATCTATGGCAGGCAAGCAGGGCAAAATCTGTCCTCTGTCACATGCTATAATCTAGGGTCCTGGCCTCTTTTTTTTTTTTAATTTGTTTTTCAGTTGTACCTCTGCACTGGCCCTCCCCCATGGCAGTCCCTCCTCTCCTCAGCTTCCCCTCCTTTCCCTCACTCAGCTCAAGCTCCACCTTCTTTCTATGAAGACCTGTATATCAACACCTCTGTGGCTTCCCTCCCCAAACCTCCCAGTAATTAATCATTTCATACATACTTGTACAGATACGTGTTGTCCTCCTTTTTGACAAGTAAACTCCTTGAAGGCAGTTTCCTCAATATCTTACATCCTCAGTATTCCCTGGCCCTCTCAGATCAGAGAGGATGGAAGTTACTCCATCTTCCATTGCTTTCCTCTGCTACAGGACTTCATCATTTGCTGGGGGCTGGGTACCATTTCTTCTTCTCCCTCCCTTTTTGAAGTGTGGTTTAATGGCAAGTGACTTCTCTTTTGCGTATTTCTGTATCCCCAGAGTTTGGCACAATGCCTGGCAGAGCAGGCAATTTATAAATGTTTAGTGACTGACTAGCATAAATGCTTGCTGTTGAACTGATTTATACCCCCTCAAGTAACAATAAAGAGACAATCATCCTCCTTACCCAAAAGTCGACCCTCCACTGGGGCCATTAACCCAGACTGATCTAAAAAAAATTCCACTAGATAGGCTCATGAGGTATGAAAAGGGAATTGGCAGATGAGTCTCTGAATCTATCACTGTGACTTGGTCAAACTTCTGTTAAGGCCAACAGCATGTACTACCATGGTTAAAATCCAAACAAAACACAGCCTTTGGGCAACACAGACTAAAGTTCCCTCCACCCTGAATGCCCCCAATAGGGATGACATTCATATTACTCATGCTATATTGAGTCACACCTACAGTTTCCTAGATGAGGAAACTCCAGAAGTAATACTGTCCCCAATACCTGCAGTGTTTTTCTCCCCAGTCACTCCGGTATACCTCCCAAGTAAAAGGGAATACTCTTTGGTCTCTGGTGTGAGGGATTGATTATCTGCTTACATTATGGGAACCTAAATTCGGACCAATTCGAACATTTACTGAACACCTACTATACACAGATGTCCTGAAGGTGACAGTTACAGAAACGACATTCTGAGAGTACTATAGAAGAGAAAATAAAACCAGGAGTCTTGAAACAGAAAGCATGATGACAAATGGGGTCAGTACAAAGGAAGGAAGAAGGGTGGAGACTGAGAAAGGGAAAGCACCAATTCCGGGCTTGAACTTTTATTGCTGCCAAAAGGAACTGGCTGGGGGCCACTGGTTCTTTCATTGCACACTCAACTCCCAATATGGGTTAAAGATCTCCTGCAAGTGTCTGGTAGCAAAGAGCAACCCCTATTATCACTGCGCTTTGGGAACTTACCTGTAAACACTTAAGACGAGAGGGATACCTGGTACAAAGAATAGGCTATAAGTAGATGAGAATCTTCAAGCATAGCAAGGCCTTTAAGGCAGAAACAACTAGATGTTCCCCTTCTCAAGGAGAGGACAAAATACAGCAAAACCTAACCAAATATGGATTTTTTTAATGAAAAGTTTGAATTATTACAGACTGGCTTGGGAGGTAAGACCAAAGGTCAAAAACACAATGTCGTGTAATTAAATGTTATGTTGTATGATATGGACTGAACTGGAGGGCGTTTGTTAGTAAGTCCTTAAAAATGTTTACTGAATTACACAAAGTTTCTGTTGATTCAATGGTGTCCTATTACCTGATACCTTAACCAATGCTGCCTGTTTCAGACTGCTCCTTCCCCCCACCCAATCCAGTCTCTCCTCTCATCCCATCTACCCTAAACACTACGGCCAGACTAAGAATGCTCTGTCACTCCCCTGCACAGGAATCTACAAAGGCTCCCTGTTTTTGTACTTACTACACATCCCTTCCACATCCCGAGATTTTCCTCAGAGTTCTGAGTCAGCATAAGAAATTAAATAGGAATTTTGTGGGAGTTTTGCAGAAGCTACAGGTGACATGTGAAGGCCAGCAGATGACAGAGAAAAAATTTTAAAACTCAGAAATGCATAAAATATATGTATAACATTGTATAATGTCAACATATTTTATTTTTTTAATACCATAACAATTCAGACGACTTCTCTGGTAGAAAGGAATGGCCAAAAACTTTTACTTGGATTTTCCAGGTTGGGGGGGGGGCACCACTCCCAAAATGTGAACTATATATCTATTAATCATGTGACTTTGCTGGCTGAACTTCTCCCTGGCTATCACTCCCTATATTTGTGGTCCATTCCCCATTAGAAGAATCTCCATAATCAGGACTTAGCTACCTAACATCACTGTCCTTGTTTACTGCTGGTCAATTCATCCCCGTTTAGTCAGGATGATCTCCTAACTGTACATCTTTCAATCTCCTACATTCCCTATCCACAAACAGCACAGTTATTCCCATGATCAGATTCCCTGTTTTTCGCCTCTGAATGCCTTTTCCACGAAACTCCACATATTCAAATCCTACCCATCTTTAAGCCCCTGTTCCATCTCCTCAGAGAGCCTTTTAGGACTCACCTCACAGGTCTCAGTGTTCTCTCTCTCCTGAAAAGCTGAATTTTGTGCTGTCTTTTATCACTCCTTTTTACCAGAAGGTACATTGCTCTCGTTTCCCCAACTAAGTTCTGTGATCAATCCTCAAGGACCACCTTCTCTAGAAAGTCTTTTGTGACTTCCCCCAACTATCTTCCCTTTATTTTTTACAAACCCAGAATGTTTAAGTAAATGCGTGTACAAGTACACACACACACACACACACACACACACACACACACACACACACACAATCTTCTCAGATAGAATGTAAGACCTAAGACTTAGGGGGACTATTGTCCCTAATTTTGTCTCTGTAGTCCCAGCACCTTAAAATTGTGCCTAGCACAGAGTAAGCATATTTGTTAATTGATTGGTTGAATTCCCCCTTGCCTAGAACACATTCCAACCTTACCTCCCCCTTGGGAAATCCTTCTTTCTTGAATATATCTTCTGCATGAAGCCCTTCCTGATCCCCCCACTGCTAGTGTCCTCCCTCCCAGACTACTATGGGTTTAACTCCTCTGTATATATATTTTATTTACTTATTTTGTGCTTATGCTGTATAAATACATTTTATATAGGTTCTTACTGTCTTTTACTAATCTCCCATTATTATAAGCTTCTTAGGAATAGGGAGACAAGTTTCATTCATTCCTGTTTTCCCCAGTACTTAGCATAGTGTCTGGCTAACAGTAAGTAGCTTGTTGATTGATATTAATTTTGCTAAGTTTTTTTTCCCCCTTCCTCTTTTTTTCTTCTTTATCATAAGGAATGGCTTTCGGGGAGTTGGAAGAAATTATATAATGGAAAATGGAGATGATATAAAAACAAATGATATCAATAAAGATTTATCTTAAAAAAAAAGTGGCAAATACTTGTTTGAATAAACCAAGTGGGAGTCTACAGTGTGGCTTGCTGTCCTCAGGTAAGTAGGAAGGACTTTTAGAAATTTGTTTACTAGGGGGCAGCTAGGTGGCGCAGTGAGTAAGAGCGCCGGCCTCGGAGTTGGGATGACCCGAGATCAGATCCGGCCTCAGAAAATGAGCACCCACGCATAAATAATGACTGGCCGTGTAACCTTGAGCAAGTTAACCCCAACTGCTTTAAAAAAAAAAGAAGAAGAAAGAAATTTGTTTACTGATGCAAATTGGATTAAGCAGATCCAGGAAAACAACAAACACCATAACTCAGAAAATGTAAAAAACTACAATAGTACAACCAAAACGGAAAGAAAGAAGGCATATATGAAAACACATTTTCTTTGAAGAAATGGGCTACTATGGGTGTGTAATCCTGTACCTAAGTCAAACTTCTTCCAATTATGGTTAGGTTTACTGAACTTTTTCCTTTTTGATTCTTTGTTACAAAAGCTTTTCAAGGAGAGAAATAGGAACAGAGATAGACACTAGACTCAGGACTCACTGGCATGGGGACCTCCTGGGTTCAGAAACTATACTGATGGAGGGGCAGAGCCAGGATGGTGGAGTGGAGGCAGCACTTCCAGGGTGCTCTGCTCCATGCCACCTCCAAGCAGTGTGAAGGGACTCTGAGCAACTTCTGGAGCCCCAGCACCCACAGAACAACACAGAGGGGCTGGCCTCCTGCTGAGGATGGCCTGGCAGCCCTGAAGGGAGCGGCCAGCACAGCGCTCTGGGAGCGGGCAGCCCTAGCACACTGGGAACCCGTGGTGCAGCGCTCTGGGAGCCAAGTGAGCCATGGTTTTGGCCCCAGGGCAGGCGGGCCAGCAGCTGGCTGGAGGGATCCCAGGGCACCAGCAGCGGCGATTCCGGAACTATCAGCACAGATGTGCCTTGGACGAAGTGGGAGGCTAGTGCCCTATGGACTTTGGGACCAGACTTTGGGGACAACATAGGCTTCCTCCCCTGGGGGCAAAAAGCTGCTGAGGAAAGGAGGCACAGAGGCCATTTTGCAGTGTCAGTGGCAGCTCTAGCTCCTGGTCGGCAAACTGTAGAGAGATCCAGCAATCAGTCTGGGGGTTAATTGCTCTTGCTTTAAGCTGCTTGGATCTGGATTGTGGTCTTGGGGGGAGGTCTGGGGTGGGTATCGAATTTGCCAGAGCTTGTGGAGGCTTTGCAGAGGCCACCCAACCTATGGAAGTTGTGAGGACCCCACGTTTGGGACAGAAGCTCTCCTGTCTGGTGGCAGAGTCCTACTGTGGCAACAAGCCCAAAAATCAAGTAATTAAGTAGCAACACGCCTAGGCAAAGGAAACAAAATAAACAGAAAAATGCAACTTTGGACTCCTATTTTGGGGGCACAGAGCATCAAAGCATGGAACAGGAAGAGGACTGTGAGGTCAGAACTCCTGCACCAAAAGCCACAAATGAAAATACAAGCTGGCTACAGGCCATAGAGGACCTTGGGAAGCAGATGAGAGAAGTGGGGGAAAAATTGGGACGAGAAATGAGATAGATGCAAGAAAAGTGTGAAATGACGGTCAACAGCCTGACTGAGGAAAGCAACACCTTGAAAAATGGACTGGCTCAAATGGCAGGGGAGGCCTAGAGGGGCAATGAGGAGAGGAATGCCTTAGAAGGCCGAATTTGCCAGATGGAAGGAGAATCTCAAAAGTTCACTGAGGAGAATCACTCCTTCAGAATTAGACTGGAGCAAATGGAAGCTAGTGACTTTCTGAGAAATCAAGATGCTGTTAAACAGATCCAGACAAATGAAAGAATAGAAGGCAATGTGAAATATCTCATGGGGAAAACCACTGACCTGGAAAATAGATCCAGGAGAGATAATTTAAAAATTATTGGACTACCTGAAGGTCATGATCAAAGAAAGAACCTAGAAATCATCCTTCAAGAGATTCTGAAGGAAAATTGCCCTGATGTTTTAGATCCAGAGGGCAAAATAGAGGTTGAAAGAATCTACCAATCGCCTCCTGAAAAGGATCCCAAAAAGAAAACTGCTAGGAATATTATAGCCAGGTTCCAGAGCTCCCAGATCAAGGAGAAAATACTACAAACAGCCAGGAAGAAACAATTCCAATATTGTGGAAACACAATCAGAATAGCACAGGATCTGGCAGCTTCTATACTGAGGAATCGAAGGGTGTGGAATGTGATGTTCCAGAGAGCAAAAGAGCTGGGATTGAAGCCAAGGGTCACCTACCCAGCAAAACTGAGTATCTTGTTTCAGGGGACAATATCGTCATTCAGTGGAATAGAGAACTTTCAAGCATTCTTGAGGAAAAAACCAGAGTTGGATAGAAAATCTGACATCCAGACACAAGAAGCAAGAGATGCTTGAGAAGGTAATCAGGGAAAAGAAATCAAAAGGAACTTATCAAAGTTGAACTATTTACATCCCTACATGGAAAAACAATAACTGTGACTGATGAAACCTTTCTCAGTGTGAAAATAATGGAAGAAGGGTATATGGGCATATGAATACATATGTGAATATGTGTATATATGTTTACAGTTATACATGGATAGAGGGCACAGGTTGAATTTGGTGGGAAGGGATGATACTTAAGAGGTGAAGTTAAGAGGTGAGAAAGGAAAGTGACAAGAGGAGATGGGGAGAGACAGGGTAGGGTAAACTATCTCATGTAGAAGAGGCAAGGGGAAGTAGTTGCAGGGAGGGGAAGGACAGGAAGGCAAAAAGGCAAAACCCTATTCTCATTGAATTTGGCTCAGGGAGAGAATCACATACATACTAAATGGGATATCTCACCCTGCAGGAGAGTAGGGGGAAGGGGGATGAGAAAGGGGATGATGGAGGGGAGGGTAT
The DNA here is from genome assembly GCA_011680675.1 of Gymnobelideus leadbeateri. Taxonomy (NCBI): domain Eukaryota; kingdom Metazoa; phylum Chordata; class Mammalia; order Diprotodontia; family Petauridae; genus Gymnobelideus; species Gymnobelideus leadbeateri. The sequence goes on along the minus strand of WOXC01011605.1, from coordinate 376,485 downwards.
TCTGGGGGGAGGGGAGGTTGGAAGTACCCACTATTGAAGAGGGACAGGATCAAAGTAGGGAATGGACCAGGTGGGGGGTGGGATGGATGGGAGAGAAATATAAGCAGTCTTTTACAATATATCTACTATGGTAATGTTTTGCATAGCTATACATGTACAACACATACTGAATTGCTTACCTTCCTAGAGGGAGTGGGTGACAAGGGAGGACGGGAATGGATCTGAAATTCGAAGTCTTGAAATTAAATGTTTCAAATGTATATAAATACTATTATTAATACTATTCTGCATGTAATTGGGAGATAAGATGTTCAGGCATTGGGGCTCAGAGATTCACCTTGCCCTAATGGCAAAGCCGAAGGGAGTATGGGAGAAGATATGGGAGAGAGCAGATTGGATGAGGGGATATCTAGTGGGACTGCTATTCTGGGGTGGTGGGTAGGGAAAAAATGGGGGAAAAATGTAACTCATAATCTGGTGGAAATGAATGATGTAAACCAGAAGTTAATAAAGCATTTGTTAAACAAAACAAAAACAAAAACAAAAAAAAGAAACTATACTGATGCACATGGGCACTTCTGCAACTAATAGTCTTAAATAGTACCTGGGACATCCAGAAGTTAAAAAAAGTTCAGTCATACTGCTAAGCATACACCAGAAGCAAAACCTGATCTCAATTCTTCCTGGTTTTGAGTCCCTCTATCTACCTAAGATACCAATAAAAAAAAATTTTTTAAGAGTATTTTCCTGAGGCAGCTAGAGCTAGGTGGCAGGGAACAGCTCACAGGCCCTGGAGTCAGGAAGACCTGAGTTCAAATGTAACCTCAGACACTTAATACTTACTAGCTGTGTGACCTTGGGCAAGTTACTTAACCTCAACTGCCCTGCCTTCCCCCCTCCAAAAAAGACAAAAAGAAAGCATTTTCTTGAGTATTCTCTCTCCCAAGTTTGTTTTTACACCATTTATCTGCTTACTAAGAACTTTTAAAATTGTAACTCACCCTCTAAAATTCTTCATTTAATTCTAATAATTCACTTATTTAATTCTAATAATTTAATTCTAAGAAATTAACAAAGTTTTGGTATAAATTAAAACTAATATGTAAGAAAAATCTCTGACTAGAAATACATACGTGTATACATATACCCACATATTCATTCACACATAAAAAAATGAACAGAATAGCCATGATAGATCTAATCATCACTACATTCGTAGAATCTGAGATCTTTGGCAAATCCATACATAGAAGAGTATTATAACTAGAGGTAAATCTTATTCATTGCCTCTTCCGGAGCCCATTTTCCCAGATAAGAAAACAGGACCAGAGAGAAGGGATTTTTTTTTCTGTCTCTATGGTCTTTCCTACCAGAAGAAAAAAAATTGCAATTCTTTCAGTCTTTCTTTGGATTTCCTGCACTAAGCACAATGCCTAGCCCTGAGCAGGTATTTAAAATATTTTTTGATTAAAAAAAAAAAAGTTGTATAAACTATGCAGGGCTCAAAACACAGTGGATTCCAGGAATATTTGATACAGTGCTCTGTATAGCTCACTGATACAGTGCTCCATAAATCCTGAGTCCTTGTTAGTTTTTATTCAATGCCTCCAAATCACCTGGGAAGGTTAGTACAACCTGTGAGCTGAGAGTGGGGCTCCATTCAAGTTTCCTCCTGAGGCAGTATGAGATGTGAGGAAGTATTCCTTAAGTGGAAGACAGATAACCTGAAGATAAGTAAAGTTGGCTTGCTCCCCAACGGCCACCAAAGCACACCACCACATCGGAAGTTTTCTGTATTTGTTGTTTTTTTTTTTTATAACCCTCTAACCCACAGTGGGAGTTAAGGAACTCTTCAATCCCCAAGGGGCCCTCCATGTCCACCCTGAAGAACTACACAGGAAATCAATGCTATCAGGGAATTAGCAAAGAAGAAAACAAAAAACGTAGCACCTATTCTGAACCTCTTTTAATGGCCTTACAAGGTTAGGGATTCTAGAAAACATTACTGAACAGTTCTTAATCTCCTACTGTGTACAGGGCATACAAAGAGAGGGTTCCTGCCCTCTGAAGAGTTAATATGATTTAAGCTGCCATTGCTGCCTTCCCCTTTGACCCTCATGACTGAGTTTTCTGGGAGGCAGTCAGTGACAAAGTTCCATGGGAAAAGCTTCACTGAAATATGGAGTTAAGGAATACAGAGTCGCTCACATTGGGTCTCCTTTTCCAGTTTCAAATGTACTATGTGTCCTGAAGAAAAATCACTAATTAAAAAAAAAAAAACCTAATTCACCATAGGAGGAAAAAAAAACATAGATAAGACTTCCCACCCTATAGACTACTGTCAAGTCACCAGGCATTTATTAAGCACCTACTGTGTGTCAGATATTGTTCTGAGAGGTGGTGATAAAATGAAAGGCAGAGAGTCTGAAGTTGGTAAGCCAGAATATTACTAATAGACAGAGGGGGCTGGAAAATTCTGAGAATGGGTATCAGTCCCTGTCCCCCTGGAACATTCCCCTAACTCACTAAATTGATATCAGCCTTGGTATTAGTATTGGTATTAGCCTCTCCTCCTGATCTTAGCCCTAATTGTAGGGCCCTATCTCATTAATTGTTTTCTACAATTTGTTAAATCCAGTGTTAATTATCAGGGACCCCCCATTCTTTAGGAACAGAATTGGGTAATCTAGATGTGACCCCTAGATGTGAACCCAGCTATGTCAAAGGTCTGACATACAAGGAAGAGTAGGGAATGTTGGACCCAGCTCCACTCTGCCCTTCCCCCATTGATTTGTCACTTTGCCCTTCCCGAATGTCAGACACAAATCCACTCACCCTTTCCTTGATTTGTATAACAGGCAGCCCAACCTTTCCTTCATTGATCTGTAAAACAGAGAACTCCACCTTGCTTAATCTGTAAACAGGCAGAACCCCCACCCCTTGCTTACCCTTGATTAATCTGTGGGTGGGAGCCCCAGCCTAGGGTTTTGAGCCAGCGGGAAATTCAAATGTATACTGACCAATCACTAATTGTAGTTTCAAGTGTACACTGACCAACCATTGGAGTTTCAGCTTACATCACTGTAATTTCAGGTTATGAAACCTGGCTATGGAACCTCTATAAAACCAGCACAATGTCTGTGCCAAAGCGCTGATTTGGGTGACCATGTACCCCGACAGTCCTGCGGTGTCCCGCGGTAATAAAATCCACTTTTTAAACTTAAAAAAAAAAATGAAAGGCAGAAATAGTTTATATTCTCAAGGAGCTTACAGTCTACTACTATGGACAAACAAGCTTTATACAGAATAAACTGGAGATAATCTCAGAAGGAAGCCAATAGGATTAAGTTCTTTCTCTATTTAATGAAATATTTTTAAAAAAGAAATACATAAGCTGCCCCAAAAGTTTCAACAGTTTTAAGTTTTAATAAAGATTCAGAATGACAACTAGCTTTAACATATTCTAATTGTAACATTTCAACAAAATCAATAATTTAAAAAACATAAAAGTCACCAAATCCCATTGACATGCCCATCCAGAGAGTCTGATGTGGTTTCTATATAAGGATTTCATTTAGTCTGATTACATGTTCATAAAAGTGAGAAATAGGTTATTAGGTCTATTTTCCAATAGGAAAGCAAAAACTCAGAAAGGGTAGGTGAAGGATGTATATTACTTCCTTTTAGACGCTTTGTTGTTGTTTAGTGATTTTTTATTTTTCATGACCCCCTTTGGGGTTTTCTTGGCAAAAATACTAGAGTGGTTTGCCATTTCCTTCTCCAGCTCATTTTACAGATGTGGAAACTGAGACAAATAGGACTAAAGGACTTGTCCAAGGTCACACAGCAAGGAAGTGTCTATAGTCACATTTGAACTCTGGCCTCCCTGACTTCATCCCAGCACTCTATCCACTGTATCACCTAGCTGCCCATTGAGATGCTTAGTATGTTTAATGAATTTGGAGTCAGAAGACCTAGGTTCAAATTCTTGGCTCTGTCACCTCAGTTTATCTCTAAAATGAGAAGGTCAGACTAGATCACCTCGAAGATTCCTTCCTGCTCTACATTTATAATCCTTACAATGCTATTTCTCCTCTTCCCCCTTCCTTTCCTCCACCAGTCCTCATCCAAATGTACTCCCAGCCTTGACTCAAAAACTCATCTAGAGGGGCGGCTAGGTGGTGCAGTGAATAGAGCACTGGCCCTGGAGTCAGGAGGACCTGAGTTCAAATCTGGCCTCAGACACTTAACACAAAAACTAGCTGTGTGACCTTAGGCAAGTCACTTACCCCCAATTGCCCTCCAAAAATGAAAAAAAAAAAAAACCTCATCTAGAAAAGGTCCACGTTGATAATACCACATACTCCAGCTAGACTGGCTTACCTACAAGTACTTGAGAGTCCTCCATGTCCCATCTCAGTGGTCTCCCATGTCCTTACACTAACTGCTTCTTACTCAAAGTTTTCTCTGGATCTCGACTATTCAATTTATACAATGTCACTGTGTACTTTCTGACTATCACTAAAATGTGTGCCATGTTATTTCCCCTGTGTATTTCTAAACTGACCAATTAGACCATAAATTCCAAGCCTGAGACTAACCTTTTCATTTCTTCTAAATTCCCCCCAGAACATTCTCACAGGTGCTCTGCACATTAATAAAGTACTCATAATTTAATGGCAAAGAGGAGAATGTTTCAGTAACAACTTGGTTCCTCAAACAATTCTAGACCTAGAATGATTACAGAGATTTTATAAATCTCCTGGGTCATTTTATAGAATATGGGACTAGAATCAAGGAAATTAAATAACATGCCCAAAGTCACATAGTTGGTTTGTGGTACTGCCAGCATTAGAATCCAGATGTTTTGATACCCAGTACAGTACAATTTCATGGCACTCAACAACTGGTATTTTGATGGGTCAACTAATTCAAATTCCTCTTTTAAGTGACTTGGCCAAGGTTGCCAGGCTAATAGCAATCAATCAATAAGTATTTATTAAGAGTCTACTATGTGCCAGGCATAATGTTGGGCAATTGAGCATACAAGTACAGAGAAGGAATAATCCCCACTCACAATGAGTTTACTGCTTCTGATAAGAAACAAGTTCCTATCAAAAACATACACAGCATAAATATAAAATGAACACATACAAATATATACAAACTAGTTAAGTGTGAGGCAGTTTGGAAAGGAGGGCACTATCCAGATGGAAGAGATCCAGAAAGGCTTCATGCAAAAGATGGTGCCTGAACGAACACAGGGCCTCTACTGGGCAGAGGGAAGGAGGGAAAGTATTTCAGGAATGGAGGATGATCAGTGCAAAAGCACAGAAAGAAAACACTGAGAGTCATGTGTGAGAAACAAATAGAACAGTCTGGCTAAGGTATAGCGTCTAGAAGGTGGAAAAATGTCCAGTGAGGTGTTAAAGATAAGTTAAGAGTCAAGGTCTTATACACACTAAATAGGGTATCTCACCCTACAGGAGAGTAGCGGGGGAAGGGGATAAGAGGGGGGATGATGGAAGGGAGGGCAGGCTGGGGGGGGGGGGAGTTGGAAGCACCCAATTTTGAAAAGGGACAGGATCAAAGTAGAGAATAATACAAGTAGGAGGTGGGAAGGAGGGAGGGAAATATAGTCAGTCTTTTTTTACATAGCTACACATATACAACCTATTCTGAATTGCTTATCTTCCCAGTAAGGGGTGGGTGACAAGGGAGGAAGGGAATGAATCTGGAATTCAAAGTTTTAAAACCAAATGTTTAAAAACACACACACACACACACACACACACATACACACACACACACACACACACATATACTATTATTAATACTATTTTACATGTAACTGGGAAATAAGACATACAGGCACTGGGGCATAGAAATCCACTGAGCCCTACTGGAAAGTCGAAGGGGGTATGGGAGAAGATATGGGAGAGAGCAGATTAAAGGAGAGGATATTTTGGAGTGGTCGGTAGGGGAAAAACAGGGAGAAAATTTGTAACTCAAAATCTTGCAGAAATGATGATGTAAACTAGAAGTTAATAAAGCATTTGATTTAAAAAAAAAAAAGAGTCAGGGTCTTTAGTGTTTTAAAGCTAAAAAGAAGTTTATATTTTACCCTAGAAACCACTGGAGTCTATTACATGGAGGAGTCACAAGGCCAGACCCACACTTTATGAAAACTACTTTGGCTAGCAGTGTGTAGCACAGAGTAGAGTGATAAGGTGATGTAGAGGAGCTGTTGTAATAATCTAGCTCAGGACTGGGGAACCTGTGCCCTCTAAATCCTCAAGTGTGGTCATGCCACATGTGGCTGTCTAGGTCCTCAAGTGACCTATTTTGACTAAATCCAAATTTTTTGACTAAATCCAAAGCCAAAGGGCACACCTGAAGATCTAGAGGGCAACATGTGGCCTCAAGGTTGCAGGTTCCCCACCCCTGGTCTAGGTGAAGGGCGATGGAGACCTGAAGTAAGGCGACGGCAGAGCAGGGACTTACCTTCTGGTCTTTTGACTCCTATTCCAACTCTTTCTACTCAGGCTTCTTCCTTGATATTTTGCACCCTTGTGAGCACAGTAATTTGTTGTTATTCAGTCTCTTCAGTCATGTTTGACTCTTTACAACCCTAGTCAGGGTTTTCTTAGCAAAGATACTGGAGTGGTTTGCCATTTCCTTCTCCAAATCATTTTACAGATGAGGAAATTGAGGTAAGCAGGGTTAAGTGACTTGCCCAGTTCACACAGCTAATAAGCGTCTGAGGATGGACTTGAACTCAGGAAGATGAGTCTTCCTGATATCCACTGTACCACCTAGCTGCCTCATACAAGTGTTCCTCATATTTATCTACTCTAATTGCATTATAATATTCCATTATGTTAAAGCACTACAATTCATTTAACTATTTCCCTAATGCTGCTGTAAGACATCTTTGAATACCCAACACTTTTTGCTGCTGGTGGTTTTTTCATTTGGCAGTGGATTCAAGTTCCATATCTTTCACACTTGTTCCCATTATTTAAATGAACACTACTTCTGTTCAAATGCTCATCATTCCTTACTGGACCAACCTGTCTCCCTGCTTCCAGTCTTTTGTCCTCTAAACATCCTCTAATAGCTGTCAAAATAATCTGTTACTACCTTGCTCAACAACATTTTTATTCTTTCTGTTGATTCTAAGATAATCAATCAAGCAATCATTTAAAGCAAACCTGGCTCGAATACAAACTCCTCAGCCTGACTTTTAAGATCCTTTACAACCTGCTCAAGCCAACACCATCTCTGGTCTTTTCCTTTCACAATCTTTCTCTTCATTCAGAGCTCAGTTTACATGCTACCTTCCCTAATTCCCCCTATTATTAATACCCTCTTACTCAATGACACTGTTCTGTCTGTGTCTTTTTCTCCTTGTATTTATCTGTATACATTCTGTATCCCTCTAGTAAGATATAAATCTTTAAGGATGGGGTCCGTTTTTCAGTTTTGTCTGTATACCCCTGGTGAAGGCATCTGTACATATTAGACACTAAACTGAATTGAGAATCTCCTCTATTAGAAAGCAAGAAGTCAGAAAAAAAAATAAGATAGATACTTGAGCCTTCCCTGATATTTTCTGGATAATTAATAAAAATGCAGCTACTGCCCCTTCTAACTCAAGAGTTCCCTCCAGGTCAAGTTGCAGGGCAGAGTACTATCAGTACTAACTCCTGAAACATTCTTGTTCCTTATAGCTGTCTCACAGGCCATCAGGTTCATTAACCCAAAGGGAATGATAACTGTTGTTTCTTTTTTTAGCAGGAGCAGCTGAAAGGCTAGAAGACTTCTGCCACCAAACTCTCTCGTTGGCTGGGGGTAGAGAGATACCTGACTCTACCAGGGCAGGATGAGCTGCTCTGTTGAGCAAACAGGTCCAAGCAACTCTCCCTGTTCCCAGGCAGCACTTACTCCCTTCTCTGAGCAAAAGCTGGAAATTTCCCACAAGCTGGCTAAGTGTTCTACTCTTTTTCTAGATCAGGAGTCATGTCCTATTCCCTTGAGCAATCTGGTGAAATCACCTGACTCCCTTCTCACAATAATGTTTTGTTTTGTTTTGTTTAGTAACTGAAGGAAATGCTCAGTTTCTATTAGAAGTTGGTGAAACTAAAGATGTAATTTTTTCCCCGTCCAAGTCCACAGACCCCCTGGAATCTATCTGCAGAGCCCTGGGTTCCCAGAATAAGAACCTCTAAGCCAGGGGAGTTTCATCCTCTATAATCTAATAAATTTAAAGTATTTACTTAGTACCTTTTTTTTTTTGAGTCAATAACATGGAAGATTCTTTAAATAAAGAAAATTTTGAACAAGAAAAATCCTTAGTCCTAATCCTTAAATAAAGATATCCCTCAATCCAGTTGGGGAGATAGAACACATACACATTAAAAAATTCGCAATTTATACCTACTTCAACTCTTCATGGGCCTTGGATACTCCCCTCTGTCTATGCAGTAGTAGAGGGGAAAAGGGATAGGTGAGGGCATTAGGCAAGATACCATGCATGGAGGTGAGAATTTTCATGTACCATTCAATGGACAAGGCGGACTGAACTTGACTACAGAAGAAGATACGTGTTGGGGGACGTTATCAAATAACTGGGTTTTTCAGGTAGGGTAAGTCCAAATAACAGAGGGCTCAAGAAGAATTTATCCTTTACAAAGAAGGAACATGATACCAATAAAGAGAGGGAAACAGAAATGAAATAACTAGTCCAAGATCCTGAAGCTACTTAGTGGCAGAGCTGACTAGAAGTTAAAGGTCCTGATACTTAGACCAGGCCTCTTTCAGTTGGAATTTTGTCACCAAGATACGATATACTATTTTACTTTGTTACCTCTTAACTTTGTGCAGTTCAGGTCTGTTGAAGCATAGAGGAGTCAGTCAACAAACAAAAACAAACAAAAAAAGAATCATAGAGGAGTCAGTCAACAAACATCTGTTGGATGCCTACTGTGTGCTAGGCAATTGTGATACTAGCTCATAAACAAGGACAGATGCTAGATGTCCTCTGAAGAGTATTTTCATCATTTAATGGGAGGACACTGAATACAGCTTTGTACAATCAGTGGTAGAGAAAATTCTTTATAGGAGTCAAATATTAATCAATCAATCAAATCATTAAGCCTCAGCCATGCTGGTGCTGGTCAGTGGGCAAACGAGTACAAAAAATGGAACAATGGAGGCAGCTGGGTAGCATAGTGAATAAAGTACTGGCCCTAGAGTCAAGAGGACCCAAGTTCAAATCCTGTCCCAGACACTTAACTAGCCAGGTGACCTTGGGCAAGTCACTTAATCCCAACTGCCCTGCCTTCCTCCCTAAAAAAAAAAAGCAAAAAAAGGAGAATGGAACAATGCCTCCTTCTTACATCCTAATGGGGAAACAAGTACATATAAAAATACATACAGCATAAATATAAAATTAATAAATACAAACCTATACAAAGTAGCTGCTGTTAGACATAGCTAGCAAAGTTCCAATAGAATGCAAGGTCCCTGACAGCAGGGCCAGTTTCATTTTGGCCTCATTTTCTCTGCCTAGCAGAGTGTTTTGCACATAGTAAGCATCCAATAAACAAGGGGAATAAGTATTTACTAAGCACCAAAAAGTATTTACCAACCACTAAGCCACGGTACCTGCTCAGGGTTTTACAAATATCTCATTTGATCCTGACAAAAACTCTGCGAGGTAGGTATTCTTATTTTACTCATTTTACAGCTGAGGAAACTGAGGCAGAGAGCGCTTAAGTGTCTCGCCCAGTCACACAGCTAGTAAGGGTCTGAGGCTGGATTTGCACTCAAGTCTTCCTGATCCGTGTCCCAGAGCTCTATCCACCCCCACTTAGCTGCCTCTAAGTGTCTGCTGAATTGAAATCAAGATAATAATTATAATAATTCCTTACAAATGGTCCTAAGATTGCTTTTCATAAAGCACTTTCATCTGTTACCTCATTGGATCCTTAAAAACCTGACAGGGCAGGAATTATTTGCCTCCAGGAGAAGCATCTTGGTTCTGGGGAAAGAGGCAATTAAGAGCACAGTTAAGAGATGTGGCCATGCCATTTACTGTGTGATCCTGGGCAAACTACTCAATGTAAGACACAACGTCTTTACCTGCAGAATGGGGGAGAGAGGGAAAAGAGTGTGAACCCGATGATTGCTTAGGTCTTTTCCAGATCTAAATCTATATGCTTCTCATCCATTTTACAGATAAGGAAACTGAAAAAGCGGTATGACAGCATGATCACCCAACTAATGAGGAGCAGAGAGGGGCAGCTAGGTAGTGCAGTGAATACAGCACTCGCCCTGGACTCAGGAGGACCTGAATTCAAATCCAGCCTCAGATACCTAACACTTACTAGCTGTGTGATCTTGGGCAAGTCATTTCACTCCAACTGCCTCACCTCCTCCCTCCAAAAAAAAAAAAAAGGAGCAGAACTGGGGCCTCTTCACTGAAGACTTCTGACTCCCACCCCAGTGCCACTTTGACTCTAGCTCAAAAGCTCAATTTTAGCATTATTTCTGGAGTATGGGTACATTTGGAATGCCATTGCATAGGTGCTTGTTTTCAGGGGGTGGAGGGAGGTAAATGCACTTCCTAGAATGAGAGCCACATAAGTACAGAGGCCAGGGACTTCATAAACAGTTTCAGAGGAGGATGCTGTTTGCTGCTCAGAACAGAATTGCGGTTTCCTATTGTAGCTGCACAGGGTTGGGGGGTGGGGAGGCAGAGATTGAATGCCTCTAACTTCTGCTGAGCACAAAACCCACCTGATCTATCTATGCATAGCAAACTTCCTCCAGAACAAAAACTGTCTACTACTACCTCACCCTTCTTGTTGATCCCAACAAAATTACTCCATGTTTGTAAGACAAAAACGGGGTATGTGATGAATAGGGAAATCAGGACACTGAGCAGTGCTTTGCATCTTATCCAGGGCCATCTGGAAGAGCCAACACTAGGGCACAGTTATCCCAATTTCCATCAAACTTCACAGCATCACAGAGCTAGAGTTGGAAAGGGACCTCAGGGTTCAAACTCCACCCCCACCCTCACCCCCACCTCTGGTGCATGAGAAAACTAAGGCCCAAAGAGATTCATTCTAACTTACCCACTGTCATTCAAGTTTTGTCGACGGCAGGTTTAGAAAACCGGGTCTCCTGACTCCAGGGTCAGTTTTCTTTCCCCATTACCACCATGTCTCCTATGCTAAACTTTTCATTCTTTTTTCACTAGAAAGCTAATCACAGAATTTAGGAATTAGAATCAGTCATCAAGTTCAATTCATACCAAAAAAAAAAAAAAAACACCCCAATGCAACATACCTAATAGTAGTCATGGGGCACTTAGTGACAAAATGGATAGAGTGCCATGCCCGGAGTCAGGAGGCCCTAAGTTCAAAACAAGCCTCAGATACTTACTAGCTGTGTGACCATGGGCAAGTCACTTAACCGTATTTGCCTCATCTGTAAAAAGATTTAGAGAAGGAAATAGCAAGCCATTCCAGTATCTCTGGCAAGAAAACCACAAAAGGGATCACAAAAAGTCAAACATGACTGAAAACAACAAAAAAATATGATGCTCATCCAGTCTCCAGGGAGAGGGAACCCACCTCTTCCTACAGTCGTCCACTGCACCTTGGTAATTTAATTCTGTAAACATGTATTCACCTAACCTTCAGTCCCTAAACCATTACAGTGTGACGAGCATTTAAAGTGAAACCATAGGCATCATATATGTTATGTCTCTGTGAATTTGATCTCTATAAGACAGCAAACAAAACAAAGGAAGAGAAGAGTTTCTCAGCAGAATATTGTTTTAATCTAAGAATTCAGCTGTTCAAAGCATAAATATTCAACCTGCTTCTTAGATCTCAAGGCTCCCTAAAGCACTCAATGGATTCAAGATTTAGGTTCATCATAAATCATGATTTACAAATCCCAATTAAGTACAAGCCTCTCACACTGATTACTGATTATTTGTGAGCTGGTGCTTTTGCATCTGTATACCCAAATGCTTTCCACATAGTAGGTTTTTTTTTTCCTAATGCTTGTTCATTGATATTACAGTAAGTAAGTCCTTGAGTCAACCAGAGCACCAGCCCACAAATAATCTTGCTTATTTCAGTGCTCTTGGCATTAAGGAGGAACACAAAAGCTCACCTGGGTGTTTATTTTTAGCAGATTTCAGACCACTGAATATCATCAGAACAAAATCAGATCAGCCTCTTATTACTTTTATTTTCAAACATTTCAGAAACATTTTCAACAAGGGTTATAAAAGTCTTTCCAGTAAGTAACCAAACTTCATCAGAGCATCTCTATCAATGAATATTTCAACTAAATGAAGTTTTGCTGTGATTCTATTTGAGAAGGAAATGAAATTGAATTCTAAGAGTAAAATATGAAGTGTAAATTTAAAGGCAGCTGGGTGACTGTGGATAGAGTGCTGGGACTGGAGTCAAGACCTGAGTTCAAATGCGGACTCAGATACTTCCTAGCTGTGTGACCCTGGGCAAGTCACTTACCCTATCAGCCTCAGGTTCCCCATCTATAAAATGAGGATAATAATAGCACTTACTTTGCAGAGGATCAAATGAGATAACTGTACAGCACTTAGCACAGTTCATGGCACATAATAAGTGCTATATAAATGAACTATCATTATTATTACTTCAGGAACATTTTCAACAAAGGACAAACAAAAATCTTTCCAGTAATCATTCAGATTTTTTCATAATTTCATCAAAACAGCTCTATCCCTGAGCATTCCAACTAAGTGAAGTTTTGCTGTGATTCCATTTAAGTAGCAATGGAACTCAATTCTAAGAATAAAATGTAAAGTGTAAATTTGGAGGCAACTGGGTTGTGCAATGGATAAAGCACCAGACCTGAAGTCAGAAAGACCTGAGATTTTTACTAACTGTGACCCCAGGCAGTATCTGGTCACTCTCTCTGCCTTGATCCCCTTCATCTCTAAATAGGGACAGCAATAGCACCCACACTGCAGAGCTGTTGTAAGAATAAAATAAGTTAATATTTGTAAAGCACTTTGCAAACTTTAAAGTCCTCTAGAAACAGAACTGCTAGCTGTGATTAATAAGGGTGGGGAATTATCATCAGTCTATTCAATTGTCAACTCCTCCTCTCAGACAAGGGCTGGATGGTTCAAATTTTTTGTATAGTGGGTACTTAGTCTAGAGTCTTTCACCTAATTAACTGATGCTCAAAAAAAAAAAAATGTAGGGGCAGCTAGGTGGCACAGTGAATAGAGCACCGGCCCTGGAGTCAGGAGGACCTGAGTTCAAATCTGGCCTCAGACACCTGACACACTTACTAGCCATGTGAGTTTGGGCAAGTCACTTAACCCCAACTGACCTCCAAAAAGCAAAAAAAAAAAAAAGGGGGGGGGAAGGTTGATTTAAGTGAATTGGAGGGGGAAAATCCAACTGCTCAGTCAACATACCATCAACTGAACATTCCTCATAAGCAAAAGCCTGTGGGAAAATACTAAAAAGATAGGCACAGTACCAGTCCTTGAGGAATTTATTATCTATTGGGAGGGAAAGGATATATACAAAAAAATAAAAATACTGAAAAATGCAACATTCAGAAGAAGGACAAATGAATAAGTCCCATTCAAAGTGAATCCCTAACTTTAGAGAGAACACAAAACAAAGAAGCAATCAGAGGCCTGCAGCTAGGCACGGATGGGAACACTCTGGATGCTAATCCTATCTGAGACAGACTGTGTATACATTTTCCCAGGACCAAAGCTAGAGAAAAAAAAGGGGGAGAACAATAAGGTTTGATTGGACAGTATCAGAAACAAAATCAAGCATAGAGGAGAAGATTCCGGTGGTCTCCTATCATCAATCCCACACTTACACACTGGGTATACTTCCAAGGAGCCCTCGTTCTCTGAATCATCAAGTCTAAAAATAAAACCACCATGAATATTTATCAATCTGGCATTCCTGTAGCGGCGTTTACCCTGGAAGCCTGCATCAACTTTTGCAAGACTTTTTGATTCCAAGGAATGAAGCCCAGAAGGACACTTGTTAATGACAAATGTTTCTATCAACAGAAACACTACTCTGCTACTGTACATGCTGCTGCTCCTTGATTCTCCTACAGAGAAAGGAGTAAAAAAGTTAGTTTTGAGAAAGCTTGCTGTTCTAAATAGCAGCCACCATGATTTTCCCAACTCTCTTTGTGTCTTATAGGTCAGGTATTCCTCAAAAAGAAGTTTGATTTGATAGTTAAGGAAGCCACTAATCCAATGCCTACTGTGCATAGGATGCTTTTATTCTACAATTAATGATGACTTAAATGTAATCGACAAGGATCACAGAATTAAATTCACTCCAAAACACCAAAAAACAAATTTAAAAAATACTATAAAAAAACTCTTAACCTTGAGTCTGTGAACTTTTTTTTTAAACATTTTGATAATTATTTCAATATAATTGATTTCCTTTGTAATACTTTGGGTTTTTTTTCCTTTTTTTTTTTTTTGGAGGGCAATTGGGTTTAAGTGACTTGCCCAAGGTCACACGGCTAGGTTTTTGTTTGTGTGCGTTAAGTGTCTGAGGCTGGATCCAAACTCAGGTCCTTCTAACTCCAGGGCCAGCGCTCTACTCACTGCGCCACCTAGCCACCCTGTAATACTCTGTAATTCTCTTTTATGTACTTAAAAATATTATTCTGAGAAGGGGTCTGGAGAGTTCACCCAGAATGCCAAAGGCATCCATATCGCAAAAGAGGTTAAGAAACACTGTCCTAAAGTATAAAGGTCTAATTTAAGGTCCTGTCTTAAAAATATTTTTAAATGTTTTTAAATGAAAAGATAGGGCATATTAAAGGAGAAAAGTGTCCAGAGCGGGGAAACTATAGATAGAGGAGCTTGTGCAGAAGATAAACTGCTTACTTTAGAGTTTTCCATAGAGTTCAGGAAAGGCCTTGTTCAAATGTGGCCTCAGACACTTCATTTAACCTAAGTCAGTTTTCCTCATCTGGAAAATGGGAATGATAATACTTAATATTCATAAATTATAATATTTATATGTTATATAAATATATAGTAATTATTTATAAGTTATAATAATAACACCTATATCACAGGG
This sequence comes from Gymnobelideus leadbeateri, assembly GCA_011680675.1. Taxonomy (NCBI): domain Eukaryota; kingdom Metazoa; phylum Chordata; class Mammalia; order Diprotodontia; family Petauridae; genus Gymnobelideus; species Gymnobelideus leadbeateri. Next base: position 361,327 of record WOXC01011605.1, on the reverse strand, counting down.
TTATAAAGATCAAAGATCTTATGGAGTCTTTTGAAAGCCTTAGAGCCTTATATATATAGATATATATAGATATATCTATATATATCTGTATTATTATTGATTTGGAGGCAAAATTCTGATACTAGGAGAAGCAAGGAGATTGTTATATAAAAGAAGACTCAGTTCTTGTCCTTGTAGTCTAATGGAAGAACAGGAAAAGATATGAAAAAGAGCAACTTTTTAAACAAATGCACAAGAACAGAGTCAATCCAATGTAGGCAAGTACTCAGACACTGTTCATTGTCCTGCCCCCTTGATGCTTATCAACACTCTTAGTAATTCTTAGTTCAACCTTTCACAGGGTTCCAGGTTTTCATCTGTGCCAATAGCTTTCTCTTGATGCTACTAATTTTGCTTTAAATGGAAGGAGAGTCAGACAATTCAGCCCTCTGTAATGAATACTTCTGACTTTCAGGAGAAGTTAAGAGTGGCTCTTATCCTATTTTCTGTTGTTTTTACCCAGATGCTAGTATTAAGATAAGATGACTGTGGGAGTTTTTGCTCCTATGTTCCTTCTCCTGCATCCCTGGGTTAAAATGGACAACGTAAGGACACAAGCATTTCCTTGGGCTAATAAACATAAAACTAATCCTCACTCCCCACATAACCACAAAATTTATTTTAGGAAACAAAACTTATAAGGATAAGAGAAAGGCTGTTTGTCAACAAGTTAATAGTCTTTCTTTAATTTTAAAAGTCTTCATTTCCTTCAGTTTCCTAGGTCCTTCAGTATATAACTCAATATAATCATCCTGGAGTTCAGTGGGAAGTAATTGGCAGCAAGAAGAAAGCAGGAAAACAGGTCAAGATTCCAACCACTGAAAAAGTGCTTCATCACCCACATGTTGCAAAAGCCCTGAAGTGATGAAACTAAGAAGGAGAAATGGTGATTTATACTCCTCTTCCCCTCCAAATTCACTTAGTTCCACTTAAGTAAGAGAAAAGAGAATAGTCAGTTTCATCAATGGGAAGAGAAACACAAAGTATGTCCAGACCGGGTGAATCCCACCCAATTCCGGTTAAAAGTGACAATCTATGCCCTCTAGAAGCTTACCCCTGCTTCCTAGAATCCCCTCCCCCCTTTTTATGAAAGTAGGAAATATCACTTTCTGCATGAAGCCTTTCCTGATCTCTCACTGCTCATGCCCGCTCCCTACAAAACTATACCCTGCATTTATTCTGTCTATAATTATGAATATCTCTCCTGATAGAATATAAGCTCTAGTATTTCTATCCCAGCACCCAATACTGGCTCTTGCATATAAGTAGTGGGTTCAATAAATGCTTGTTGATTTCTAGTTCATGTATAAGGATGAAGCCCAGATAGAAAAATGTACTCTTTAATCTGGAACCTAAAAGTCAATCAACCAATCAACAAGTGTTTAGTAAGTGCCTATTATTTGCTAGGGGAAAATAAGTACAAAGAACAAAACAACTCCCACTGCCAAGGAACTTCTAATGTGGAGACCAGAACAGACATAAATATAAAGTAAACAAATACAAATCCATACGAAAGAGTTAAACCCAAGGTGGTCTGAAAGACAGGACAGTACTGGCTGGGGGCGCTCAGGAATAGTCTATCGAAGACGATGGATCTTGAGCTGTATCTTAAAGATATCTGGGAACTTTCTGAGGTGGAGGAAGGGATGGAGTGCATTCCAGGTAGGAAGAGAGGAGACAGTGTCATGTATGAGGAATACAGAGAGAGGTCAGTTTGGCCAGATCTCAGAGATTGGGAGGGCTAGGTGGCAAGTGGATAGAGCAGTGGTCTTGGAATCAGGATGACTCATTCTCATGAATTCAAATACAGGCTCAGATACTAGCTGTGTGACCCTGGACAAGTCACTTAACCCTGTTTGCTTCAGTTTCCTCATCTATAAGATGGACTGGAGAAGGAAGTGGCAAACGACTCAAGTATCTCTTCCAAGAAAACCCCAAAATGAGGTCATGGGGAGCTGGACATGACTGAAACAACTCAACAACAGAGTCCAGGAGGAGGAGTAATGCCTAGGGAGCCAGGAAATAGTGATTTCAACACCTTCCACTCTTCTGCTCACCACTTAAGAATATTCTCCTCCATGTACTCTACATAGGCCAAAGCCTTACTCTAGTAATTGGCATCCCCTGTGCCCATCTTCACAGGAACCTCACAGGAATCCCATCTCTTCCCACTCCTATGCTTCTGCTCATGAACTTAAATTCCACAGTCTCACTATGAAACCCTCCCTGATGCGCCCAATCAATAATAAACTCTTATATCCTTCAGAAAACCACCCAACACCTTACTCATATTTCATTTATGCCACATACTAAGTGTACTAAAAGTATGTCACATATTAAGTGGCTATGTACCTTGCTAGGGGGTACCAAAAAAGGGGCATAATCCTAGTCCTCAAGGAGGGAATATTCTTAAATGAATCCCTTTTAAAAGACTATAAACTCCAGGAAGGCAGGGACTAAGCCTTACTTAATCTTTGCATCTCTGCCAGCATCTTTTAAGGTGCTCTGCACAGTCAGAGTTTAAGAAAGGCTGATGAAACACTTACTAGCCGTGTGACCTTGAGCAAGTCACTTAACCCCAATGCCCGAAAGAAAGAAAGAAAGAAAGAAAGAAAGAAAGAAAGAAAGAAAGAAAGAAAGAAAGAAAGGCTGGTGAATGTGTTGGTAAATCCCAGCCTTAGTGATAATTCTGTGTTCCACAGAAGCCCTACTCCAAATCACATACAACTCCCTACATTCCCAACGCTCCCACATCACTCCCTTCCTGATACATAATCATAATGTCTCCAGAAGTATTGAGCCATCCCATGAACAGAGGGAGTTCCCATATTACATGCTTTGAAAAATAGCCCACGCAGAACAAGGCCTTTTGTTTTAACATGAGCCAGCTTGCACTGAAGGAGGAGGGCACCGGTGTTAACCCAAGTAAAATTTTAAACTACACCAATTAGTACTTTCAAGGGTGTGAATCATACATTTAATCAGAAAGGGGCCTGAAATCCTCTAGTCCAGACCCCATATTTTACGAATGAGGAAGCCAATTCAAGTACTTCTTTATAAATGCCAATGCCTAAATGCTCTCACTTTTTGAAAATATGTTATTCCCCCTACATCATGGTGATAAAATTCATCTAATCTCACTAGTAAATTCTCTAAGAGCTTCCTACAGTCACCCATGCACTAACTTCTAGTCAACGAACAGCACATTTCCACAAAATAATACTAACATTTCTATAGTGTCTTAAGGTTTCTGAAGCAGTTTTATACATATGGTCTCGTTTGATCCTTACAACAACCCTCTGAGGCAGGTGCCACTATTATCCCCATTTTATCAATGAGGAAATTAAAAGGTAAGTGACTTGCCCCAGATCATAGTTAGCAAATGTTTGAAGATATCACCTTCAGTGATTATTAAGTGTTCACTTTAGTAAAGTGCCTCTGATGAGGGAACAGTTTGAGCAAATAGGGGTGATAGGCATGTGAAAGAATATTATGATGTGACAAAAAATGCAGCATCTGCTGCAAGGAAGGGCTCCATGATCAGTCAGTCAGTCAATAAATATGTGTTAAGCACTTACTATGATATACAAGAAGAGGAAAGACAGTCCTTACTCTCAAGAAGCTGACAATCTAACGAATGGGGAGATAACAAGCAAATAGAATAACTATACAAGATATACAGTGGGAGGCCCCAGAAATAAGAGGGATTAGTCATACTTAAAGGGAGCCAGGGAAGTCAGTAAGCAGAAATAAGGGAGAGCATGCCAGGCATGGGGATAGCCAGGAGATAGAGTGTCTTGTTGATGAAGCAGCCGAGAGGCCAGTGTCACAGGACTGGAGAGTACATGTCAGGGAGGAAAGTGTAAAAAGCCAATAAAGGTAGGAGAAAACTAGGTTATGAAGGGTTTTGAATGCCAAAGGGAAGATTTTGGTTTAATCCTAGAGGTGATAAGGAACCACTAGAGTTTATTGAGTAGGGAGATGACATGGTCAGACCAGAGCTTTGGGAAAATCACCTTAGTGGCCGAATGCAGGATGGACTATAGTGAGGAGAGGCTTGAGGCAGAACGAATGACCAGCAGGCTATTGCAATAGTCCAGGTAGGAGAGCCTGCAATATGGTAGTGGCAATGTCAGAGGAAAGAAGGGGGAGACGGTGAAAAGGTGAAAGTCCTTGGCAACAGATTGGGTATGGGGAGGGATAGGTAATGAAGACCTGAAGATGCCACCTGGGTTGCCATCCTGAGGGACTGTGAGGATGGTGGTACCCTCAACAGTAATAAGGAGGTTCTGAGGGGAAGACGGTTAGATAGGGGAAAAGATAAATGAATATATGAAGTGGCAATGATAAAAAAAAAAGCATCAATAAAACACAAAAAAACATAAGTGACAAATCTAAGAAATTCCTAGAAGTACTAAAGATTTAGATGAACTGATATAGAGAAAAGTAACCAGAACCAGAACAATATTCATAACAATAATTTAAATTACAACGTCTCTAAAAGGCAGCAGCCAGAACTGATTAATTGTAATGACCAATCCTGGTCCCAGAAAACAAGTCAACAAAACACAACTCCTTCCTCTCAGTACAGAGGTGGTGCACTGTGGGTGCAAAATAAAATATACCCAGTAAAATTAGGTGTCTGTCTCTATTGATGTCCCTTAATATAGTCTCCCTCAACTGAAAGAATAGGAGGATGGGAAGGTGGAAGAGTTTTATAAGGGAAATAACTATGGTGTAAAAACAAAAGTCATCACAAAACCTTTTTAAAAAGAAATATAGTGTCACTAAATTATCAGCATTATAAAGATAAGATTTTCTTGGTTTGGGGCATCTTTCCACTGCTAGGCAAACATACAACAAAGCAGCACTAATTTTAGCCTCAGATTCTACACTTAACTGCCTTGTGATCTGATCAAAATTTGGCCAAATATTCCAGGTCTGTCTTTAACAACTCATTCCCACGAGCTGCTTCAGATCTTTCTTGTTTCAACAATTCCTTCCACCAACACTTGCCTAATCCAGTGTTGTTTTTGCCAACCTATGGCACCGGGGTGGCAATAAAGCCTGTCTCTCTGGGACACCTCACCACAACAGAGTGTTTTTCAGCAAATGATCACCAAAAACATCTTTTGCCTTACATCTCCCTCTTTTCTCCCTTATGGAAATACTTGATTAATGGGGGTGGGGAAGCAAAATACTCCTTACCTACCCTAGGCACAGGGAGCACGATGTGCTGAATCACTCATTTGAATCTGGCTTTGGCAGAAGGAGAACAGCTACTGCACTGACCTCAGTCAACCTCTGAGAGTGTCCCTCCCCACCCCCTATCCCACTTCAGTGCAGCATGTCAAATGGATGTAGAAATATCAACACTCTGAATTTATAAACTTCTTTGTCTTATTCCCCATTCTTTTGGAGATTCTTGTATTCTCACAGGTCACTTTAAGGATCAACTATATAAGAAAACCCTTCAAAAAGGGCAAGACACTCTGAAAATAAAAGGTATTCCAGTAACCCACATTATCCTCATAGATGAGGGGCAAAACCAAAACTAAGAGGTTAAGTGAACAGCCTTAAATCACTCATCAAGTGAAGCCAAGCAGGACTCTAGCCTATATTTTTTCCAACAAGTATCTTGTATTATTACTAGGGCTCCAGAAGATAGACAGACAGAAAGAGATAGATATACCGACATATAGATAGATGTCACTCTCTATATAATATATATATGTTTGGTTCTGCACACACACTTTAAGAATATATACTTAAAAAGGAAGTCAGTCAATAGGCATTTGCTAGGGCTTACTATGTGCTCAGTACTGTGCTAAACACTGGAGTTGTACAGATTATAATTCTGTATTTGAAGATTATACTCCCCCATTTTACAGTGTATATTCAAAGGTTCATAAATCCCACACTGTCATGACTTTTTAGCTAATTCAGTCACTCTTCCTTTCAGTAAAGGATAACCTGAATTTCACAGGTGTGGGTCAGTGGTTGTTAAATAGAAAACGGGTCTCAGCCCCATTTTCACAGATTAAGCTAATGAAAGGATTATCCTTACAACAGACCTACCAACAGGGCCTAATTAAGGAGTTTACTAATTGCTTTTTCCAGCCAATTGCTCAAGTTCAGTCCTTAAACCTGACATAAATGCCTATTGTTCATTTTATCCAAATTCTCCTCCTTAACTCCTATGCAGCCCAAGTCAAAAGAACCTTGAGTGGCCTAGAGACAAGAGGTCTAGGCTGTGTCCCCAATTCTGCTAAGGCCATCCATGTAATCTTGGGCTTACCAGGGTCTAATAAATCAGATCTAGGCAAATCATAGCAACAGCATTCTTCTGAATCTTCCTCATTTCTCTCTCCTATACTCCCTTTTCCTTCTGCCAATGGCTATTTCTCCCCCAAATCATTGAGTTATAAGACAATAAAAATTCAAGAGGTTTCCAACTTGCAAAATGATTAACCCATCTCTTCAGGGCATACACACTGCCTCCAACCCAAATCATTCAAGCTGGCTAAAAGCTACAACCTGAAACTATTCTTGACCTTAAAAATAGGAAGAAGGAATGCAATGGTTTGTGCAGAAGCTTTATCTGGAGGAAAAAGTAAATAGGGGACGATCCATTAATAAAATGGCCAGATCATTCACCTTCAATAAATTACACTCTAGTTCTTCAACAGATTCTAACCTATGACATGGCTTTTCCTCTTATCCAGGAATAATTTTATTAATGATCTTGGGGAAGGGGATTTCTCAAAAGGCTTTAGTTAATCCGACCTAATTATAACCACCAGGTCACCTTCTTCTCCCTCTCTCCTCCCCCACCAAATGCTTTTCACCTGGACCAGCATACCTCCCCTCTCCCCAATTTCAAGAAATTGTCAAAGGACACGTGACAATGAAATTTCACAAACCCTTATTTCTCTCTTAAAAAAAAAAAATAATGGGAGCAGCTAGGTGGTGCAGTGAATAGAGCACAGGCCCTGGAGTCAGGAGGACCTCAGTTCAAATCCGACCTCAGACACTTAACACTTACTAGCCCTGTGACCTTGGGCAAGTCACTTAAACCCGATTGCCCTGCCTTCCCCCCTGCAAAAAGTTTAAAATAATAATAACAATAATAATAATGAAGAATATGGTGTAGTAATCCGAAAAGATGGTGTAATAGGCAAAAGCACTGGCTTCACAGTCAGGAAACCTGAAAGAATCTGGGATATGCCACTTAGTATTTGTATGGCTGAGTTTCCTCATCTGTAAAATGAGGGGAGTTGAAGGTCTGTGAACTTCTTGGTTTTTTATAAACTATTCTGACAATAGTATTTCAATATTATCGATTTGCTTTATAATCTTCCATATTTTATTTTCTGCATTTTAAGACATTACTCTGACCAGATCGCCAAAGGCGTCCACAGCACAAAAAGATCTCCAGTGGATGATCTCTAAGAAATCTGCCAGTTCTTCTGAGCACTGAAAAATCAAACTTGGTATTTTGTTTCTTTATTTTTTTTTAAAGGGCATGAGAGCCAAATGCAGGCAGAGGTCCACAATCAACAGAAACCTGAGGGCTGGAAATCCTTCAGAATGGAATTTGTTCAATTGGGTGGAAACCCCCGATCCACCACTAGCCACCACCATAACTACCACACCCTACCCCAACACAGACATTTCACACCAGCAAGATTAAAACACACACACACACACACACACACACACACACACACACACACGGCACACAGGGGCAACTTCCACCTTGTTCTCAATTCTGTAAGACTGTCATTTGTTTAAATGTTCCTGATAATAACACTGTCTGGAGGAAGACAGGCAGCAGAATTTACAAAATTAAAGAGTATAACCTGGTGGACCCAAAAGTTGAGTTCAGTTAAGAAGCAATCCCCAAAGGAAATGTTCTTACTACATCTCTGCAAAGTCACTGTAATTGCTCAATCAACAGGGCTTACTATAAGAAAAAACCAAAAACCCAAAATCTTGACTAAGGGCTTAAGGGGACACTGGATCACAATGGGACAAATAGGGGTAAAAATTTTGTGAAAAGCTGTCAAAAAAAGCTACTGGGATGCACAATTTTCATATGCAGCTTGGATCCAAGAGCGGGGAGGAGAATCAGGTAACAAAATGAGACAGGTCTAAACACATTAACCCACAGGAAAGATAGTCATTGTATTTAGAGTCTGGAGAGCTAGATCTAACCGCTAGGGTACTTCCATGTCTTGGTATGATAATTTACCTTCCCCTGCCCCCACCAGACTTGTAAAATTCCACAAGAGCCAAAATTGTTCTTTCTCAATCATTCACTACCAGAGACTATGCGGTAAAGGAGAGGCGCTCAACAAATGTTTATTGAATGCCTGGGTTCTCTGTGCCTTGTTAGTCTTTTTCCTCTATATAAAGCGAGAGGTTAGATTAGGCGATTCCACTAATTCAACCCAAAAGGATAGCACCATTTTCCTCATAACATAGTGCTACTAGACAATGCCATATCATGGTGTAGAATTAAACATTTTCAAATACATTAGCCCTGAGAGGTGAGGGGCGGATTATAATTTTTAAATTAAAATATTTTCAACTAGCAAGCATTTATTTTTTCTCTCTCCTACCTCAACCACCCCCACCCTATTTAATGAATCTGGCAGGTGTTGAGAGAGGATAAGAGGGCTGAACCTGAGTTCGTTTGAATAAGGATAAATGAGAAAGGATAAAATAAAACTAAGTAAGACAAGTTATTAGTAGCTTTAGTTTACAGAAAAGGAAACCGATGCAAAAAGAGACTATGGAAAGTGCTTGCCCAAGAGCCTGGAAGTGGCCTTGCCGGGTCCAGAACCCAGATCTCCTGACTCTGTCCAATGCCCCTGGGATGAAGAGAAATAGGACTTAACACAAGATATCAAGGGGTCCTTGAGGAAAATAAGAAGGCAATACGTGAGATTTGAAAGGTTTGAAAAGCACGTTACAAATATGATCTCATTTGAGCCTCACAACAACTTTTCCAAGAAGGTACTATTTATTATCCCAATTTTACAGATGAGGAGGCCGAGGCAGAGAGGTTGACTTGTCCAGGGTCACACAGCTAGAAAGTGTCTGGGCTATATTTGAAATCAGGTTTTCTTGACCTCAGATCCAGCCCTCTTATTCTCTTTCAACATCTGTCACATTCATTAAAATAGGACTTGTCCAAATTCCCCTGCAAAACAGGGGAGCTAGGGGGCAGCTAGGTGGTGAAGTGAATAGAGCACCGGTCCTGGAGTCAGGAGGACCTCTGTTCAAATCCAGCTTCAGACACTTGACACTTAAGTAGCTGTGTGCCCTTGGGCAAGTCACTTAACCCTAATTGCCTTGCCTTCCCCCCCCCCCAAAACAAAGAAACTAAAAAACAGTGGGCTTATTCCTTTCAATCCTAGATTGGAACTAGCCAACAGAATTCAGAATTAATATGCAGGAAACCTTAAATTGAATTTAAACTTCATAATTCTCTAAAATTTAATTCAAATTAAATTTAAATAATTTAAATAAATTATTTATTATAAAATAATTTAAATAAATTCTCAGAAGTCTGATTAAAGTGAAGTATTCAAGATCTAAATTTTTTAATCGCTTTTATTGTCACTTTAACCCCAAAAAGCAAAAAAAAATTTAAAAATCAAATAAATAAAAATCATTTTTATTCTGAGCCCACTTGGGAAGGAGCTCACGAAAAATAAAAATAAATTTGCAGATCTTGGTCATAAAATGGATTTATATGTCCCAAAAATTCCAAAGTACTTTGATATAAACTGTTATCCATCTCCAGACAGAGAACTGATGAACTCTGTATATGTTTTAAAACATTTTTTCTTTTTCTTCCTACAACATGGTTAATGTAAAAAGTTTTACATGACCTCATATGTATAATGGGTATATTCTTGCCTTTTCAATGGGCAGGAGAGGGGTTGGAGGAAATGAGAGAATCTGGAACTGAAAATATATTTTTTTAATGGATTTATGGACTGACATAATAGCTAGCATTTCTATATTTCTTCAACTTTTGCAAAGCACTTTACAATTATTTTTTTTCATTTGATCCTCACAACAACCCTAGAAGTGCTGTTATCCCCATCTTACAGATGAGGAAACTGAGGCAGGCAGAGATTATGACTTGCCCAGGGTCACATAGCTAGTTCAAGCTCTGAAGTAAGTGGGAAAGCTGCCACAAGTCACTTCCTCAGCTATTGGGAGTTTTATCTCACTAGCTATATAAATGTATTATTCTTGCCAGATTAAGAACCAAGCAGATGACCTTAAAGCAGCCAATTAAAATTAGGCCTTCCAAAGCCATCAAAAAGGGCTAACAGAACCAGTTAGGGAGGGTAAAGGAAGAGGAGGAAGAGGAAGAGTCTTAGCCCATATCCCATGAACAGTTCACCTCCACTTACCACCTGAAACAGTTGCTCATAGCTGGAAGTAAAGATATGTTGAGTTCACTAGGGATGAGTGAACAGCTCAGCTTAACACGGGTCTAAGTCAACATGTAAGTGGGAAAGGGCACCAGGCAACAATGCTACTCTCATATTTCCTTTGAGGACCAGTGTTTCCAGGACCGGATGTTTCCTGTTGGGAAGGGTTATACTTCCACCAAGGGTCCTCAGGCCTTTATTCTTACCATCTGGTCATTTTGTAAAAACTTACAATTTATTTTGCCAAATGCTTGAGGGAAGTTTTTATATGCTGGCGTTTTATGAGCTATTATGATCCAGTAATGAAGGGGGTCTCAGGAAGTATGAAAGCCTATACTGAAAATTCAATGCTGCTTCCAGAGCCAGCCCACAGATATTACACACTTGTGAATACTTCAATCAGACAGGAAGATTTACAGTCAGTGTGTCCATCCCTCTGTCTCCAAATTTGCCTCCATCTAAGTCAGTGATACAGTTCTACAGGGCTGGAACCACATTTGCAGTCATCATCAGACAAAAGATATGTATAGTGAGAAGAGCCCAGGAGGCCTGGATCAGAATCCTGACTATGAACACACAGTACAGCCCAGGCACTGTCCTAGTTCAACATTAACTCTGTGACTATGGGCAATTCATTTAACTTCTCAAAATCTCAAAAGGAGAGATTTATATTTGTACTACTCACGTGGCAGTGTTCTTTCGGGGAAAGTATTTTGTCAGCTTAAAGTACTATATAAAGTTGTTGCTGTTGTTATCCTTGTTGAGGATCACAAAAGTCACCACACTATAGCATCTAATATAACATAATATTAAGAAAGAGGGACTAGGCCTGGGATTTAATTGGCAGAGGAAACTTCCCAGTAAGGAAATTCCCTTTATTGCTATGTGTCCTATACAGACTCTTAAACCAGGTCTTCTGGTTTTATAACTATTTGAAGAGCTATAGGACCCAGCCACATAGACTCATTCAGGTAAGAGATTTGGAGCTGAAAGGGTCCTTGGAAATTATCTGGTCCAACACTCTCATGTTAGAGACTAGGAACTGTGGACCAGAAAGTGACTTAGCAGGAGTCACACACAGGTAGAGTATCCAAGTGGATATGAACACAGGTCATCTAACAGCCAGCACCAAGCCACTGACAATTAAGAAGTTTGGATACCCAAGTCAGTACCTATAGGTGACTCAGGGCTCTCCAAAAGAGGAGGTTCCTGGCTGCCTAGGGGTCCATTCCGGTAGAATGTAAGCTACTTGAGGGACTAGTGGTCTTTTTATCTTTATATCCCTGGCACCTAACCCAGTACCTTGCCCAGAACAGGAATTTAATAAATGCTGCAGGACTGGACTGGATTAGATTAATATCTCTAGTTGGCCTGGTAATAGGGATTCTTAATCTCTTCTGTGTCATGAACCTCTCTGGCAATCTGACCCCTGGCAATACTTTCCCCCAAAAGATCTCTTCTCAGAACAATAATATCTTTAAATGCATGAAATAAAATATATAGGATTACCAAGTAAATCAATTCTATTGAAATACAGTTATCAAAAAAACAAATTTAAACACATATACAAGTTCATACACTCCATGTTAAGAACCCTTAGCCTACAAATTCTTCCTTTGGAAAAAAAAATGGAACCTAAGTGGTAAAAAAATACTCATCTCATCACCCACTCACTGTCATCATGTTGGACCTCAACCATCCTAAACCATCTCAACTACCAGGAACTGAGGAAACATGGAAGAAAAGTGTGTAAGGCCAAACTTATCTCTCACCTACCTGGAAAAAAAAAAGGAAGCCATCTTTTTCAAGAGAAGCTTAACCAAGAGTATAGCTAACTATGGTTTGGAGTGTCAGTCCACAAGACCCAAAAGAAACAACCAGAGGAGGTGGGAAGGATACAGAAAAATGAAAGGGAAAAGAGAAAAACATGGGAAATTAAGAGATCTGAAATCCAGCAAGTTAAATTGTTTAAAATAACTTCATGCCAATGTATGCCAAGGAAAATATCCATTCTTCCAGAACAAGAAAGCTAGGAGAGCAGAAAAATTTCAGTATAAAAGTTCCAATCTTGAGAGGTTACACCTTATTAGAAATTTCATAACCTTCTCTGTGGTTTTCATTGCCACTTCAATGGTAATAATATCCCACTTAAGCCAGGTTCTCAAAGCTCTTGATCATTCAAGAAGTTTATTGAATTAACCAAAAACAAGAATGGAGACAAGCAATGGAAAAACTTGTTTAGCACTTCATAAACTCGATGCCTTCATTCACTGGGTCATATTTTTCCTCTCCCTTTCTCATTTTAAGACTCACCCAGAAGGGAGGAAAAACGGTGTAGATTAAGAACATGGTTGCTTTCTTCGAACTTAAAAAAAAAAGTTATGCTGTGGTACAGTGAAAAAGACTAGTGGATTTGAGGTAGAGGACTCAGGTTTAAATCCTAAGCTTTGTAACCTTGGGCAGGTCACTTCTCTGGACCTGAGTTTCCTCATTTGCAAAATGAGGATGACTACATGACTTTTGAGATCCCTTCTGTTTTAAATCTATGATTCTATGATCCATCAAAAAGATAACAGAACTCAGTCACTATGGCTACTGCTCAAGTGTCAATGAGTGAGTCATTTAACCTAGATAAGCCTCAATTTCCTCATCTATAAAATGCAAATAATACCTCCCAGGGACCTGAGTTTAAATCTGTCTTCAGGCACTTACTAGCTGTGTGACCCTGGGCAAGTCACTTAACCCTGTTTGCCTCAGTTTCCTCATCTGTAAAATTAGCTAGAGAAGGAAATGGCAAACCACTCCAGTATCTTTGCCAAGAAAACCCCAAATGGGGTCAGGCATCGGGACACAACTGAAACAACAGAAAAATTATTGCTAAAAATATATACTTTATATACATATAGGCATATTAGTCTTTTTCTGATTCCTGTTGCAGGTCTAAAGTCGGTTGGCTAAATGAAAGCTATTATAACAGATGTGATTTACCTAGAGGCAGGTAATTTCTCTGTTCCATCACAACAGTAAGGCATCTAACCCCGGCCTGTTTAGCACTTCATAAAGTATGGCCTTAATGGCAAAGAGGCTTTTTGTCCTGAGGGCTGATGGCTCAATGCAACCTTTCCAGGAAAAAAATAAACCACAGAGCAAGTCTGATTAACACCAATTACACCATCTTCCCATGAGGACAATATATGATTAGACTAGGGCCATATTAGTGCTTTGATGTTATTTACATGCAGGTTACATGTGTCCAGGGAGTGTTCTGTCTATTGTCATGCAACTATCTATGATGTTTATTAATGCCTTCTTTCCTGCCTGCCTTCTTCTCCACCCACTCATTCACTAGGGCATATTAGAAAAAGAGCGACACATTGTCTGGTTTGCCATGACTCTCTTAGCAGGCAAGAAAAGAAGCCACTCCAGAGTTATTAACTAAAAAGAGGCCATTTGGTGACTATTACTTAATTGGCTGGAAAGGTATGGCTGAAAACTTCAGGAAAACACAAACTAAATTGGCAGACTTAGATTCTTCCTAAGTTTTCTTCAATTAAGGCAAACAACCAGAAGACCACCACATAAAGTGGTCAAGGGAAAAATATCAGCAAACAGCAGCCTTTTCCTAGAAATATGTAGCCTCCTACGGATCATTTACTGATTTCCCATTAACTTAGGAAAACAAACTTCTATCATTTCAAGGAAACTAGCAATTTGACAAGTCTAAATGAATTCTTATAGAACTCTATATGCTACCATCGGGTAATAGAAGAAAAAGCCTCAATTTTTCTCAACTCCCACCAAAGCAGTTCCACTGCCAACAGTAATTATGAGGCATTTAGATATGGCCTTCAGGTTTACAAAAGGCTTTATTAACATGGTCTCATTTAATGCCCACAACCACAAAGTATTGCCATGATTAGCTGAATTTTACAGGGAAGAAAACAGGATCAGAGAGGTTGGTTACCTAGTACCTGAGACAGGATTTGAACCAAGGTCTCTCCTAGACAGGAGTTTTGCACACTTTCCACTACAACATCCTGCCTACTACAGTTGGCCTTTGTAAAGGAAGGGAGGGGGAGGGAATAAGCATTTATACAGTGATTACTATGTACCAAGTACTGTGCTACGTGTCTTATACAAATATTATCTCATTTGGTCATCGTAGAAATCATGTTGCTAAATCTCTCTTGAGCCTTGACTCTAAAGAATTTTAAGTATTCCCACACTAGACTAAATATCATATTCCAGTGAACTGAAAACAGGACAAATGGCTCATTACACCTGTGCCACGCTGAGCTGGCACCTCTAGTACAATTGAGGCAATGGAAGGAATCACACAAACATTTTAGATGCAGAAAAGCAAGAAAAACAATGAAAAGAATGCATTTAGATGGCTAGATTTCCTATTACACACTTTTGGATTACAAGTAATTTCTTCCCCTCCCCCTAACCAACCCTCATTAAAATCCCCACACTGTTTCCAATCCATATGTGCTCAGAAAACTTACACTGTAACCAAGCTTTTGTTAAGTCTAACTCCCTGCTTCAAGACAAAGGAGGAAACAATGATTGCCTGGGTGAAAGTAACTAAACTAAGGAAAGGTAAATAATCTAAGAGTTCGCAGGAATCCGTCTCCTCGGAGTATCAGATCACTGTACTCTCTGGTCCACTACTCCTGGAGATGCATCCTCAAAAATTTCATGCACCAAACTATAGGATTCATTTTTTGACTGGTGTTTTTTGTTTTTTACTTCCCTGGCTACTGAGCGCAGAGCAGCATCGGCAGGGGAAACTCGACCTCCTGCCTAGTGGTCCCTTCTAGTGGTTTCCCCCAGGGGCACAATGAGAGGACAACACCGCCAGAGCACAGTCATGCTTTGTGGCTTCCATTGGCCGCGAACAATAAATTCATTCCCTGACTTGAAGGGAGGAGTCAGGAATCAACCCCAAACTTTCCACAAAATCCCCCCCGGTGAGCTTACCTCGGTGGCTCTAATGAAATGCCCCCAAGCCCACTCACTCAGATGAAAAAAAGCACCGAGTTCAGCCCAGGAAACCCAGAACAGCTGAGATGCCTCCAGACAATCTCCCACATCCACGGAAGCTCGAGTCCCGCGCCGTTTCCTCCCTTTACCCACCCTTCACAGTCTCCAGGCACAGCCACACATCCAGTCCCCAGGGAGTCACGCACATGAGATACTGAGTTCTCCTGCACACTTCACTATAGCGAGGGTCCCACGGGAGAGGGTAAGGGGGGTGCGGGGACGTGGTAAGGGGCAGATGGGGGAAGCCAGTGCCAAGCTGTTTTCCCCCTTTAAGCAGACGCTCTACCTCCCGCACCCATTACTCCTACGGCTCCAAGTCCGACCCAAACAGGTTCCCACCCATCCCTAACCATCGGAAAAGAGAGCACCAACCCTCCGCCAGCCCCTGGGGAGGGCATTGGAGGAGAGAGGAGCAGAGCCTCCAGCTCCAGCCCTGGAGCAGCTTGTGGGGGGGGGGGGTGGCAGCGACTGAGGACGCCCCCCAGAGCGTGCCGGGCATGCTGCGACCGCCACCCCCTCCCCCCAGTACAGGTGGCCCCGGGCGGAACAGACCAGTAGGTCCTCACGCCACCTCCCGCGTACTGGGGACTCGCCCAGCGGGGTGTCCAGGGTCCCGTTCAGGCAGCCCCGGCCGGCCCTGCCCTCCCCGGCCCCGCGCGTTAACTACCCAAAGCGGGTCAGAGCTGTCCGCGCTGCAGAAACGAGGGAACGCCATGTGGTCGGGCCGGGGCCAGGGCCGGGCCGGGGCGGGCCGGCGGAAGGACGGATGGACTGGCGGCCGAGCAGCCGGCGGCAGCAGCGAGTGCGGAGGCTGGAGGCAGAAGAGACGGTGGCGGCGGCTGCTCCGAGGGGAGACGGGAAAGCCGGGAGGAGGCGGAGGAGAAGGAGGCGCCGGCAGCGGCGGCCGGGAGGGAACCCGGGGAGCCGCAACGCCGCCTGGTTGGCCCGCACGTCACCGGGATGGGGCCCGGCTCCGCCCAGTCGTCCTCGCTCACCTTTGGGCAGAGCTCGGGCTGGGGGTGGGGGGAGAGGTTGGGGGGGCCCTCGACTCTCCCATCCCCGGGTCTCCCGAAGAAATGCAACAAACATTTAGAAAACGTCCATCGTGGTGGAGCGCTGGGGATACAAGGAAAACATACGCGGACTCTCTCTCTCTCTCTCTCTCTCTCTCTCTCTCTCTCTCTCTCTCTCTCTCTCTCTCTCTCTCTCTCTCTGTCTCTCTCTCTCTCTCTCTCTCTCCCTCCCTCCCTCTCTCTCCCTCCCTCCCTCTCTCTCCCTCCCTCCCTCTCTCTCCCTCCCTCTCTCCCTCTCTCCCTCTTCCCCTCACTCCCCCCACCTCTCCCCTCCCTTCCTTCCCCTCCCCTCTCCCCCGTCTCTTCCCTTCCCCTCTCTCCCCCCTCTCCCCTTCCCTCCCCTCTGTCCCGCCTCCCCTCCCTTTCTTTCCTCTCCCTCCCCTCCCCTCTCTATCCATCTCCCCTCCTCTCCCCCCCTCTTTCCCCCTCTTCTATCTCCCCTCTTCCCCTCCCCTCCCCTCTCCTCCACTAGTGCCAGCCTTTGAAGAGCTTACAGTCTAATGGGAGGGAATCAACCAGTCAGTAAACTTAAAGCTGCCTACTATGTGCTAGGCACAATGCTAAGCGCTGGGGATGGAAAAAGAAGCTATCTCTGCCCTGGAGGAGCTTACAGTTTTAAAGGGGGAAGCCAATAATAGTAATCATTAGAATAATAATAATGTAATAACTATCATTTATATAGTGCTTACTATTTGCTAGGCACTGTGCTAAGCACTAAGGATACATAAAGAAGCTAAAGAAAGTCCCTGGCCTGGAGGAGCTTACAATCAGAAAGGAAGCATTATAACAACAATAATATGGGCCAAGCTCTAGAGAGACAAAAGAGGCAAAAGCCAAGCTCTGACTTCAAAGGGCTCACAAGTCTAAGGAAGAGACAACTATGTACAGTCTAACTAAATAAAGGGTCTGTGAACTTGCGGGTTTTAAAAAATATATCAATCAGTCAATAAACATCAAGCACCTACTATGTGTCAGGCAATGAGCTTAGCACTGGGGAAACAGGCAAAATACAGTTTCTGCTCTGGAAAAGCACACATCATATGTATTTTATTTTATGCATTTTAAAATATTCTGAGAAAAGGTCCATGTGATGTACCAGAGGGGTACATCACATCACACACACACTCTCACACATAAGGCTCCCTGATCTATATACTTACAAAACATATACAGAAAAGATGGAATCCATTAACAAATGGAGGGAAACCCAGAGGTACCCCCTTCAGAAGTGGACTTTGAGGTGAGTCTTGAAGGAAACCAGGGAAGTTCAATAGGTGAAGATGAGGGGGCGTAGATCAGTCTTAACCCAAGAGCAGAATAAATCACAAGTGGGCTCCTTTCATGTCCCTTGATCCCTGTTGATCCCCTAGTCTTCTTTTTTTTGAGCTAAGAACTCTTGAAATGTCACTTTCTCCAAGAAGGCAAGTAAACCAATCAGATATTATTAAACACCTACACTGTGAGAGGCACTGTGCTAGGCACCAGAAATACAAGTACAAAGAATGAGAAATAGTAAGCTTCTCTTATAGCCTACCTACCCTCTATTTTTCTCCCTATTATTCTCCCACAGGAGAATAGCTATTGATTGACATTTAAATAGTTTTTATCGATGACATTTAAGAAGTCTGGTAATAGCATAGGCAGGTTTGTTTTTTGTTCTTGTTAAAGTTTGCTTTATTTTACTTGCTAGTTCCCTAAGTTGCCCAGGAGCTATTGCTTCTCCCTTTTCCTTGCACTTAAAGAAATACCCCCTCTCACCTCCCTCCCCTTCTGAGATTCTGGTAAGATAAACAAATACCCTAATACCTGCATACACAGAGGCTCTGGGCACCTGGCCAACAACACACAATACTGATATTAAGGCAAGAGAACAGTGACTAAAATAAAGGATTTGGATTTCAATACAACCCATTTGCACTGTATATATCTTGTGTGAACATGTATTTTCCATGTTGTCTCTCCCAGTAGACTGTTAGCTCCATAAGGGTAAGGGCTCATGTTTTTGCCTTTCTTTGCATCTCCAGAGCTTAGCATAGGATCAGGCATAGTGAAGGCTTAATAAATGCTTGTTGATTTGAGTAAATGCCTATAATGTGATAAAAATCAGCTACAGCAGACTTCGAATTTTGTACATACTAGCTAACAGCACAAAAGATGCTAACAGAAAAGTAGAATGAAAGAGGACAGCATAGGTCAGGGAAAGCCCCCAAAATCTCCATCTACATCATATATCCCACAAGCAAAATAGCAAACTGAACTTCAGATTGCTTCATCTCAACAGAGAGATGAGAACAAACCCGTTCCCCTTCAAAGGTTAGTTTTGCCAGAGGGATTGAGGGGAGAAGAGTAATTTGGATGCATGAGGCCTAGGTGAGGCATGAGGTAACTTAACTGGGTGGCTGCCAGGAGAGTTAGAGAGTGGATTAAGAGAAGAGGTTAGAGGTAGTGAGATATAGATGGAGAAAGGAAGATGAAAAACAAAACAAAACAAACTCAGCTCACTTGCAATTTTGCTGAAGTCCATGGTGACAGTAATTTACTTTAACACTCACTTATCTGTCATCTACAGGAGTATTCCATACCTTCCCAGACTGTCAATAACTCTAGTAGTTCCCTATCACCTCCAGGAACAAATATAAAAATCATCTGGTGTTCAGAGCCCTTCAAAATTTGCCCCTCCCCTTTCCAGTCTTCTTATACCTTATTCCCTACCCCACCCCTTCTCCTCTCTCTCTCTCTCTCTCTCTCTTTTTCTCTCTCTCTCTCTCTCTCTCTCTCTCTCTCTCTCTCTCTCTCTCTCCACACACACACACACACACACACACACACACACACACACACACACACACTGTGTACTTTTCATTCCAATGACACTGGCCTTCTTGCTGTAGCTCTAACAAGACACTCCATCCCCTGACTAGGACTTTTCACTGTCATCCCCATACCTGGAATGCTCTCCATCCTCATCTCCACTTCCTGGCTTCCCTGGCTTCCTTCAAATCCTAAGTAAAGCCCCACATTTTGGGGTGGTTTCAGATAAACTCAAGAAGACTTGTATGAACTTGGTACAAAGTATAGTGAGCAGAAACAGAAGAACAATTTATAAAATAACAATATTGTGAAGATAATCAACTTGAAAGACTTAGTCACTGATCAAGATGATGACCAGCCACAGTTCCAAAGGACTTATGATGAAAAATGGTATCCACTTCCAGAAAAAGATTTGATGAACTCAACATTGCAGCCTGAAACATAGTTTTTTCTTTGTTTCTTCCCTTCTCTTTTTCTTTATTTTGTGACATGCCAAATACAGTAATTCGTTGTGCAAGACTATACATATTTATAATGGGTTTTGTTTTTCTTGCTTTCCAGGTGGGTGGAAGAGGGTGAGGAGGGAGGGAGAGAGTTTAGAACTGAAAATTTAAAAATTAAATAAAAAAAAAATCCTGCCTTCTACAGGAAGATTGCTTAGATTAGATACAGTGAGATTCCCCTTACTTCTGGTGCCTTTTCTCTGTTGACTATTTCCAGTTTATCCTATATGTAGCTTGTTCATATGTATTTTGTTTGCATGTTGTCTCCTCCGGGAGACAGAGGTCCTTGAGGGCACATATCATATTTTGCCTTTCTTCAAATGCTGAGCACCTAGCACAGTGCCTGATACTCAGAAAGCTCTTAATAAATATTGACTCACTGCTGCATAAACACATGGGGACTACTTAACTGGTTCTGGGATGAGAGACAAACAGTTGGCAGTGCTCATGATCTCCTGGTAGATCCTTCAAAAACACAAGACCACCTCCATACCATGATGAGGCATAAGAAGGACTTCAGCATGGCACTGAAAATATCTGTTGTCCTACCTTTGGCACGTTTCCCCAAAGTTACCAATGCTTGGCCTACTATGTGCCCAGAATGATCAGGTATTCTTCAAGATACAAAAGAAAGTAAAAGACACCATCCTAACTTTCAAGAATCTAATGAATTAGCTAAGGAAACACAACCTAGATCAAGTAGAAAAAAATTAAGTGCTAAGTCCCACAGTTTTGACAATATCAGAATAATTGCCCAATGGAAAAGTCTTAGAGACCTTTTGTGTACTTTTTAGATCTAAATATATGATCTGAGTATCTAATAGCAATAGAAATTTGAAGATCCTCCCTGCCCCCTAGTAGGATGAAATGTAATCAAATGGAGCCTAGGGTATGTGGAGTTTGCTGAAGGCAGCAGAGCCCACAGGAAGCCAGAAGTCAGAGCAGCTAGATGAACGGAGTAGAGAGGAAAGCAGGCAAATAGACAGGCTTGTGAGTAAATATATGTTTGTGGGAAGGCTAAAGGATGGTGTGGCTCTCTGCTACATTGTAGTGTATTAACTTCTATGTTGCTATGATGGATTTGGTTTCCTGATATTGGGATCTGGTTTTCTGGTACCTGAATAAATGTTTTGCTTCTGTCTTCTATATGGAGAGTCTGTTATATTTTATGATTGAGCACAGTTATTGCTGGCGCTATGAATATTGTGTTGGTGCTACAGCACCCCATGATATCTTGTAAAGGCAGCAAACAGAAGTTTATAGATTTGCCAACCTGATCAAGATGATTTAAAACAGAAATTAGGAAAGAAAAGTATTCCTTCAAAACTAGATGCAATAGAGGACAAAATAGAAATGACATAAAACAATCATGGAGGAGATGCCCAGTAACTCATGGAATCAAAACAACAGGGGAGAGAGTGTCTTTATAATACTAATGGACTCAAATGTCTATTCACCAGTGTACCAAGGTATTAACAAACTTGAAATTTTTAACACAAGAAAACTAATTTCATAATTGGTATTGACATTTGATGGGAAAATATTCATTACTGCAATATGGTACTGAAAGGGTATTTTTTAAAAAGAAAACTATTAGAAGGAGCAAATAGGTATATTCTTGTTTGTTTTTAGTTTTGATTTTCTTTTTAATTAAATTTTTTTTCAAAGATCTACCTTCTCTCCCTCCTACTTCTCCTATCCCTACTGAGAAAACAAGAAAAACAAAATGCCATTATAAACATGTAGTGTCAAGCAAAATAAATTCCTGAATTAACCACATTAAAAAATATATATGTTTCAATCTGAGTAGTTATAGAATGTTTGTATAGTGCTTACTGTGTTCCAGGAATTGTGCTAAGCTCTGGAGATACAAAAAAAGGCAGAAGGCAGTCTAATTTCTTTTTTTTTTTTTTTTTTAGGATCAACAGTGATTTTATAGGCAAAAGAGCTCAGTGAACTCTTGTACTAAAATAAGTTCTATTTTCTCAAAGATCTCACCATTTACTTTGTGACTATCCTAATTTATAACCAGTTTCCAAGATTGAAAAAACAGCAACTCACCACCAATAGAACACTTAATATAATGCTTATAGCTTTATCCTTAGACTCTCTTATTTATACGTCAGCAGTTCTTCCTAGCCTGCATTTTCTTTTTCATGTCAAGTGTCAAAGATTTCCACCTATTTTCTCAAATTTGCTTCTTCTTTAGCAGTTAACCAAAATAAATGAGAATGCTGAATATTCCTAAATTTTAAAAATTCTTAATATCTTATTCATTGTATTTGGGAGTTTTCAGTTTTCTCATGGAGAAAAAATTAATTTAGTCATATCTCAACTTTATATATTGTCCACCTGCTACTTCTACAACACGATCCTGGATAATAAAATTTTGTGCATGTTGTCTTAATTTCTACTGCACAGGGAAGGAGAAATCATCAAGAAAATCTTTAACCATCATGTGGAAAACCTTGAAAGTCCATGCTTTGCCCTCAAAATTCAATTATTATCTTTTATCCACTGTTCAATCCATTTCATTATCTGATCTAAATTATTCTCTAGGTCTTCTGGTACATTGCTGGGCAGCCAGTGTACTATTTCATGGTTGTAGGAGACCATGGCTTCTTCATAAAGAACTTGGAAAATTTCACACTGAATATTGTCCTGTAGTTTCTTTATACTGTATCCCCTCTTTTCAAGTCTTATATATAATACAGAATTATCCATTTGAAGTACAAAACCAATATGAAACCATCGTTCAGGGAAGAAGTCACAGCCATGGTAATCAACAATAACTCTACCTTCTTTCATTTTATTTTCTAACTCATCAACTACTCTATCTTCATCCAAAATGGGACATTCATATTCTTCATCAAAACCATCATATAACTGTCCTTCTTGTGCTAAATTGCCCACATTAACGTATGTCAGTCCTGTTCTTGATGCAAGTTCTTTACCTAGTGTGGTCTTTCCAACCCCTGGTGTACCCATGAGCAGGATGTTGGGCAGCCTCATGGTCTCGGTGGCGCTGGCTCTGCCCCAGTTGCCAGCTCTCCATGAGCGCAGTCTGATTTCAAAGAGCTCACAAGTCTAAAGATGGAGAAAATAAGCCAACTACATACAAACATAAAGGATTCTGTAGACGTGTAGGGTTTTTTTTTTTATATTTTGATAAAGATTTCAGTATGATTGGTTGCCTTTGTCAGTCAATAAATATTTATATGCCAGGCAATGATCTTAGCACTAGGGAAACAAAGAAAAGCAAAAGACAATTTCTGCACTGGTGAAGCACACATGCTATGTATTTTATTTTATGCATTTAGGAACATTATTCTGAAAAAGAGTCCATAGTCTTTATCAGACAGCCAGAGGCATCCATCACACACACACACACACACACACACACACACACACACACCTCTCTCTCTCTCTCTCTCTCTCTCTCTCTCTCTCTCTCTATATATATATATATATATATATATATATATATATACATATATATATGCAGAAAATATGGAATGCATTAATAAATGGGAGGGAACCCAGAAATACCTCCTTCAGAAGTGGACTTTGAGGTAAGTACTGAAGGAAGCCAGGGAAGCTCAATTGGTGGGGATGAGGCAGCAGTAAGAGCAGCTAAGAGGCCAAGTAAACCAATCAAGTATTATTAAACACCTACACTGTGTCAGGCACTGAGCTAAGTGCTAGGAATACAAGTACAAAAAGTAAGACAAAGTAAGTTTATGTTCTAATGGATTCCTTGCCTCTCTTTCCCCTTAGTCTTTACTCTGAGTTCATCTGTCAGGAGGTGGGTGACCTATTTCTTCACGAGTCCACTGGAATTGTGATTGGTCATTGTGTTGATCAGAGTTGCAAGGCTTTCAAAGATGATTGCCTTTACCATATAGTTATTAATTGTTCTCCTGGTTCTACTCATTTCATTTTGCACTAGTGCACAAAAATGTCTAAAGTTTGGGAAAGTGCCTCTTTACTCCCAAGTGAACAGAGCTGAACTTTAACATAAAGTTCAAAGTCAAGAAATAGACTAGAAAAATGACCAAACAACAAAAAAATAACATGACCATAAAAACCTACTATGGTAGTTGGGAAGATCAAAATACAAATTTATAAGACAACAAGGGAGAAACAGCTACAAGAAAAGCTTCAAAGGAAAAACCCATGTTCTTGGACACAAAGGAGGGTGGCCCAAAGGAAGCAGTGGTCAGAAGCAAAATATACGTTTGAAGAGGGACAGGGTCAAAAGACAGAGAGAAAAATAAACAAAAGACAATAAGGTGGAGGGAGAAACACAATTAGTAATCATAACTGTGAATGTGAATGGGATGAACTCACTCATAAAACAGAAGTGAATTCTAGGGCTGTATCCCAAAGAGATCATAGAAGTGGGAGGAAGACCCATATGTACACAAATATTTATTGCAGCTCTTTTTGTGGGGGCAAAGAATTGTAAATTAAGGGGATGCCCATCAATTGGGGAATGGCTATACAAGTTGTGGCATATGAATGTAATGGAATACTATGTGCTATAAGAAACGAGGAGCAGACAGACTTCATATTTATCTGGAGAGACTTATACAAACTGATGCTGAGTGAGAAGAGCAGAACCAGGAGAAATTTGTACACAGTTACAGAGACAATATATGTGTGACGACCAGCTTTGATAGACTGTACTCTTCTCATCAATGCAATGTTATAAGACAACTCCAAAAGACTCATGATGGAAGGAGATGTCTACATTCAGAGAAAGAACTAGAAAGAATGGAGTCTGAATGCAGACTGAAGCAAACTACCTGCTCTCTTTCTTTTTCTTGTTTGGTTTTGTTTCCACTTTCCCATTGTTCATTCCATGGGTTACAATCCTTCTTTACAACCTGACTAATGTCTAATGTGAAAGTATTTGCAGATCCTATACTTGATTGCATGCCACCATGTTGTGGGGGAGAAAGGGGAAAGGAGGGTAAGGGGAAGAAAATTTGAAACTCAAGGGATTGTGGAACTGAATTTTGTAAACTAAAAGTAAATAAACAAATTAATAAAGACAAACATAAAATAAAATAAGTGTAGACAATAAAAAAAAGTGAATAGCAGAATAGATTAGAAACCACAATTCAACAATATGTTGTTTACAAGAAACACACCTGAAACTGACACACACAGAGTTAAAATAAAGTACTGGAGAATCTAGTATGCCTCAGCTAAAGTAAAAAAAAGGCAGCAGTAGCAATCACAGTCTCAGACAAAACAAAAACAAAAATAAACCTAATTAAAAGAGATAAACAGGGAAACTACATTTTGCTAAATGGTACTACAAACAATGAAGTAATATTTTAAATTTTTTACCATAATTTTCTGATAAAGGCCTCATTTCTACTAGGTCTGTATCCCAAAGAGATCAAAGAAAAAGAAAAAGGACTTACAGGTACAAAAACATTTATAAGCAGTTCTTTTTGTGGTGGCAAAGAATTGGAAGTTGAGGGAACGTCCATCATTTGGGGCACAGCTGAACAAGTGGTATATGACTCTGATAGAATACTATTATATAAAAAATTGTAAGGGGAATGAATGGTTTCAGAAAAACCTGGGAAGACCTAAATGAACTGATGCAGAGTCAAGTGAGCAGAACCAGGAGTTCACTGTATAGCAGCACACTGTACAGATCACACTGTAACACCAATATTGCAATGATGATCAACTGTGAAAAACTTAGCTACTTTGATCAATACAATGATTCAAGACAATTTCAAAGGATTCATGATGAGTCTGAGAGAGAGAGAAAGAAAGAGAGCACTGATGAACTCAAGCGCAAATTGAAGTTGAATTTTTCGCTTTATTTTCTTGCTTTTTTGCAACATGGCTAATATGAAAAAGTTTTGTATGATTTCACATGTATGATTGATATATTGCTTGCTATGTCAATGGGGAGAAGGAAGTGGAGGAAAGGAGAGAATTTAAAACTGAAAACTTTTTCAAAAGAATGTTAAAAATAAATAATATTTTTAAATGGCAACAACAACAAATAGAATCTCATTAGAAGTGATAAGAAAAAAGTGTCTATGTCATCTCTAAGTTCATAATAGCTCAGGAAAGTAATGCTGGGCATAGTTATACTATATGTGTGTGTATTTATATATATATATATACATATATATATTATGTATGTATATACATACATATATACACACACCTGTCTGTGTGTATGTTTGTAAAATCTACCTTAGTTTCAGGAAAACAGATTTTTAAAATTCAAATTAATAATAAGTATAATCCCATAGTCAGAGACTCTTAAAAGGAAAATAACTAAAGAAAGGTATTATGGGAAGGGGAGGAGTTCCCAAAAATAAAAGCAAATAATTCTGGTAAAAAGAAAAAGCAGAAGCCAGATAAAGAAATTATATTCACAGGGGGTTTTGTGATAAATCCAGATTTTTAACTGGAAGGAGTAAAATATAATCAAAGATAGACACAAAAGAGATACTTTTATAAGGAGTGCCAGAAAGGTAGAAAAAATAAAATTAACTTTGTGGAAAATACTGACACCAAATTGAACTTTTTTAGAGCTACATTTCAATTCAAGTATAACAAAGAAGGGATAGGTCAATTCCTTAGGACAATGGTATAATATTAATAGGTCAATAGTCAATAGGGCATTATTTTGCTTCAGTTTTCTCTATCTATAAAAATCATCATCAATATAGAAAAAGGAAAACATAGAAAGGGAAATATAAATCAAAGATAAAAGAAATAAAAGAGCACCTAGCTATCCTAAATGAATTCAAGCTTCTGAACCTACATGAATTGTATCTCAGTGTACCAAAAAAACTAAACAGACCTAATAAGTGAACCACAATCATTCTATTTTTTTCCCTTTTTTGTAATTGTGAAGAATGGGAAAAAAAATACCACCAAAAGACCAAAGGAGGGGGAGGGGTGGGAGAAGTCCTGATTTTCAAGAAGGGACAAGAGGTAAATTCTGGAAACTACAAAATAGTGTGCTTAGCACAGATCCCCAGAAAAATTCTAAAATGAATTATTAAACAGATGGTTTATGAGCACTTGGAAAAATAACCATTAATTACTAAATGCCAATATAGATTCACTAAGAACAAAATTCCACTAAATTCTTATTATATAGCTTCATCATGATATGGAGGTTACCTTGGATTCTTGAAGGCTAATGCTAACAGAATATATGCTATGCCAGGTTCTACCAAAATGGAAAGTCTGAAAGTATATGCTGAAGCAATAAGCCACAGGTATCTGTGGCTCATAGACCAGCATGGCCAAGTACAGAGAGACTCATTACCATGGTGTCCCTAGCATGATGATTTTTTATTTTTTTTTTTAATGAGAGCTACTCTCAAAAACAAACTACTAACTCTTACAGGAATTTTAATCAGCATTGATGTAGGGAGTACCCACACTGATGAACTCTCAGTTCCTGGCAGGAGTGAAATAAGAACAAATCTTTCAAAGTAAGAACATGTCCATCTTTTAATATAATTGCTAAACTGGTAATTATGTTAAAGAGAGAGAGTATAGTATAGCAGATAGAAAGCTGGCTTCAAAACCAGGAAGACAAGGATTCAAATCCTCTCTCTGACATATACTGACTGTATGACCCTGGGCAAATCACTTAACCTTTAGTGCTCTAAGCAAGTCACTAAATCGATGAATTGCAGAAAAGGTGTTAACCTCTACTGGTAGAGGGAATTTCCTCACCAGGGAATTGTTTCAATGAACACATAGATCTAATTCCTAACCCTATCCTTAATAGGGTGGTAGGCCAGGGAATATTATAGATATGGTACATTTTTATTTTATTAAGGAATATGACAAATATTTTCGTAAGATCTTTGTAGGCTAAATGTATAAATATGAACTAGAAGACAGTACAGTGGAGCAAAAAGTAGCTAGTTGAACAATTGTGTTGGAGGATTGTTGATCAGTACATGATACCAGCCTTGTGGGAGATCTCTAGTGGTAGAGTGCTGCAGAATTCTTGTGTTTGCTCTACTCTCCAAAACATTTTCATCCTTGCTTTAGTTGAAGACATAAGAAAGCATCCTTATTAAAACTAAGAAATATAACTTATATTCTCCATGAAGGAGTCAGAATCTTAAAATTTTAATAGGCTGGAACCTTGGACCCAAAGTAACAAGATGACATTTAATAGGGATAAAAGTAAAATCTTACTCTTAACTCCAAAAAATCAACTATATAATTATGGGAAACAAAGATAAAACTTAACAGAAGTCCACATGGATTTTATTTAATTTTTTACAGAAGTTTTTCATTGATGTCTTCTGTTTTTTACATCAGCATATTTATCCCCAGTATTCATCCCTTTCCCCGTCGAGTTCAAGTGGAGTTTAGTCAGGGAAGTGCTGAGAAATTCCCACTTAGATTACTAGAATGCAAGTTGAGTAGGTATAAACTTTAGTAGTTTATTCATTTAGCATCCCTAGTAGTACTATTGACTATTTCTCTGCCTAGTAGGCAGTTGAGCTCCCCACAATTAGAGCCATGATGTGGTCACCTTTGAAGTTGTCTAGGTGGCATGTTCAGTTAAGTTCTGTTCTTTGAACATTCTTTGTTTGCTAATTTAGAGTAGTAATAATCTCATGTACCCTAAAAATAAAATGCTAAAGTAACAATTCTTCACTAAGTCTCCCTCACTTACCTCTTTGCCTTTTGTCTTGATGTCAACTTGCTCAGTGACTATGATATATAATTTGCACTGTTACCACTTATTTTTTTCATCTTTACTTTCCCTTTGGGGTTTCTTTTCATTTAAGTTTCAAGTACACAACCATTGAGTGTCAATGATTGTTACATGGGTATTAATGGAGGGTTCACATGAGGATCAGGAAAAAGAACTAGAGCTATTTAGCCCTGAGAAGAAAATATTTAAATAGGATAAGATGGTTGCCTTCAGATATCTGTAGGAATGTTAGATGAAAAAGGAATTAGACTTAGGCATGTAACTTCAGAGAGCATCACTAAGACCATCTTGCAGAAATTAGAGACAGGTAGGAACATTTTGATAAAGAAAGTAATTTTAATATAAGAAAATGTACTTTAAATCTTAAGCAGTGAATTTCACATGTGAGTATAAAGTGATATATGTAAAGTGGTTTGCAAGCCAGAATAAAATGGTGATAATAATATAAATTATAAATAGTTATTATATTAAGTTCTAGCTATTATTGGTATTATTTTTTAGAGGTAATTCATGGAATACAGTGTTAGTTCAAATGACTTCTACCAGCTCTTTAATTGCAAATAAATATAATAAGAGTTTGAAGATAGTGAAGATTCATATTGGCTGTATGGGTAATACAGTGGGCAGGAAAGGCTTCATGTGACAGACAATACTTAAACTTGGCCTTGTGCATGAATAGAATTTACATATAGAGAGGGAGGACATTACAGGTGAAAAAAATGAGTCAAAGGAGGCAGAGCCAGTGAGCAGACAGATATAAACTAACCAGAACATAGCTTGAGCGTTGAGACATAATGAGAAATAAGAGCCTGCCATCACTTGCTATAATGAAGCCCATGTAGAGCCTGTGATTACATGACTTGGGTCTTTCTACACATACATCTGGGGTTATTTGTCTATGCTATTGGCCCAAGTAACTTTTATTATCCAATAGTATCCAAACCAAAATTTCATGTTCAAGGGTAAATTTCCTCTTCTCTTCCTTTTGGTGTAATCTATCTATTGCTGAAGTACTGTTATTTATCTACTGAGTACCATGTTCTCATCCCTTTTAACTATTCTGGGAAAATGCCTTATAGGCACCCATTGTCCTTGATAAAGTCGTTCATTACAATAAGGCTCAAACCTGAGGTAGTAATCTGCAATCCACCCATCCCTGGAATATCCCTGGGATTTGGATGATAGATGCATAGTTACTCATATAATTATAGAAACCAGCATGAGGAAAATCCTGTTGTTAATTTACTTCAAGCAGGATTTGCTTTTCTAAAAGAAGTTTCTAGTCTGCTTTTAAAGATGATTCTCTGATCTTTCATCTAATCAATCTCTGTTGGTTCCCCTGATATTCAATTCCAGGATCTAGTAGCCTGCGCAACAATTTAGCAGTAGTCCACGTCTGCTCTGTTGGCTCCATGAAATAATGTGAAAGGAAGGAAGGAAGGAAAGAGAGAAAGAAAGAAAGAGAGAAAAGAGTAAGAAAGAAAGGAGGGACAGAGGGAGAAAAGGACAGGAAGGAAGGAAGGAAGGAAGGAAGGAAGGAAGGAAGGAAGGAAGGAAGGAAGGAAGAAAGGAAGGAAGGAAGGAAAGAAAGAAAGAGAGAAAGAAAGAAAGAAAGAAAGAGAGAAAGAGAGAAAAGAGTAAGAAAGAAAGGAGGGACAGAGGGAGAAAAGGACAGAAAGGAAGGAAGGAAGGAAGGAAGAAAGGAAGGAAGGAAGGAAAGAAAGAAAGAAAGAAAGAAAGAAAGAAAGAAAGAAAGAAAGAGAGAAAAGAGTAAGAAAGAAAGGAGGGACAGAGGGAGAAAAGGACAGAAAGGAAGGAAGGAAGGAAGGAAAGAAAGAGAAAGAAAGAAAGAAAAAGAAAGAGAGAGAGAAAAAGAGTAAGAAAGAAAGGAGGGAAAGAGGGAGAAAAGGACAGAAAGGAAGGAAGGAAGGAAGGAAAGAAAGAGAGAAAGAAAGAAAGAAAGAAAGAAAGAAAGAAAGAAAGAAAGAAAGAGAGAAAAGAGTAAGAAAGAAAGGAGGGACAGAGGGAGAAAAGGACAGAAAGGAAGGAAGGAAAGAAAGAAAGAGAGAAAGAAAGAAAGAAAGAAAGAAAGAAAGAAAGAAAGAGAAAGAAAGAGAGAAAAGAGTAAGAAAGAAAGGAGGGACAGAGGGAGAAAAGGACAGAAAGGAAGGAAGGAAGGAAAGAAAGAGAAAAAGAAAGAAAGAAAGAAAGGAAGAAAGAAAGAAAGAAAAAGAAAGAGAGAAAAGAGTAAGAAAGAAAGGAGGGACAGAGGGAGAAAAGGACAGAAAGGAAGGAAGGAAGGAAAGAAAGAGAAAGAAAGAAAGAGAAAGGAAGGAAAGTATTAGAATGCTCCCCATTATATGAAAGTATATTTGAATAAAGAAAAAATATATTCTAGAACCATTACTCATTTTGCTTAGTCATCTCACAAATAACAACAACAACAAAGACACCAGGAAGCATTTATTAAACACTTACTGTGAGCTAGGCATTGTGGTAAGAGCTGGGAATGCAAATACAAGCAGAAAGAAAAATTATTCCTGCACTCATGAAGCTTACATTTTAATACATTAAGACAGGACATAAAAGGTAGCTGAAAAGGAAGGGGAAGGGGAGAGAATAAAGACATGGTTGGTCAGGGCCTCCTTCTTAAAATGTGTCCTTTCTCACAAGAGAGACAGATTTAAAAGGGGGAAAAGTCAGGATGGAGAAAGAAAATGGAGTATGGTGTATAAACAACAAAAAGGTCCATTTGGCTAGACCACAGAGTATAGAAAGTGGAGTAATGTATAATGTGAAAACCTCCCCAACCCATTTTGAACTCCATCACCTGAGGAAAGTCCAAAATCTGGATTGACCAATTAAGAGAAAGACATTTTGGCCCATTCTGAAACCTACCATAATGCTTTGCATGCTCTGGCATAACAGACATGCTTTGCTTGCTCTCTGAGTGAACTCCAAGTGCTCCTTTCTGTGTCAGGAATGAAAAGGTGAGATGAAAATGAACAAGAGCATTCTTCTATTTATGATTACTAAGCATAGGGTGCCTTGATCCAGACACTATCTTGAATAATGGGATTTTTCTTATCTTGGTATTCTATAAACACATATTATATTATATTATATTATATTATATTATATTATATTATATTATATTATATTATATTATATTATATTATATTATATTATATTATATCATATTATATCATATTATATCATATTATATTCTATTATATTGTCATGATAATGATAGAAGAAACACAGACATCCTGGATCTATAATTTCAATTGGCACCTTGACATTCTCCTATCTTATTTTATTTACAATATATCCACTTAACAAATTTCTTTCTCATATTATGGTTAACATATAGAGAGACTATAATTTTGATTTACATAGACATCCTAAGCCAGGAAGGGGTAAGAGGGAATTAATTGTTCTTAAGATAAAATGTCCCCTTTGTCTATCCTTCCTTGGGTTTATTTATTTATTTTGCTTTTTGGAGGGTGGAAGACAGGGCAATTGGGTTTAAGTGACTTGCCCAAGGTCACATAGCTAGTAAGTGTTAAGTGTCTGAGGCCACATTTGAACTCAGGTCCTCCTGACTCCAGGGCCAGTGCTCTATTCACTGTGCTACCTAACTGCCCCCCCACCTTGGGTTTATTTTCTACAATGAATTCCCATGCATATCTCTATACACGTTTCCACAAGCTTTGAGATAAATAAGCCTACATGTGCAGCCTAACTCAGTAATGGTTGTCAATAACAAGACTAGAAGAATGAGTTGGAGCCAAGTTGTGAAGGGCTTAAAAGCTAAATAAAGGACCTTATACTTGATCTTAGGAGCAACAAAGAGCCATTAGAGTTTATTGATAGTTGTACCTGCATTTTAGGAAAATCATTTGGCAACTGTGTGAAGAAAGAAGGAAGAGATCAGTCAGGGAGACCAATATAGGAGTCCAAGAAAGGCCTGGACTACAATGTTGTAACTAGAAAGGAGACAGATAGGAAGGAGGGACACTATGGAGGTGGTAATGAAAAGATCTGACAACTTGTATATGTGGGATGAGGGAGAGCAAGCAGTCAAGAATAACATTTAAGGTTGTCAACCTAGATGACCTTGGTGACCTTGACAGAAATAAGGAAATTTAAAAGGGAACAATTTGGAGGGAAAGATAATGAGTTAAATGTCGGGTTTTAGATGCCTATAGGACTTCCAGTTTGAAATATCCAAGACAATTGCATATATTTGACTAGAACTTAGGAGAGAAACTAGGGTTGGTTTAGAGTTGTGAATCATCTGCATTTGAATTATAATTAAACCCAAGGGAGCTTAAATGGCCCCTAAGTGAGAGAATATAGAAAGAGAATCAAAAAGGACCCAGGATAGAACTTTGACACACACTCATAGTTAGGGGAGGAGGTATGATATGGAAGATGAACCAGCAAAGGAGACCGAGAAGGAGCCATCAGATATCGAAGAAGAGAAACAAAAGAGAGCAATGTCATGAAAAGCAAAAAAAGGCAGAGTATTCACACAGAAAAGGTAATCAATGACAAAGAAATTAAGAAGGATAAGAAATATGAAAAAGCTGTCAGATTTGGTGATTAAAAGGTCGTGGATGACAAGAAAGAGAGAACAGTTTCATTTGAGAGATGAGTTCTAAAGCCATGTTGCAAATGGTTGAGAAATGAGACACAGGAGAATAGATTTTTTCTAAGAGGTCAACTGTGAAATGAGGGAAAGATATAAGACAATAGCATAAGTGGGTAGTAGGGCTTAGTAAGGGTTTTTTATGTGTTTTTTTGTTGTTGTTGTTGTTCAGGAGAGGCATGGGTTGTTTGTAAACAGCAGGGAAAGAAGTAAATAGGGAGAGGCTGAGGACTAGAGAGAAAGCAGAATTGTACAGGGGACGGACATTTTGCATTAGAGAGAAGGGGAGGAGAGGGAGCTCACCATCTATGGCCTCTATTTTCTCAGTAAAATAAGAGACAAAGTCCTCAGCTGAGAAAGATATGGAAGGAAGGATAGTGTGGGATGCTAGAGAAGAGAAGAAAAGGTTTGGGAGCAACCTCTGTGGGGAGTGAGACAGAATCAATTAGGGAGGAATAAAAGGATTACCTTGTTGAGGTAAGGGCCCAAGTGAGGTCAGATAATAAATTTGACAGAGATTCTCATTCAGTTTGGTTTTCTGACACTCCAGCTTCTTTTAACAGTAAATGAGCTGGAGCAAAGGAAACAGATGGTGGAAATAATAAAGGGCTGGAGTTTGGCAAGGCATGAGCTTCCATAGGATAGATGGGGCAAAAAGTAGCAGAACAGAGGACATGTAGAGATGAACTGGGTAATGATAGGGATAAGCATGGGAAGGGAGGAAAGTGAGGTTAGGGCAGGAGTGAAAGCCTGGAAGACAGGAATAAAGCGTTTAGAGGTCCTGGTATGCAGAAGAATGGTGGGAGCACTCCATAGGAGAAAGCAGGTAAGGAAGGATCTTGGTTATTGACAGGGTTCAGGTTAGGGGCACAGTTGTTTCAGTCATGTGATTTTTAAGAAGGGCTGATCATAAGGCAGGAGAGGTAGAACCTGGGGTACAAGGTTAGTTTCAAACAGGAATGGATGAAAAGTTGTGGTAAGAACACAGAAGTACAGATGAAGTCAAGAGAGATCTATTACTATTTTTTCTTTCTTTCTTTTTGTAAATAATATTTAATTTTTCCAATTACATATAAAGATAATTTTCAATATTCATTTTTAAAGTTCATTTTTGAGTTCCAAATTTTTCTCCTGCCCCCATCCCATCCCCTCTCACCAAAACGGCAAGCAATCTGACAGATTATACATGTGCAATCATGTTAAATATATTTCCATATTAGTCATGTTGTGAAAGAAGAAACAGAACAAAAGGGAAAAACCAAGGGGGAAAACAACAAAAAAAGTGAAAGTAGTATGCTTCCATCTGCTTTCAGACTCCACAGTTCTTTCTCTGGAGATGGATAACATTTTTCATCATAAATTCTTCAGAAGTGTCTGGATCATTGTATTGCTAAAAAGAGCTAAGTCTATCATAGTTGATCATTGTGTAATGCTGCTGTTATTGTGTACAATGTTCTCCTGCTTCTGCTCACTTCACTTAGCATCAATTCATGTAAGTCTTTCCAGGGTTTTCTGAAGTCTGCCTGCTCATCATTTCTTTTAGTACAATAGTATTCCATTACATTCATATATCACAACTTGTTCAGTTGTTCCCCAATTGATGGACATTTCTTCAATTTCCGATTCTTTGCTATTACAAAAAGAGATGCTATAAATATTTTTGTACATGTGGGTCCCTTTTCCTTTTTTATTATCTCTTTGGGATACTTACCTAGAAATGGTATTGCTGGATCAAAGGGTATGCTATGCACAGGTTGGTTGCCCTTTGGACATAGTTCCAAATTGCTCTCCAGAATGACTGGATCAGTTCACAACTCCACCAACAATGCATTAGTGTTCAAATTTTCCCACAATTGGAACATTTATCATTTTCTCTTTCTGTCACATTAATCAATCTGATAGATATAAGGTGGTACCTCGGAGTTGTTTTAATTTGTATTCCTCTAATTAATAGTAATTTAGAACATTTTTCTCATATGACTAGATAGCTTTAATTCCTTCATCTGAAAATTGATTATTCATATCCTTGACCATTTATCAATTGGGGAATGACTTGTATTCTTATAAATTTGACTCAGTTCTCTATATATTTGAGAAATGAGAAATATTTTATCAGAAATACTTGCTATAAAAATTTTGTTTCCTAGTTTTCTACTTTCCATCTAATCTTGGTTGCATTTGTAGGACCTATTATTCTTAAGAGAACCTGAAGTAAATGAGCCCCTTTTAGCTAGAGGCATTTCAAATCTACCTGGCTGACTGCCTCAGAGTAGAGCCTTCTTTCAGGTACGTATCCCGTACTATTGAAGATTATAGTTCTCTCCTTGGGACCTTTAGAATCTCAGTTATGGGCATCAAGTTTGCAGTTGCCTCACTGAGCTGTGCTCTGGTTCTCCCTTGGGATCTTTCTACAAGCTTAGTATTCAAGGGTCCTTGTAGGAGGCCCCAGAACCTTGACGTTTCCCAAGAATATTAAGATTGAAAATTACTCCTCTTATATTATGGAAACAGGGAATGTAAAAAAAAAGCATTAATAAAACCTCTTTCTTAAAGAAAGACAGTTATGCCCTCCTTCCTAGGCACAATCAAACCTTCAGACTTAAGTAGGTTTTTTTTTGTTGTTTAATTATGCAGCCACATCTGATTCTTTGTGACCTCATTTGAGGTTTTCTTGGCACAGAGTAGTTTGGCATTTCCTTCCCCAGATCATTTTACAGATAAGGAAACCAAGGCAAACAGGTTAAGTGACTTGCCCAGGGTTCCACAGATAGTAAGTGTTTGAGGCCAGATTTGAACTCAGAATGAGCACTCCATCCACTACCACCTAGCTACCCCAAGGTAGTTTTAGCAATTCACCCTAAAGTGAGAATGACTCAAGGAGTTAACCCTCTGCAAGGTATTCACATTTTAAAAGAAGAACAAGTTAATCCAAAAGAATTCCTAATTAGGGAAAAATAGTGAGAAAATATCTTTGAGCCTTTTGAGTGCTGCTTTACTTCATCAAATCAGCTGGGATTCCCTACTCCCTTCTTTGTGTTGGGGAAAGCCTAGAGTTGTTAGCCACAATTTGGCTTCTCCCCTTTGTAAAACTGGTGACTTCTGATCAATACACTAGTAAAACCATACACATACAATCGCAAAATCCAGCTGTAGGAAATGATCTCAGAGGTCACAGGATTTAGAGCTTCAGGAGAGGTCATATAATGTGATCTATACCCGGAGGTCTACCTAGGGTGAGGTGATCAGCACTTCAACAGGGCACCAGAATTTAGGATTTAGCACCTAGTTAGAAAGAATATCTTAAATAGGAAGCCCCCAGATAGTGTACTCACTACCACTCCCTGAGTTAAAGCCCAGGTAAGATTCTACCTACACAAGTTCTTCCCTAGAAGAACTCTCCAGTTCTGTCCAGTGGGGGCCCGCTCCAGCAACTGCTTTGTAATATGCCTAGATTTCTTCCCCCTTAGAGACATGAGGCCTAAGGTCTCTCTCCAAGGTCTCTTTCCTTCATATTCAAATGAATTTGTTTTTAAAAGGTGATTTGAGCCTACCTTACTTACCTCCTCAGATTGTTTTGGATGGCTTGTCCTGGGTTAACAAGATTCTCAGGCATGTAAGTAAGAGGAGTGGTCATCTGGACTTGCTCCAAGACATTCAATGAAGGAGAAACCACTCTCTTACAGGCTCTCCATTCCCTTATGGAAGAGGTATTCTAGTTAGGAAGTCTTTCCTCTTATCAAGCTGAAATCTGTTTCCCTGTAAGTTTGAACTCCTGGTTCCCAGTTCTGCCTTCAGGGGCCAAGCAGATCAAGTCCAAATCCTCTTCTATATTTCAGGTTTCAAATATTTGAAGGCAATGGTTGGGTCTTCAACATGTATTGTACAAATTCTACAAGTTTAAGAGCATTTATGCTGTTTCTAGGGTCCAAAAAGTGCAAATTTTCCTAAAATGTATCTTCCAACAACAATTTAGGCTTAGGTCTCAGATTCTTTTTTTTTTTTTTTTAGCTTTTTGGAAGGCAATTGGGGTTAAGTAACTTGCCTAAGGTCACAGGACTAGGTTTTTGTTTGTGTGTGCATTAAGTGTCTGAGGCCAGATCCGAACTCAGGTTCTTCTGACTCCAGGACGGGTGCTCTATTCACTGCGCCACCTAGCTGCCCCAGGTCTCAGATTCTTGCAGGAAAGAGGTCTCTGATGTATAGGACATGTAATATGGTTTAAAAAAAAGAGCTGTGCTAACATGATAGGGAGGTAGTTCTGTAAAGTAGGTGCCTCATTTTTGTAAAATTCCACCTTTGGGAGGGTTGGAGGGGGGGAAGGGTTCCTTTTCTCCCAGCAATGGCTGTTTAACAGATGAATCATTTTAATTCTCAATGAAGCCTCTTTTGAACTCAAATGACCTGCAGTTTCTGTCCCACTTTAATCCTAGAGACATGGCACAGTAATTTCAATAATGCCTTAATCTCTAATCCTCCCAGTAAGCAAGGGATTGAATGAACTTGTTGCTCATCCCTCAGAAAAGAATCTGATAACATTTTTGAGAGCAGAGAATATAATGTTTATTATGGGGAATAGCTTCTTTCCCTTGTCAGTGTTGAAATTTTGCTTCTTACTAGCTGTATGGCCTTAGATAAGTCACTTCTCTCTGGGCCTTAGTTTTCTCATCTGTAAAATTAGGGGTTTGGACCAAATGGCCTTAAAAGTCCTTCCACCACTAAATTTATTATTCTCTGATTTTTAAATACACACATGTAAATACATATATATTATCACCCCATTACATGTTAAAACAATTTAAAATATTTTTTTCATTTTCAGTTCCAGATTCTACTCCTTCCTTTCTCTTTCCCTTTCCCCCTCCCTTTGACAGTAAGCAATCAGATTTAGGTTATATAAATATGCAATTATATAAAACATTTCCATATTAGTCATTTTGTACAAGAAGACTCAAATAAAAGAAGAACGAAGGTGAAAAAAATATCATGCTTCAGTCTGTATTCAAGCAATTTCAGTTCTTTCTTTGGAGGAGGATAGTATACTTCAACACTAGTGCTTTGGGATTGTCTTGGATCATTGTATTGCTGAGAATAACTAGGTCATTCATAGTTTTTCACCAAACAATGTTCCAGTTCTGTTCACTAAGTCTGTCTAGGTTTTTCTGAAATCATCCTGCTTGTCATTTCTTGTAACAATAACATGTCATTACAATCATATACCACAGCTTGTTAGCCATTCCCCAATTGATGGGCATCCCTTCCATTTCCAATTCTTAGCCACTGCAAAAAGAGCTGCTATAAAATTTTTTGTACAAATAGGTCCATTTCCATTTTTTTTTGTCTATGGGAGATAGAGCAAGCAGTAGTATTGCTTGATCAAAGGGTATGCCCAGTTTGGTTGTCCTTTGGGAATAGCTCCAGATTGGTCTCCAGAACGGTTGGTGCAGTTCACAACTCCACCAACAATGCATTCCTGTTCCAGTTTTCCCACTTCCCCTCCAACAGCCAGCATTTCCCTTTTTTGTCATATTATCCAATTTGTTAGGTGTGAAGTGGCACCTCAGGATTCTCTGATTTCTGAACATAATGACATAAGTAGATGTTTACCTCATAGAGTTGTTTCAAGAAGGAAATACTTTTCATAGTAACTTCCATTCACAAATTTGAGAATAATCGTGTAAAGTGCTTTGCAAATTTTTTTTAAAATATTTTTTTGTAGGGGGAAAGCAGGGCAGTTGGGGTGAAGTGACTTGCCCAAGGTGCTCCTGCCTCCAGGGCCAGGGCTCTGTTCACCACACCATCTAGCTGCCTCAGTCCTCTAAAATCTTAGGGCACTATTTAAGTGCCAGTTTCTACTTTTACTCTTCCAATTTCTCCATCTTCCGATACACAATCTGTCGCCATTCTTTAAGGCCTCTGTCGGATTTGCCCCTTGTACCGCACTCTCACGACGGGGCCAGTATCACCTCTATCGCGCCTATTCCAATACCCTGCAGACCGCTGCGATCTCATTGACTGGACGCTTTCTCTAAAGCAGCCTATCGCACAACTAACAAAACCAAGCAGCTTTTCAGGGTCAGAAGCCCCGCCCACAGCGCCACCTAATTGGCCCGTAGGGCGAAGGTGTCTGCGTAGATCCACGAATTCTCCACCGGACGTGACGTTAGAGGCAGGGGACTCCGCGGGCCGAGGCCGCCGAAGGGCGGGGTGGCGTACCGCGCAGGCGCGCTGCCAGGACCTGGGCCCAGCCTTTCTTTTCTTTTCTCGGGCGGCCGTTGGAAAATGGCGACTGTGGCGGAGCTCAAAGCAGGTAGCTGAGGAGCGGGCGCGCAGGCCGGGCAGTTCGGTGTGGGACGTAGATGGAGCAGGGCTGGGCCGCGGAGGGAATCGGGACGGAGCGGCCTGGGTGGGCGGCGGCAGCTGTCAGCCGGGTGGGGGCTTGGCCGGGTTTTCCCCTTTGGTCTTTCCTGGCATTAGATGGTAAGCGCCTCGAAGGCAGGGACTTTGCCTTATTTCCCTACATTTTGTATCTCCAGCGCTTAATAAATGATTATTGATTAATTGGTCGGTTAGTCAGCATATCTTGAGCGCCTGCTGTGTTGATATTTTCTCCTGTCATTTATTTTATGGGAAGATGGGGGGCCCTGAGCTGGGGAGACTGAGAGGCCGAAGACACGCCCCGGGGGGGAGGGGCAGGGGGCTCCCAACTGCTTTTTGTCTTTTTTGAGGGGGGAAGGCGGGGAAATTGGGGTCAAGTGACTTGCCCAAGGTCACCCAGCTAGTGTTAAATTCTGAGGCCTGACCCCAGGGCCGGTGCTGTATTCACTCCAAACATTTCTCAAATCACAGATCCCCCCAACATGGATTCACAGAACTCACCCCCCCCTCTTTCTACTGCAGGCGCCCCCCGTGGGGGGTTGTGGTCAGAGCCGGCATGTCTGTAGCGCCTGGAGCCCCAGCGGCCGCGGGAGACGCTGCTGAGCCTGAATTCTGGGGCCCTCCCCCCCCCTCACCTCTCTAGGCCTGAGACTTTGACTAGATGATGTCCGTGACTCCTTCCAGCTCTTAGATCCCATAAACCTCTAACTTGGTCTCTAGCTAGAGTAAGAGTTCTCTTAAGGAGCGTTTCAGTGATAAGTGACGTGTGCACCGATGAAGGAGAAATAAAACATGACACAGGGCCCCGTAAATACTTGCTGGCTAATAATGTTTTCACACTTACATATGCAGATACTCGAGGGATTTATCATCCGTACAAAAGAGGTCATTTAAAAGGCAGGTGCTTCACTGCTTCAGGGACCATAGGGAATACTTGGATTTGCCCAACTTTACAGGAAAATTTCTGAGTGTGTCCATGCTTTCAAGTATTTCTGCTTCCCATCTTCCCTAGTCCCCAGACGTTTTGGTTAATTAACTCAAGTAGACAAAAAAGGTGTCAAATAGTGTTAAAATGTTTTATTTCTATACATTTTATGAGTTACCATTGGAAATGACTGACAGAACTTAAAAACAGTAGGGAGAACGGGAGTTGGGGGTTTATGGTACCCTTAAACTGTTAATCTGTTAAGTAGATGGAAATGGGGAGGTGGGTTAGTGTTGGGTCCAGAGATCATTGACACTTTAGAAGAAGCTCCAAGGGGTAGCTAGGTGGTGCAGTGAATAGAGCGTCCGCCCTGGAGTCAGGAGGACCTGAGTTCAAACTAGACTCAAGACACTCAACACAAAAACTAGCCATGTGACTTTGGGCAAGTCACTTAACCCCAATTGCCCTGTCTTCCTCTCTCCAAAAAAAAAAAAGGCAAAGAAGAAGAAGCTCCAAGACTTAGTCTGAGGCCGTCATGCATTGCTTTGTTGTTGTGCT
The DNA here is from genome assembly GCA_011680675.1 of Gymnobelideus leadbeateri. Lineage (NCBI taxonomy): Eukaryota > Metazoa > Chordata > Mammalia > Diprotodontia > Petauridae > Gymnobelideus > Gymnobelideus leadbeateri. The sequence continues at coordinate 320,146 of WOXC01011605.1, read as the reverse complement.
TTAAAACTCATTTTCTTTGGTCTCTGTCCCGAGTTGCCCCATCACAGCATGTAAGAATGATCGATGATTCACTTTCAATTCTTGCACTGAAATGTTTTATTTAATAGTTTTAAAGGATACTCTGGAAAAAAGGGGTGTACTGGGACACTTAAGAGCGAAGATCAGAGCTGAAGTTTTTAATGCACTAGATGATCAAGGTGAAAAGCCTCCACACCTGTCTCATGAAAACCTTCTAATCAATGAACTGATTCGGGAGTATTTGGAATTCAACAAATACAAGTATTCAGCATCTGTCCTTACAGCTGGTAAGTGTGGATTGTTTTTGTTAAATGAATCAGTCTTCCTTTTTTGGGAGCATGATTTAGCTTGATCCAGTTTTGTCAACAAAAACAATAGATACTTGAGACTTGAAATAGTCTGTTGATCTCTTTCTTAAGCCTAACCAAGATCTCATGACTTTTACCAGCTTGCTAGAAAACGACTTGATAAATGAAGTACTGTTTTTAAAAAATTGTTTATTTTTAACATTCTTTTTTTTTTAAAGCAATTAGGGTTAAGTAACTTGTTCAAGGTTACAAGGCCAGTCATTATTTATGCGTGGTGCTCATTTTCTGAGGCCAGATCCGATCTCAGGTCATCCCAACCCAAGACCGGCACTCTTACTCATTGCGCCACCTAGCCGCCCCTATTTTTAACATTCTTTTTAAATTTTGATTTCCAAATTCTCTCCCTCCCACCCCAAGAAGTCAAGCAATTTGATATCAGTTATACTTGTGAAATCATGCAAAACATTTCCATATTAGCCATATCTCCCCCCAAAAAGCAAAATATAAAGAAAGTGAGGAAAATTGTGTTCCTGTTTGTACTCAGCTCATCAGTTTTCTCTGAAGGTGGATAGAAGTTTTTCACCACGAATCCTTCAGAATTGTTTGGGATGGTTGTGTTGATCAGAGGAACCACGTCTTTAACAGTTGATCATCTTTACCACATTGCTGGTGCTGTACAGGGTGATCACCTGGCACTTCTTGCTTCACTTTGCAAATGAAACTCTTTTAACACATGCATATTTTCCTTTTTGTTTACCAGTCAAATGCTTGGTTTTTAATTTCTGAAAAAGTCTTATTCTTATGATAATTAGGTATTTTCCAAGTCAATTTAGGTAATTTAATGTCTTGTTTAGTATCCCTGTTATCAGTGTAGGTATTCCTTTTTTTTTTTAAGCAATTGAGGTTAAGTAACTTGCCCAAGGTCCTAGGGGCTGCACCAAGTGTAGGAATCCTTTTTTATTATTTTATCTGGAGGGCGATTGGGGTTAAGTGACTTGCCCAAGGTCACACGGCTAGTTAAGTGTTTGAGGTCGGATTTGAACTCAGGTCCTCTTGACTCCTGGGTGGGTGCTCTGTTCACTGCGCCACCTAGCCGCCCCTAGTATAGGTATTCTTAGTTTCAAATAGAGCTAGAGTCCCCTGTCAGGATTAACTGACTTGATAATATAGAACTTTAAAAATAAAAACATTATTAGAATGTACTGAATGTTAATTTTATATTATACTGCAGGCCCTGCAAAGCAAGAACATTTTCAGCCAAAGACCAGTCTGGCTAAGTTTTGGGAGGTTAATATCAGTAAATTTTTCACTCTTCTCAAAGACCAGGTCTGAAATGCATTGTAAAACTTTATAGGTGAAAGAAATAATCCACATAAAAAAATTGCACATTGTTGAAATATAGTACAAATTATTTTTAAATTTCTGATGTGTAATTTAAAATTTGATCCAGGCATCTTTCTCTACTTTTCTCATCTCTGTACACTAAGTAGGTAGTATATTTTGAAGCTCTTACATATTATACTAAATTTTCCATTAATTCTTTAGTTTACTGACATACATGTAGAAATAAGATTTCCAAAACCCTGCCAGGTAGAAATAGCATGACCATCTTCACATTTAAGAGACAAGAGTGAAGCAAAATTTTTAATGAGAAAAGGCCGAACGTAAAATACATCATCTTAAGGGGAAGGAGGACATGCTGTGACATATTCTGTGATTGTTTGTACCTCTGTTTAGACGTTAGATTGCCTTCATCTTTTATTAGCCTTTAATATTTGTTGAACATTCACTGCCTTCTAAGCTAGTGAAGGAATGAAATGATGAAACTAGAAAATTAAAGGAGCTTAATGAACTTGATGGACAGCTAGGGGGTACAATGGATAGAGAGCCAGACCTGGAGTCAGGAAGACCTGAGTTCAAATGTGGCCTCAGACACTCATTAGCTATGTGACCCCCTCTTTGCCTCATTTTCCTCATCTGTAAAATGAGCTGGAGAAGGAAATGGCAAACCACTCCAGTATATCTTTGCCCAGAAAACCCCATATGGAGTTAGGAAGAGTCAGACACCTAAAAAAACCAATGAGCTTGAAGTTAAGGCTTAGGTTTAGTGACTCTTTGTGGTTATGGTTCAAGGCCATTCATCGCCTTAGAATAGTTCTCTTCAGAGATAAAAAGGTATGCTCCTATTGGGGCAAGGACTTTGTCATTCTTTATACTATTGAATCTGTTCCTTAAAGAATAGACAGTCTTGCTGATAGTGGCTTTGATGCCACTTTTTCTACTCATCTGATTTTGAAGGAAGTGTTTTTTAACACTACCCATTATCTATCTGGTGTTGGTGGGTTTTTCTGTTATACTTAACCTTGGAGAAAATGCAACATGTAGTAATGTCAGTAAAGTTGAATACTCTTAAAGTTTAGCTGTGTTTCACATATGTCTTTTAAAAATATTTTTGATACAAGTCATTCCCCAATTGATAAGTGGTCAAAGGATATGAACAGGAAATTTTCAGAGAAAGAAATTAAAGATATCTATAAGCATATGAAGAAATGCTCTAAATCACTATTAATTAGAGAAATGCAAATCAAAACAACTCTGAGATACCACATCCCTCCAGTCAGATTGGCTAAGATGACAAAACAAGAAAGTGACAAATGCTGGAGAGGATGTGGACAAATTGGAACACTAATACATTGCTGGTGGAGTTGTGAACTTATCCAACCATTCTGGAGAGCAATCTGGAATTATGCCCAAAGGATTATAAATAATTTCATACCCTTTGACCCAGCCATACCACTTCTAGGGTTATATCCCAAAGAGATCATAGAAGTGGGAGGAAGACCCATATGTACAAAAATATTTTTAGCAGCCCTTTTTGTGGTTGCAAAGAATTGGAAACTAAAGGGGTGCCCATCAATTGGGGAATGGCTAAACAAGATGTGGTATATGAATGTAATGGAATATTATTGTGCTATAAGAAATGAGGAGGTGACGGATTTCATAATTACCTGGAGAGACTTATACAAACTGATGCTGATCGAGAAGAGTAGAATCAGAAGAAATCTGTATACAATCACAGATATACCATATCTGTGATGACCAACTATGACAGACTGGACTCTTTTCAGCAATGCAGTGATATAAGTTAATCCCGAAAGACTCAAGAAAGTGAGAAATGCCCCATCCAGAGATATAACTAGAAAGAACTGAACCTGAATCCTGATGGAAGCAAACTAAATGATCTTGTTCTTTTCATTGTTTGGTTTTATTTCTTCCTTACCATCTTTCATCCCACCTAGTACAATACGCCTTTGTAATTGGAATAATGTCTAATATGAATGCATTTGCAGATCATATACTGGACTATATGCTGTCATGTGGGGAGGGGGGAGGGAAGTAAAGGAAATTTGAAAATCAAGGAACTATGGAATTGAAACTTGTTAACTGAAACTAAACTAATAAATTAATTTTAAAAAAATATTTTTGAAACAATACCAATTAGCCTCCAGATCTGATTTCTGACCTCTTTTGATCATCTTCTTAGAAAATTCAATTGGATTATATGGCATAGGTGTTTACTTCCATAACTTCATGAAATATAAAAATGCAACTCTTTGCAGGATTATATTTGTGTTTTATGGTACCTGAGAATTTCATAAAAATAGTCTTTACTTTTTCAGAATCTGGTCAACCAGTAATGCCGTTGGAGAGACAATTTCTCATTAAGGAATTAAATATATATGAAGACTCGAATGCAAAAACAGTGTAAGAAGTTACTTTTTTAAAGTTTGTCTTTGTTTTCTTCTTCCACATCTGTAATAGGCAGGCAGTGTCCTAATGTTTTAGCTAACAATAGAAGTCAGTTTGTAAACCAACGTTTGTGAAGTGGACAATTTTGGGCTCTTGTGGCAGACCAGATTTTCTTGAAAGGTGGTTTGCAAAGCCAAATGTTTTTGCAAATGCTTTCTTAGGTCTGCTCCAATAAACCCTAGCCAAAATTCTTTGGGACCATTCAGTGGTTGCCTGGAGAAAAAACTCTGAGTTTAGAGACTATCTTACTGTTTATATCTGCTATAATAGATATCTAGCACAGTTTTCTTGCATATGATAGGTATGAAGTAAATGTTTATAGCTGAATGAATGAAGAAAGAACATTTGGAAAAACAATGTGAAGAAAATTACTGAATGTTTCTATTTGTTTTCTTGGCCAGAAATAGTCCTTTGATTAACTCATTTATTCATAAATTTTCAGGGGTTTTTCTCTTAGCTTCTCTTCAATTCATGTGCCAAGTAGATGAGGCTTTAGAATTCAGTACTATTTAAGTATTTCATGACTAATGGCATAATACCATGTTATTTTACTTCATTGCTTAGCTGTAGGTACTGATTTACCTCAGATATAGTACTGTTTCTTTGCTTTAAAAAAATTTCTATTTTTATTTTAATTGTTTCATATTGTGTGGGATATGGAAGTAAGTACAGTATAATTTAAGTGTTGTGTTTATTTTTTATAATTCAGGCCTAGAATTATTTTAAAAATTAAAAGTGATTGCTGTGTGTTACATCTGAGGTAATAGATATTTCAAGATTTATCTAGGGGGCTATGTTTAATAAAAGGTGAAAACTTTGAAAGCTTTTTTTCTAGTCTGTTACTACACTGAAGTCTACCTTTTAAAATGTGTGATTTATATATTTCTAGTTTTGCCAACTTCTTTTGTTTATATAACATTTTGAAGATAATTAAAAGAGACTTATTTAATATTTATGATAATCCTTTTTTAGTAAAGATTACCAAGCATATAATAGAATCACTAAAGTTTATCACCTTAAATGAACTGTAAATAATTAAAATGTAGACATCTGTGGTATTTAGTTTTTAGATCAAAAATAAGCAAAAATAAACCCCATTTATTGAATCCACACTTTTAAAGTTGAATTGCTTTTTGGTATATCAGATTAGGCAAAAAAATGAAATTTTCAGACCTATGTGAAAGAAGATTTAAAATAATTTTTAAAAATTTTTCCCAAACTAGCATAATTAGCATAAAATCATTTTTCCTTTTGAGTCAGTTAATGTAGAATGGCATCATATAATCAGAGCTAGGAGGGACCTTTGGAGCCATCTGGTACAGGGATTCTTAACCTTTTATGTTTCATATTTTATTTATTTATTATTCACATTTTATGTTTTATGTTTCTCTTTAGCGTTGGTTTCTAGTGAAACCAATGGACCCCTCCTCGGAATAAGTTTTTAAAATTTATAAAATATAAAATATTACAAAGGATACTAATTATATTGAAATACAATTATCAAAATATATTTTTATAAGATATACAGGCACTGGGGTATAGAAATCCATCTTGCCCTACTAGAAAGTTAGAGGAGGTATGGGGGAAGGATATAAGAGAGAGCAGATTGGGGGAAGGGGTATTCAGTAGGCTTGCTATCTTGGGGTTGGAGGGTAGGGGAAAGACAGGGAGAAAATTTCTAACTCAAAATCTTGTGGAAATGTTGAAAACTAAAAATAAATTTGAAAAAAATAACAAAAACATTTTTTAAAAGTTCATGAACTACTTAACAACCTCTCCCCCTCATTTTATAGATGAGGAACCTGAGATGCAGAAGATGAAGTTACTTGCCCAAGGTTACCTAGTTAATAAATTGCGGAGCTAGTAGAACCCAAGTTCATTTTCTCTTAATGTTTTTTGTTTGTTTGTTTGTTTTTTGTTTTTGCTTTTTTTTTTTGGAGGGCAATTGGGGTTAAGTAACTTGCCCAGGGTCACACGGCTAGGTTTTTATTTGTGTGCTTTAAGTGTCTGAGGCTGGATCCGAACTCAGGTCCTTCTGACTCCAGGGCCGATGCTCTACTCACTGCGCCACCTAGCCGCCCTTTTCTTAATGTTTTTAATCTAATATATGGTCAAATGACCAAATGGGTTTCAAGTGGAACCAACAGTTATAACAGAATGAGGAGGATATTGCCTTCACCTTACATGTTAAAGCTAAATGTTTTTCCTTGTTTTGAAAAAATATTATTTTTGGATTGGACTTTAGTTGAAATTTTGAAATACTGCACTGAAAATAAATCTGACCCTCCAGGCAGGTTGAATTCTTAGAGTTAATAGTTTATGTAATACAGTTGTTTTAAGAGTAGCAATTTAACAGATACTTGTTCAGGCCTAGACTTTGTCCCTGCATTGAAAAACTATAGAAGACAGAAATGGTAGAGAACTCAGAGATGATAGAATCCTAGGTTTAGAGCTGAAAGTTGGCCTTGGGTGTTGTCTAGGCAGCTCACTCTTTTTACAGATGAGAAAACGAACCTGCTCAAGATCACATAGGTAGTAAGAGGCAGAGCTTTCAGATCCAGGGGTTTGTGCCATTTTACAGTGGCCTCCTGTCAGCCCTTGTTCAGATCATGAAAATCCTCGACAGCAGGAGCATAAAATGCAAAAAGAAACTAAACCATACATGAGGACCCCTTTCGGGCCACATGTTGACTTAATATTAAAATACAATGTTTTCTGTTTTATTGTAGTTTTATTTGTTTTGTTAAATTTACACGTTAAGGGGTGGCTGGGTGGCACAGTGAATAAATAGAGCACTGGCCCTGGAGTCAGGAGGACCTGAGTTCAAATCCCACCTCAGACACAACACAAAAAATAGCTGTGTGACCTTGGGCAAGTCACTTAATCCCAATTGCTCTATCTTCCCCCCTCCAAAAAGCAGGAAAAAAAAATTTAGATGTTAATCTAATGACATTTTAATCTGATTTGGGCCATCCTAGATATTGTTATGGGCCATATACAGTTTGGGATCTATATATCCCCAACCAGTGGTCATTCAGCATTTGCTTGAAGATCTCTATTGATATGGGTAATACCTTATCTGATAATATAGCCCATTTTAATTTTAGTTAGCTCTAATTGTTAGAAAATATAATATGTAATAATATGTGAAATATCCAATTAGTCCTAGCTCTGCTCTTTGAGACCAAGCAAGATTAGTCTCATTCTCCTTCAATGAATCTTTCAATTAATTGAAGTCAGTTACCATATTTTTGGCAAGGCCTCTTTTTACCCAGACTAAGCATCCTTAGTTACATTAGTTTTACATATGACATTCTTTTAAGTCCCTCTATCATCCAGGTTGCCCTGCTTTAAATATTCTTGCTTGTCAGTGTCCTTCTAAGATGGCACCCCAAACTGGACACAATTCCAAATGTGGTTTTCCTTACTCTGGACATTTTACTTTTGAACTATAACCTAAAATTGCATTTGTTTCTGTATCACACCATTGACTCATTTTGTACTTGCAAATTCTTTTCACATGAACTATTTTTTTTTATTTTAATTTATTTATTTACTTTTAGTTAACAACATTCAGTTCCTCAGTCCCCTGAGTTTCAAATTTTCTCCCTCCATGGTGGTATGCAGTCAAATATAGGATCTACAAATACCTTCACATTAAACATTAGGCAAGTTGTAAAGAGGGATTACAATCAATGGAGTGAACAATTAGAAAGAAGAAATAAAACAAAAGAGAGAGAGCAAGTAGTTTGCTTCAATCTGCATTCAGACTCTGTAGTTCTTCCTCTGGATGTGGATATCCTTTCCATCATGAGTCTTTTGGAGTTGTCTTCTAGCCTTGTATTGCTGAGAGGAGCCCAGTCTGTCCAAGTTAGTCGTCACACATATGTTGTGTCTGTAATTGTGTACAAAGTTCTGGTTCTGCTTTCCTCAGCATTCACATGAACTACTTTCTGGCTGTTTCTCATCTATCCTGTTCTTGTGCAATGGAGTTTATTTTTTTTTCTAAGCAATTGGGGTTAAGTAACTTGCTCAAGGTTACACGGCCAATCATTATTTATGTGTGGGTGCTCATTTTCTGAGGCCGGAACCAATCCTGGGTCCTCCCAACTCCGGGGCCAGTGCTCTTACTCACTGTACCACCTAGCCACCCCCGCATTGGAGTTTTTAAACCCAAATTTAGGACTTTACATTTATCTCACTTAAATTTTCCCTTGTTATTCCCAGCCCATTGTTGCAGTCTTTAGGGTTTTTTGGATCCTCTCAAATAGAAAAAATTTGTATTTGATCTTAGAGGGAGTAGGAAACCACTAGAGTTTTAAGTAGGGAGAAGCATAGCCTTTAGGAATATGTGCTTTTAGGAATATGACTTTATCGGGTATGTGGAGTATGAATTGGAGAGGGCAGAGACTTGAGGCAGGGAGACCAATTATGAAGCTATTTCAATAGCCCTGGCTAGAGATCTTAAGTGTTTGAAATAAAATGGCGGCTATGTGAGAAGAGAGAAGGAGGAACATTTAAGAGGTGATGTTTGGAGGCCAAGACTCAGCACATGCTTGTTTGTGTGTGAGGTGAGGGAAAGTGAGCAGTTGAAAATGACTCCAAGGTTGTCAACCTGGGTTCCTGGAGGTATGCTAATGTCCTTGACTGCAACAGGGAAGTTTTGAAAGGAGTGGTTGGGAGTTGGGGAGGAGGGAGTGGCAGAAAATGAGTTCTGTTTTGGACTTGGTTGGTTTGAGATGCCTACAGGATGTCCTACTTTAAGTATCCAAAGGCAATTGGTAACATGGAATTGGAATTTAGGATAGAGACTAGAACTAGATCTGGAAGTAGAGATCTGTGGGAACTGGTGAACCCACTAAGAAAGAGAAAGTGGAAGGGCCCAGGATAAAGCTTTGGTGTATACTCACAGTTAAGGGGTGTATTATAAATGATGATCTGGCAAAGAAAACCAAGAAGGAAAGGTCATACAGGAAGGAGAAAGAAGAGAGGGTAATGCCCTAAGAATCCAGGGAAAAGAGTATCCAGAAGAGAGAGGCATGTGGTCAAGGCCTGATTTGGCCTTTAGGTGTGTCACCTTGAGTTGGTCATTCATCCCAGGAGTCCTTTGTTCCCTTGAATTTAGGTGGTCTCTAAGGTCCTCTCAAGTTCTTACATTACATAGTTGTTGATGATGTGTGTAGTAAAATGATACTAACTATCTTGAATTTAAGAAAAGTATTAGCAGTTGTTATTTATGTCAGAAAATGTTTTATACACTTTTTGTGGCTCTTCTTTTTCCCCAGAAATTACCTTTTTCAAAATGAATGTTTCTTTTCATTTTAATACTTTATCTGTTGCTTTTATTTATTTTATTTTCTTTCTACCATAGACCTCTTTTATATGGAATTATAGCTCATTTTTTACATGCGAATAAAGATGGCATCCAAACCACTTTCATGAAAGGATCTTCACTGCAGCTTCCGAGATGAAATTTTGGCAGACAATCCAATTAAAAAAACATGAAATGTGTGTAAGTTTTTTTTTTTAAAAACCACATATTTTAACTGTAATTGAATGTTAATTTCTGTTTTGTTAGTGTTACATAATTTTTTCCTTGGAATATTTCATTGTGGACATAATTTTATTTAATTTTGTACCAAATCTTGTTGTACTATGGTATTAATTTATACCTCCTAGCCCCAAAATGCTATACTGAGGGAATCCCAGGGAGAAAATGATCATGAACAAAATTATGAGATTCAAATTGATATTTCTTCCTAGGAATAAGAGTTCCTGATGAAAGTTGCAGGCTGAATCCTAGTACACTTCAGAGAATCATAGAATTTTAAAGTTGAAGGATACCTCTGTAGCCATATAATCTAGCCCAGAAAGAAATCTCTTGCAACTACCTGACAAGTGGTATCCAGCCTCTGCTTGAAAACACCCAAATGGAGGATGGGGTTGGGGTATAAGGAGAAAAGTGAGTAATCCCCTGCATCTGAGGACCGCCTGTTCCACTCATGGATGACATTTTACTGATCAGGCCTAAATTTGCCTCTGCAGTTCCCACCAGCCATCATTCTTGGTTCTGTCATCTGTTGCCAGAGCAAGTCACATCCCTCTTCCCCATGACAGTACTTCAGATACTTGAAAACAGCTATCAGGTGTCTTCAGGCTAAACATCCCCTCTTCTTTCTGTTGATCCTCATATGACATAGACTCAAAACCCCTTACTATTCTGGTTGCCTTTTCTCTTGGATTTCCTCCAAGATAAGTTATCACTGTCATTGCTAAATATACCAGAAGTATTCTTACTGGGACAGAGCACAGCAGTGCCCTCACCTCTTTATTCCTGGAAGCTAAACCTCTCTTCATGTCTCACAAGATTGTATTAGCATTTTTAGCTGCCACAGCACTGCCATATCACATTGAACAAGCTGTTGGAAAAGGAGTATATTTTATCATAGAGGAAATTTTAAATGCAAGTTCATTTGTATGAACCCTTTTATATTACTTTTTGACATCTTAAATTCCATACCAATTAACAGAAATCTAACTGTGTCTATAAAAGGTATGAAGCAACAAACTTAGGTTTTCTTTCCTTTTGGGGTGGCATGAGGTGAGGAGAGTTCTTTAGAATTCCTCCACAGCCCTTAAGTTGTTTGGGTTTTTTGTTGTTGTTTTTAAGGCAGACCGCCATTTAACCATGCCTTCCTTATTCTGTACTTGGTAATTTTTTAAACACAAGTACAAGATTTTACATTTATTTATCCTATTAAATTTCATTTTAATAGATTTAGCCCCAGTATTCTAATCTGTCCAATTTGGGGGGATCCTGTTTGTCATCCAGCTGTCCCTCCTAATTTTGTGTCATCAGCAGATTTGATGAGCTTTTATTTATGCTTTTATCCACTCATTTATAGTGCTAGGCACAGATCTCTGTGACACTCCAGTGGAGTTCTCCTGCCAAATTGACATCAAGTCACTTAATAACTACTCTTTTTTGTCTGACTACTCACTTAGTTGTAAATCTATAGCTCATTTATCTCCCATCTTTTCCATAAGATGACTATGAGATACTTTATCAGATGTTTGGTTCAAATCTAATTAAACTACAGAACACTTGCAAATCTACTTTTTAAATAATAGACTCTCAGAAATAAAGAAAATAAAAATTAGTTTGACATGACTTATTCTTCTCCTCATTACCGCTTTTGCCATTTGAGTTAGTCTTTTTTTTTTTTTTTTTTTTTTGCTTTTTGGAGGGCAGTTGGGGTTAAGTAATTTGCCCAAGGTCACACTGTTAGGTTGTTTGTGTGTGTGTTAAGTGTCTGAGGCCGGATCCGAACTCAGGTCCTTCTGACTCCAGGGCCAGCGCTCTATTCACTGTGCCACCTAGCCGCCCCATGTTAGTCTATTTTTTAAGGTGTTGTTTTCCTCTGTCAGGCTGTTGACTGTCATTTCATAATTTTCTTGCATTGTTCTCATTTCCCTTCCCAGTTTTTCCCCCACTTCTCTTATCTGCTTCTTAAGGTCCTCTATGGCCTGTAACCAGCTCATATTTTCATTTGGGGCTTTTGGTACAGGATTTCTGACCTCCCAATCCTCCTCCTGTTCCATGCTTTGATCCTCTTTGCCCCCAAAATAGGAGTCTAATGTTGAATTTTTCTGTTTATTTTGTTTCCTTTGCTTAGGCATGTTACCACTCAATTACTTGACTTTTGGACTTATTGCCACAGTAGGACTCTGTCGCCAGACAGGGGAGCTTCCGTCCCAAACACTGGGGTTTTCTCAGCTGCCAGAGGTATTAGTTGAGTGCCCTCTCTGAAGCCTCCACATGCTCTGGCAAGCTGGTCACACACCCCAGGACCTCTACCCCAGACTGCAATCCAGATCCAAGCAGGTTAAAGCAAGAGCAGTTACCCCCCAGACTGATCGCCCAGTCCCCCCACAGTCCACAGGCCAGGAACTGAAGCTGCAAAATGGTGCTTACTGCACCACAGCTACTCAGCAGTTTCTCGCTCTGAGGGCAAAAGTCCATACATGCTCCCAAGTACTAGTCCCAAAGTTCATAGGGCACTAACCTCTCACTTTGTCCTTGGCATCTATGTGTTGATAATTCTGGAAACACCACAGCTATTGGTGTTCTGGAGTCCCTCCATCTGGCTGCTGGTCAGGCTGTCCTGTGGCTAAAACCTCTGGGTCAGGCAGGGCTGGAGTTGGCTCCCAGAGCACTGCGCTGGCAGCTTCTTGCCGGGCTGTCCTCAGCAGGAGGTTAGCTTCCATGTGTCATTTTGTGGGCTCTGTAGCTCCAAAGTTTGTTCAGAGTCCCTTTTTACATGGACTGGTGAAGGTGGAAGCCGGAGTCCCGAGGAAGGGCTGTTTCTACTCCGCTATCTTGGCTCTGCCCCTTTCCTGGTCATTTTTTAAGAAAAACATCCTTTTGAGAAGCAGTTTTTCTGATATCGGGTACACTTGTAAATATTTAATGTTGTTGGCTGTAGAATATATTTTGTTAATTAGATAAATCACTACCAAGAAAACTGGTCTTAGTGCACTACTTCTTAAATCCAATAGTGATTTACGAAGAAAGAACACTAATCATGGGATTTAGAGCTAGAGAGGACTTTGGGGATCGTCTAGTTCAACTCCCTTTGTTTTACAGGTAAGAACGTTTGACAACTAGAGGGTTTAAATGACTTGCCTATAATCACACAGAAAGCAGAGTCAGAATTTGAACCCAGATCCTCTGACTCCAGATCTTTGCCCTTTCTGATACCCTACCCTTGCCTTTGAAGTTGTTCATTCCTGTTCTCTCTTTAACTGATTAAGTATTTGGAGACTTGTGTATCATAGAACATTGATTGTGATCTTTGCTTCCAGTATAATTCAAAATGTATTTTGCTTGGTCATCAGAGCTACTTCTAAGTAGCTAATGCCCTTTTTGTACAAATACTTGGAAAAGTATGTGACTTTCTTCCTTCTCTCATCCCCTCCAAAAGCATGATTTAGCAATAAGACTTTATTTCATGACCTTCATTCTATTTTTTTTTTTTTTTTTTGCTTTTTGGAGGGCAGTTGGGTTTAAGTGACTTGCCCAAGGTCACACAGCTAGTTTTTGTGTGTCTGAGGCCGGATCTGAACCCAGGTCCTCCTGACTCCAGGGCCAGTGCTCTATTCACTGTGCCACCTAGCCGACTCTCTTCATTCTATTTTTGAAAGATTTTTACATCTAATTTAGCACATTGAATTGAATAATGAATGAATGTCACTAATGTAAATTGCCTTATATCCTCATAGCCCCCATGCAACCTCACCTTCTAGAACTATATGTCCTTTTCTCTGAATTAATTTCAGTTTTTCAAAATGCCTAATGAAACTCATTAGTAGGACTGGGCCTCTAAACCCGTAGCTGACATGCTGTGTGGAAAGTACACTGGGCTGTGAGCAAAGAGGTCTGTCTAGATTGTAGAATCACGCACTCACTTTTTCTGATGGGAGGGAAGGAGAGGTGTGTGTGTTTGGTCCTGGGCAAGTTGTTATCTCTCTATAAAATAATGGAGTTGAACCAGATTATCTCTTAAGTGCCATTTCAGCTTTATGAGTCTGCCTTTATCTTAATTAGGAAATATAAAGAACCCTCTCTTTCCCCCTACCCCACCCCAAAAGCAAAGAAAATTTTAGTTAACTGCTTAACATACCTTTTATTTACATAGTTTAATTTTGTCAGTTGTTATGAAGTATTTGTAAGATAATTACTCCAGGGGTTAGAATTTAAGATGTCAGCAAGTAATATAAAGGGGCTCATAACTGAACTTGCTTTCATTTATTTATGTATTTATTTTAAATAGTATTTTATTTTTTTCCCCATTTATGTTAGGAAAATTTTAGCGTTCATTTTTGCAAGATTTTGAGTTCAAAATTTTCCCCCTACCTTCTCCTCTTCTGAAAATAGCAGGCATTTGATATAGTTTATACATGTACTATCATGTAAAAATATTTCCACATTAGTCATAGTTGTGGAAGAAGAAACAGATCAAAAGGAAAAAAAAAACCACAATAAGGAACAAAGCCAGTGAAAAAAACCTTGCTTTGATCAAATCCATCAGTTCTTTTTTTTGTTTTGTTTTTGTTTTTGCTTTTTGGAGGGCAGTTAGGGTTAAGTGACTTGCCCAAGGTCACATGGCTAGTTTTTTGTGTTAACTGTCTGAGGCCGGATTTGAACTTGGGTCCTTCTGACTCCAGGGCTAGTGCTCTATTCACTGTGCCATCTAGCTGCCCCAGTCCATCAGTTCTTTATCTAGATATGGAAAGCATTTTCCTCCATGAGTCCTTTGTACTTGGATCATTGAGTTGCTGAGAAGAGCTGAGTCATTCATAGTTGATCATCACACAGTGTTACTGATACTAGGTACATTGTTTTCCTGATTCTGCTTATTTTCCTTTGCATCTGATCGTACAAGTCTTTGCAGGTTTTTCTGAAATAAAGCTGTTCTTCATTTCTTATTGCACAATAGTATTCCATAGCATTCATATGCCACAGCTTGTTCAGCCATTCGCCAGTTGATGGGAAATTCCCCTCAATTTTCAAATCTTTGTCACCACAAAAAGGGCTGCTGTAAATATTTTTGTACATGTAAGTCCTTTTCCCTTTTTTATGATCTCTTTGGAATACAGACCTAGTAAGTGATACAGCTGAATCAAAGGGCACATTTTGGGCATAGTTCCAAACTGCACTCCAGAATGGCTGAATCAGTTCACAACTCTACCAACAGTGCATTAGTGGCCCAGTGGCCCCAGATCCTCCCCAACATTTATCATTTTCCTTTTTTGTTAGTTAATCTGATAGGTTTGAGGTGGTATCTCAGAGTTGTTTTAATATACATTTCTCTAATCAAAAGTGATTTAGAGTACTTCTTCATATGCCTATAGATAGCTTTGATTTCTTCATCTGAAAACTGCCTGTTCCAGTCCTTTGAACACTTATCAATTTGGAAATGGCTTGTATTCTTATAAATTTGAATAAATTCTCTATATTTGAGAAATGCGGCCTTTATCAGAGATACTTGCTGTAAAGATTATTTGACAGCTTTCTGCTTTCCTTTACATCTTGGTTGCATTGGTTTTGTTTGTACAAAAGCCTTTTAATTTAATATACTCAAAATGACCTATTTTACATTTTGTAAGGTTCTCTTTCTCTTGTATGATTTTGATTACTTTCTTCTCCCTGTCCCCTCCCCTCATCTGATAGGTAAACTGTTCCTTACTCTTAAGATTTGCTTATGGTGTCATCCTTTATGTCTAAATCATTTACTCATTTTTACCTTATCTTCACAAAACTTGATTTTAGAATTGGGAAATTCCTTTATGATAAATTATGCCCTTTTTTATGACTTTTAAGTTTACAATTATTTCTATTAATTTTTCTCATTCTCCCACCAAAAATGAGGACTTCTTATTTGTTTAATGTCCTTAATTTTATTCTATTATTCAAGATTCATTGCATTCCAAGATGCCTTTCAGTAAAATTATGTTTACCTGTATCTCTGCAGCTTAATTTTCTTTGAAAGCTCCTTGTTAACTATTAGTCCACCCTTAACCCTCTATATTTTACCACTATTAAAATATTCACCCTTTGTATCTGTCATTACAAGTGGATAAAATATGGCTTATTGCTATAAGAATTCTCTCTTTTTTATTTTTAAGTCATAGTTGTCACATATTCTTTACTTCCAAGAAACTTTTAAGTGATTTTTACTCATACTTTACTATTCTCAGTGAATATACAGTCATTTTTAAGGTTAATAGTATGAGAACTGCAGGTAAATTCTCCTCCCACCACAAGAGGGTGCTCTGGAAGCAGAAACTTGTTTAAAAAGAATCTTTTTTCTGGTGAGGAACTGGCATTAGAGAATACTGATTAAAAGTGCTATCACATAGAACTTATTAGATTTCTGTTTCTTTAACAGAATGTAAAAATGATTTCAGTTCTCTTAATCTAGATTTACTTGCCAAGTACAGTCTTTTTACCTTAAAATGAGTAGTTTACTCCTCCTCTTCCTCACCATCGCCAGCATCATCTTCCTCCTTCTCTTGCATCTGCCGCTGCTGCTTCTCCCTCCTTTCCTTGGAGCGGACTATGCTGGTTCCTCTTTTGTGAAGCAGTGACTGAGGAGACCCCCGGACTCATCATGGCTGACTAAAAGCTGAAAATAACCACATTAATTTGAAGGTGGCAGGGCAAGATGGTTCGGTGGTGCAATTTAAGATTAAGAGGCACACACCACTTAGTAAACTAATGAAAGCCTATTGTGAATAACTGGGCTTGTCAATAAGGCAGATCAGATTCCAATTTGATGGGCAACTAATCAATGAAACAGACACACCTGCACAGTTGCAAATGGAGGATGAAGATACAATTGATGTATTTCAGCAGCACACAGGAGGTGCTTAGTAAAGAGAATCTACAACTCTACTGCAGAATTGTGCTCCCAAGGAAAATAATACATTCACATCTTAACTACGGTATAGTTTTCTCTCTTCTTTGATTCCTTTCCCCCATTCCTTTATTGTATATAAAGTAACTGGTGTATATGCACGGGCATAATGTGTTGTTGTTTTTTAACTAAATGGCCAATAATATGTTTTTGATCATCAATGGAGATGGGGAGGGGAAAAAACAAACTGGTTCTGTGAAAATATCCCTTTTCTCCATTGGTGGCATGCTTATTCAACTTTTATCTTTATTATTATTTATTTTCCTTTTCGGAGGGCAGTTGGGGTTAAGTAACTTGCCCAAGGTCACACGGCTAGGTTTTTGTTTGTGTGTGCGTTAAGTGTCTGAGGCCGGATCCGAACTCAGGTCCTTCTGACTCCAGGGCCGGCGCTCTACTCACTACACCACCTAGCCGCCCAACTTTTATCTTTATATTCCATAAGTTATTTTGCTCTCACTGTTTAACAAAAAAAAAAAAATCCTTGCATACCTTGTTTGATTGGATAATTTCAATGTCTTTCTTTTATTGTAAAACTGAGGACAGTTTACTAACTTTTTTGTATGTAGCTGTTACATGTAGGGCAATCTCTGTCTCTCAGTGGGGATAAATTACTATAAAGAAATTGATGCTAGAGAGTTTTCCTTTCAAGTCAAACATCTTGTTTAAATAAACTTCTTGTTTAAAAAATTTTTAAATAAGTAGTTTGAAATTGTAATAGTGTAAATTCCTGCTACTCTTTAATAGTATATGGAAAAATCATGTTAAAAATGTAATTGCCAATAGGAGGATACAATCCTTTTCTTTTTGTGCCAAACTATACAAAGTTCTCGTTCTTAAAAACTTGAAAAGGTCTGTGATTTCATTAATGTGGGTACTCACTCCACAGTTACTTATAACTCCTCGTCTTCATTAGTCATTTCCTGATTTTCTACAGCCACACATTTCATCTCCTAGTGCCCAACCTTCTGATAATAAACCCCTCCATAACTAGACTGATCCTTGAGCAATTATCTGTTGCTAGACCCTTTTTAGGTTAACATTACATATCAGAGTTAGTGATCCAAACTCATAACCTTCAAGAGTCCAGGGTCACTGACCTTCATACGATGAGGTGGTATCAGAAAATGGAAGAAGAAATTTTGGTAATAGTAAAATTTATTTAGAACTGACTTGCCAATTTTGGTTCTGTATAATTGCTAATTTTATATATGTTTTAAATTTCAGATGCTCATTTAGAAAAGTGGAGTTAACGGGCACTAATTCAGAAGATTATCATGTTTCTCAAGCTGTGAAGAAATAGCTTTCATTTGATGCAAATATACATCTTTTAATTTCTATATGTATATATTAAATTGCTATTTATTGTGATACAACTATATAATGTGTATTTTTTAGAAATGTTAGTTTTTGGAACATATTTAGCTATGTCATGTTTTTCTACATTTGTGAATAAAGGTTAACTTTGTCATCTAGTTTACTGAATTTGATTTGAGGAAGGTAAACATTTTGTTTTTAGGCATTATTTTAGAAGACTCCAAACTAATGGAAAGTAAAAATGCTTTCATTTACCATAAAATTCACCTCTTTGCCTTCCTTGTCCCTACTGGAAAACAGGGCTGAACATAGCTTTGTGTTTTTCAACTACTTCCATTTTGCTATATTTCTTTGTCCAACAAAAATTATATAACATAGCAAAACTACTTCAGAATACCTACATTTACATATATAAATATATAGGGAGCAAAATTAAAAGACAAAGGTAATAAGATATTAAAACTGGAAAAGCTAAATCAGTTATTTGAAAAATATAAGATGATTTTCCAAGAAGCTGCTTTTTCAGCTTTTAATAAAAGTTTTGAAAATTGCCTTAGAATATGAATTTTTAATTTCTCAGCAATCTTACTTTATAAAAGTTTATGCTTTTATTGGAAGGGCTAATTTTGAGGTTGGACAAAGAACTAGCTCTTTAAATTTCCACTAAGTGAAACAAAAGGCCCACTTTGTAGTGTGGACAGGTGGAATTGCAGGCATGAAGGGACAGGCTTTGGGTTAAAATGCCAGAATGTGTCTACCTGTTAAAAAGATGGTATTGTTTAGTTTTTATAGAGTCCTCAATGGTATAGCTAAAGGATGAAATATGAAAGTGTCTACCCCATACTCACATCTGGGAATCTTCCTTAAAATTTATTTTGGCTTCAAAATAGGAAGTATTATGAAATTTTACAAAGTTAACTCCTCTAAAATTTGCTTTCTCCCACATTCATTAGTTACACATATAATGTGGAGTTAACATTTTCCCAGTTGCTATGGAATGTATCTGATTGCTACAAAGTATGGTACCTTACTAGCAGATGTTACATGCAATATAATAAAAATAAAATTTTGAAAGGTTATCTGTAGAGAAATTTTATAGTAAGTGGAAACCCTTGTTTCTTAATGTTAAGGGCTAGTTCAAACAAGACTCCTTGCAGTTGAAAATACTTTCTATTAATTTTATATCTGATGGTAATAGGTAACGTGTAGCATTTTGGGATTAACAGATCAAAAGTGTTACCAGAATACAAAAGATTTTAAAGTACTACCATTAACCGTAATCTTATAAATCATCAGATTTTAAGTAGTCTATTGTATAGTTAAGAATTTAAGTATAATTGATTGAATAAAACCATATAAAGATGCAAGAGAACTATTTACTAATTTGAAATGAAATTTGTACTATGTGATTACAATTATGAGTTCCATTGTATTGTATGTGGGAGTATAAACGTCTGAATTCTTCGCAGAAGATTAACTTCAGGCTTCAAGGATGTTGGCAGTGAACATTGAATTTACCTCAGGAATTGCAATCATGTAGGACCAGATTCAGTCAAAATTGAGTACTGTAATTTTGGATACAACTGTCAGCACATCAAAATAGAAGTGAAATAGAATTGTGTCACATATAGACCCTAGTGCTTTCAGATATAATGTTTTGTAACAATTTTTATACTATGATGACTTTGTATCTTTAAATAAATAGGGTTGAAGCACCTTTTTGTGTAGCCTTTGTTTAAAAGAACATTTGGGTTACTGTTTTGGCATATTTTGGAATAACTCTAAATTAAATTTTAGCTATATTTTCATTCCAGAATCCCCTTAAAGTACAGTCATTGTATGATTATATGGATTAATTTAGAAAACCAGCTTTTTTCCCCCTAATTCTTTTTTTTTTTTAAGCAATTGGGGTTAAGTAACTTGCTCAAGGTTACACGGCCAGTCATTATTTATGCGTGGGTGCTCATTTTCTAAGGCCGGATTCTATCTCGGGTCATCCCAACTCCAAGGCCGGCGGTCTTACTCACTGCGCCACCTAGCCGCCCCTCCCCTAATTCTTTAGGTGAATTTCTGTTTACCTTAATCATGGCTACTAAAGTCACTTGCTGTGTTGAGGAGAGTTGGCACCAAGCGTAGTATTTTATTTAAATGAAGTTCTATTTTTGGAATAGAAGAAATAGCTAAGACACTAAAAGGAAGACTTCATCTAGAGGGAAGAGATGGTAACTGAACATATATTAAGTTGTGAAGATGTGAAGAGATGTTAAGTCTGTTTAATCAGCTCACCATAGTCATTAAACTTTTTTAGTAATAAAGCATTGGTAGTTTTTAGTGGGCAGTTAGAGATTTTATCAGTCCTGAAGAATGTATAGGATTAATGGGAAGAACAATTAATTACAAAGGATACCCAAAAGGGAATACAGAAAAAGTAAAGACCAAACACTTTGGGAAGATGGAGAATGAACTGGTGTCCAAGATGGGGTTTTAGGATTATGAAAAGTTTAAATTGGATAAATCAACAGGTTTGGGAGAGATGGTTATACATCACTTTTATGGTTGTGGAACATTTGAAGTACTCGTTTTGATTTTAAAATAGGGCATAAAGGACTAATTTCTACTTTCTAAACAGTCAATAAGCTAGTATTAGGTCACTTCTTAGGTGTTGTCACCCTATTGTCATTTGGTTTTGTGTCGTATCTCCTTTGTCTTGTTGATAAAATTAAAGTGATTTTAAGCTAATTTTGTCATAGGATTTTGTGATACAATATTTGGAGATAATCTGGATAGCTGTAATATTAGGGTGAGTCATTTATTAAATAAATATGGAATAATAGGTCTAAAACTGGAAGAAATGTTAAAGGTCATTAAGTCTAGTCCCATCCTTTTTTTATAGTGGAGAAAATAGACCCAGGGGCATTACGTGACTTGCCCAAAAACATTTACTGAACAGTATTAACAATATGGAAGTACTAGGGATTTACTGCAGACTGAATAGGAGCACTTTTGAAAGCAAGATTTCTGGCTTGTTCAGTATATGTCATTCATAAAGAGCCGAGAATACTCCTCTGCATATCTTAGGATAGATGGATCTGAGTGCTGATAACTTTTTTTTCCCCCTGGAATATCTTTTTTTTTTTCTCAATTACATGTACATTTTAACATTCATTTTTAAAAATTTTTTGAGTTTTAAAAACAAATGTTAAGGGGCGGCTAGGTGGCGCAGTGAGTAAGACTGCCAGCCTCGGAGTTGGGATGACCTGAGATCAAATCTGGCCTCAGAAAATGAGCACCCACACATAAATAATGACTAGCCGTGTAACTTTGAGCAAGTTACTTAACCCCAATTGCTTAAAAAAAATTTTTTTAAATGTTAAAAATTGTTTTTTACATGTAACTGGGAAATAAGATATACAGACAATAGGGTATAGAAATCCACCTTGCCCTATAAGAAAGGGGAGGGATGAGGGAGGATATAAGAGAGAACAGATTGGAGGAAGGGATATTCAGTAGGTTTGCTATCTTGTGATGGGGGTAGGGGAAAGACAGAGAAAATTTGTAACTCAAAATCTTGTGGAAATGAATGTTGAAAAGTAAAATAAATAAAATTTGAGTTCCAAATCCCCTCCTTCCTCTTCTAACCCCTCCTTGAGAAGGCAAGCAATTTGGTAAAACACATATGTGTAGTCATACAAAACATTTGCATATTAGCCATTGTTATAAAAGAAAACCGAAGAGCCCCTCTCCCCCCAAAAGAAAAAAAGACAAGAAAATAAAGTTTAAAAAAGTATGCTTCAACTTGCATTCAGACTCCATCAGTTCTTTCTCTGGAGATGAATAGCATTTTTCATTATATGTCCTTCAGAAGTGTCTTGGATCATTGTATTACTGAGAATGACAAAAGTTTTTTCCAGTTGGTCATCATACAATATTGTGGTTATTGTGTACAATGTTCTGTGTCTGCTCATTTCACTTTGCATCAATTCATGTAAGTCCAGATTTTTCTGAAAGCATCCTGCTCATCATTTCTTATAATACAATAGTATTCCATCACAATCATATACCACAACTTATTTAGCCATTCCCCAATGAATGGGCATCTCCTCAGTTTCCAATTCTTTGCCACCACAAAAAGAACTGCTATAATATTTGGTCTCTTTGGAGGACAGAACTGGTAGTGGTATTGCTGGGTGGATATGCACGGTCTTATAACCCTATGGGCATAGTTCCAAAATGCTCTCCAGAATGGTTGGATCAGTTCATAATTGTACTAACAGTGTGCATTAGTTGTATGGATCCAGCCCTACCAGGCTAGTGCTTATACATACCTTTCCAGTTGCCTCTACAACCCTTCGGAGCCCCTTAGGAATAGACAAAGGAGTCAGACACCGAGGTGTAGTGTATAGCCCGTCGTTTATTCTCCTCGTCCACATCCTCTCCGTTAACCTCACCTCCCTCCCCTTTATCCCCTTTCCTGACTCTGCCCCTTCACATGCCCAGCAACAGGCTTCTCACGGGAGGGAGTGCTCTCTTGTTAGCGGTGCGTGCTCAATACCCCGCAATCCTTGAATCTGTATAACAGGACATGGTTCACAGGGCAGAACATACGCCTCAGGTGCCTCTTGGACCCAGCCTGCCTTGTGCTGTCATTTGCCTGAGCTCTCTGTGAGTTCTCAGAGTTTGGGTAAAGTCTTAAAGGGCCCTTACAATTAGTGTCCCAATTTTTGCACCCCCTCTAGTATTTGTCATTTTCCTTTTCTGTCGTTAACCAACTTTATAGGTGTGAGGGGGCACTTCAGAGTTGTTTTAATTTGCATTTCTCCAATAGTGATTTAGAGCATTTTAAAATATGACTATAGATAGCTTTGATTTCTTCTGGAAACTGCTTGTTCATATCCTTTGACCATTTATCAATTGGAGAATAACATGTATTCTTAGAAATTTGACTCAATTCTGTATATATTTGAGAAATGAGCCCTTTATCAGAGAAACTTACTGTAAAAAATTTCCCCCAATTTTCTGCCTTTTTAATCTTGGCTGCATTGGTTTTGTTTGTGCAAAACATTTTAAATTTAATATAATCAAAATTGCCATTTTATATCCCACCATGCTCTCTGTCTCTCATTTGATCATAACATTTTCCCTTATCTATAATCTGACAGGTGAAATTTTCCATGCTTCCTTAATTTGCTTATGATATTACCCTTTATATCTAAATCAGGAACCCATTTTGACCTTATCTTGGTATACAGTATGAGATGTTGGTCTATACTTAGTTTCTGCCAAACTGCTTTCCAGTTTTCCTGTCAATTTTGTCAAATAGTGAGTTCTTGCCCAGAAGTTAGATCTTTGGGTTTGTCAAACATTAGATTACTGTGGTCATTTACTACTGTATATTGTATAACCTAATCTATAACCTAATTGTATAACCACTGATTCAACAATTTTATTTCTGAACTAGTACCAGATTGTTTGGATGATTCACACTTTATAATACAGTTTGAGATCTGGTATAGCTAGACCACCTTTCTTCATATTTAAAAAATTCAGTTCCCTTGATATTCTTGAAGACCAGATGAATTTTATCATTTTTTTTAGCTTGCTAAAATGATTTTGGGTTTGGAGGTGGTAATTAGATTAGTATGGCACTGAATAAGTAAATTATTTTAGGTAAAATTGTAATTTTTATTATGTTAGCTCAGCCTGCCCATGAGCAATTAATATTTTTCCAATTGTTTAGATCTGACTTTGTATGAAAGTGCTTTGTAATTGAATTCATATAGTTCTTGGGTTTGTCATGGCAGGTAGACTTCCAAGTATTTTATAGCCTGCAATTATTTTAAAAGGAATTTCTCTTTCTATTTCTTCCTGCTGGAGTTTGGTAGCAACATATAGAAATGCTGATTATTTATGTGGGTTTATTTTGTAGCCTGCAACTTTGTTGAAGTTGTTATTTCCACTAGTTTTTTAGTTGATTCTCTAGGATTCTCTAATTTTACCATCACGTCATCTGCAAAGAATGATAGCTTTGTTTCCTCATTACCTACTCTAATTCCTTCCATTTCTTTTTCTTCTCTTATTGCTATAGCTAGCATTTCTAGGACAATATGCTTTAATTTAATCATCGTTGGTAATGAATTCACCTTTTTTATTTTCAATGCTGAAATTTGGTTTTCTTTTTTTTAATCAAATTAACCAATGGTTTATCTATTGGTTGTTTCATAAAACCAGTTCCTAGTTTTAATTATTAGTTCAAGGGACTTCTTTTAATTTTATTAATCTCTTCTTTGATTTTTCAGAATTTCCAATTTGATGCTTAATTAGGGATTTTTAATTTGTTCTTTTTCTAGATATTAGTTGCATTGATCTGCTCTTTTTCAATTTTATCATTGTAAGTGTTATATATATATATATATATATATATATATATATATATATATATATATATATATATATATATATATATTTCCCCTAAGAACTGCTTTGGCTGCATCTCATGAATTTTGGTATGTTGTCTCATTGTTGTCATTCTCTTTTATGAAATTATTTATTGTTTCTATGATTTGCTCTTTGATGCACTTATTCCTTAGGATTAAATTATTTAGTTTCCAATGAATTTTTTTTTTTTTTTTTGCTTTTTGGAGGGCAATTGGGGTTAAGTAACTTGTCCAAGGTCACACTGTTAGGTTGTTTGTGTGTGTTAAGTGTCTGAGGCTGGATCGGAACTCAGGTCCTTCTGACTCCAGGGACGGTGCTCTACTCACTGCACCACCTAGCTGCCCCTCCAATGAATTTTTAACTTATGTTTCCATGCCCTTTATTGAATATAATTTTTATTGAATTATGGTCTGAAAAGGATGCACTTAATATTTTTGCTTTTCTGCATTTGGTTGTGAGCTTCTTCTGCCTTATTCATGGTCAATTTTTGTCAAGTTGCCACATACAGCAGAAAAAAGGTATATTCCTTTCTATTCCCATTCAGTTTTATTCAGAGACTTATCATATCTAACTTTTCTAAAATTCTATTCAGGTCCTTAACTTCTTTCTTGCTTATTTTATGGTTAGTTTTTATCTAGTTCTGAGAGAGGAAAATTGAGGTCCTCCACTATTGTAGTTTTGCTACTTCCTCCTGTCACTCTTTTAACTTTTCCTTTAAGAATTTAGATGCTACACCCTTTGATTCATACATGTTTAGTATTGATAGCACTTCATCGTCTATGGTACCTTTTAATAAATTATAACTTCTCTGCTTATCTCTTTTAATTAGATCTATTTTTGTCTTTGCTTTGTCTGAGATCACAATTGCTACCACTGCTTTTTTTTTTTTTACCTCAGCTTCAGCATAATAGATTCTGCTCCAGCCCCTTATTTTTACTCTATGTGCCTCTCTGTTTCAAGTGTGTTTCTTGTAAACAACATGTTTTTAGATTCTGGTTTCTAATCCATTCTGCTATCCACTTCTATTTGTGGGGTCATTCATCCCATTCATATTCACAGGTACAGTGACTGTGTATTTCCTTCCATCTTATTTTCCCCTGTTTATCTTTTTCTTTCTTTTTACCTTGTCCTTCCTCAAAAGTCTGTTTTGCTTATTACCACATCCTCCCTTAATCTGCCCTCCCTTCTATTATCCCCCTCCCTTCTCTTATCCCCTTCCCCTCTACTTCTCTGTAGGTAAGATAGATTTCTATATCCAACTGAATGTGTTATTCTGTCTTTGAGCCAGTTCTGATGAGAGTAAGGTTCAAGTATTATTTGCCACTACTCCCATCTTCCCCGCCACTGTAAAAGCTCTTCCTTGCACTCCTCTTTTATGAGAGATAATTTCCCCCATTTTTCCTATCCCTCACTCCTTCTCTTATGGCATCCCTTTTTCCCACCCCTTAATTAAAAAAAAATCATCCCACTATAGTCAATTTAGACCTGTGCTTTCCATCTGTGTATATTCTTTATAACTGCCCTTAGGATGATAAAGTTCTTAAGAGTTAGAAGTACAAATATAGGGTGGCTAGGTGGCGCAGTGAATACAGCACCAGCCCCTGGAGTCAGGAGGACCTGAGTTCAAATTCAGCCTCAGACTCTTGACACGCTTACTAGCCATGTGACCTCGGACAAGTCAACCCCAATTGCCCTCCAAAAAGCAAAAAAAAAGGAGTTACAAGTATTATCTTTCTATATAGGCTTGTAAACAGTTTGACCTTATTGCATCCCTTATGATTTCACATTCCTGTTTACCTTTTTTATGCTTCTCTTGTGTATTGTATTTGAAAATCAGATTTTCTATTCAGTTTTGGTCTTATCATCAGGAATGCTGAAAAGTCCTCTATTTCATTAAATATTTATTTTGTTTCCCTTGAAGGATTATGCTCGATTTTATTTGGTAAGTTATTCTTGGTTGTAATCTTAGCTCCTTTGCCTTTCAGAATATCATATTCCAAGTCTTCTTCTCTTTAATGTGAAATCTGTTCAATCTTATATAACCTTGACTATAACTTCATGATATTTGAATTGTTTCTTTCTAGCTACTTGCAATATTTTGTTCTTGACCTGGGTGATTATATGATTGGTGTATTCTCTCAATTTCTATTTTACCTTCTGGTTCTAGGATATCAGAGCAGTTTTCCTTAATAATTTCTTAAAAGATGATGTCTAGGCTCTCTTTATTTTTTTTTTAATCATGACTTTCAGGTAGTCCAAAATTTCTTAAATTATTTCTTCTCAATCTATTTTCTAGTTCAGTTGTTTTTCTGGTGAGATATTTCACATTTTCTTCTTTTTTTATTTTTTAAATTCTTTCTTGGTATCTCATGGAGTCATTAGCTTCCACTTGCCAAATTCTAATTATTAAGATATTATTTTCTTCAGTAAGCTTTTATACTTCTTTTCCCATTTAGCCACTTCTACTTTTTAAGGATTTCTTTTCTTCAGTGATTTTTTTTGTGCCTCTTTTACCAAATTGTTGATTTTCTTTTCATAGTTCTCTTGCATCTTTCTTATTTCTTTACCCAAATTTTCCTCTACAGAAAAAAAAAATTATTTGATTTTTAAAATTCTTGTTGAGGTCTTCTAGGAATTCTTGTTGGACTTGTGTCTAATATACACTTTTTCTTTATGGTTTTGCTTGTAACTCTTTTGACATTGTTGTCTTCTGACTTTGTGTCAATCTTTATCGTCACCATAGTAACTCTTTATGGTCAGGTTCTTTTTTTGTTATTTGCTCATTTTTCTATACTACTTCTTGACTTTTAGCTTTATGTTTAAGTTGGGCTTTGCTCCTGGGGTGGAGAGGGCACTGTCCCAAGCTTCAGGTTTTTCATGTTGCTGTTTTCAGAGCTAGTTCTAGGGCTTATACATTGTTGGTGCTTCCAAGGTGGAAGCTTTTACTGCTCTCCTGGCCTGTGCTGTGCTTTTTAACCAGGAAGAGACCTTGTTCCTCTGTAGCCACAAATGGAAGCATTCCTCTTCACCCTGAAACTGTGACCAGGTCTCCAGCTCTCTCACAGTTGTCAGTGCTCCTTTCTGCCTTAGAAATGGGACTAGGACCCCTACTCCTTTATGATTAACTACAAGTACTCTTTTCCACCCTGGAACTGTGACCAGGGCGACAGTTCCACCACAGCCTCAAACACTAGTACCCCTCCTTGCCCTGGAACTGAAACCCAGAACTGCATATGGGCAATGCAGTAGGGGCCTACACCCAGCACCAGCAAAGGGTCCCCTATCATCTTTCTGACCAGTTTTTACCATCTGTGGGCTGCCACTTATGCAGCCACCTCCAAGGTCTGCTGCTGGTGAGTGCTAGGACTGGGGGCTCCAGGCCAACCACCACTTCAGTGAGTCACACTTTTCTTACTGATCTTCTAAGTTATCTTGGGCTGAAAAATTGTTTCACCCAAACTTTTGCTGGTTCTGCTCCAGAATTCTATTTGAGGCATTATTGTTTAAGTCACTGGAAAGAGAATTGAGAGACTTTAGGTGAGTTCCTACTCCAACTCCACCATCTAGACTGTCCCATAGTTGATAGTTTCTTAACTACTAAATCTTGAAGGTACATAGACAAGTGAAATGAGTCCGTCCAATCTGAGATACTCTTAAAAATAAGAGGATGTTAAGGGTTTTCAGTATTAGAGTAAAAACAGGAGACGTTCAACTAAAGAACAATCAAAGGGAAGGTTTTAATCAATGACAATATGCTCTGAGTCATATTCTTGGACATGTTAATTCTTCACTGAGAAGTCATTCTAGACAAACTGACCCAACACCTTGTTGCTGGGGGCAGCTATCAGTGTTAACATTTTGGCAGATGTGAAACCACCTTGAAAATGGTACTTTCTAGAACGTGGTTCCGGATTGAGTAACATTTTATTTAATATATTGATTCAAACATAGGGCACACACTAATATGAGAACTCTCTAACTGAAAAAAATATGGAAGTATGCACTAAACAATGACATGAATTACAGGGCACATTAATTAAATTTGAGGGGCGGCTAGATGGCACAATGAGTAGAGCATTGGCCCTGGAGTCAGAAGGACCTGAGTTCGGATCCGGCCTCAGACACAATGCACACACAAATAAAAACCTAGCTGTGTGGCCTTGGGCAAGTTACTTAACCCCAATTGCCCTCCAAAAACCAAAAAAAGAAAGCTAAATTTGGAAAGGGGAGGTATATTGTAATGGTTTCATGCTATTGGGTTGTAAGCTAGTGGGTTTTTGCTAATGGGTCATAAGCTCATTGAAAGCAGACTGTCATAATTTGTATGTTTCATAGTTCTTTACACACAGTAGGTATTCAATAATAACTATTTGGTGAGTGATCATAGAGCAAATCTCAGTCATATGAGTAGCTAAGAGAAACAAGTAAAAAATTGAGTAGAAATATAATTAAATGAAATTAGATTAAATCATTTCTAGAGTTGATGTAATAGGACTTTGTTAATGGTTCAGCAGTCCTACTGTGGTGATAAACTCCATCCATCCCTTTAGTCATTTAATAAATACTAATTGAATGTCTTACTTATGCATAGGACAGCTAGGTGGCACAGTGGGTAGTGTGCCAGGCTTTGAGTTCAAATCTGGCCTCAGACACTTACTAGCTATGTGACCCTGGGTAAGTCACTTAACCTTATTTGCCTCAGTTTCCTCATCTGTAAAATGAGCTGGAGAAAGAAATGGCAAACCACTTAAGTATCTCTGCCAAGAAAACCCTAAATATAGTCATGAAGAGTCAGACACTACTCAATCAACTCTACAACAATAATAAAACTTGTGCATAATTGAATACTACCAGAATATATCAAAAAGGTAGAAGATCTGATTTCTAACCTTAAGGAGTTAAATCATTTGTAAGGAGGGTGACCATTACTAATATCCCAAGGCTGTTGTTTTGTTTTGTTCTTAACAATATTTCCTAAATGGAAGACCATTTGGAAGGGAAAAGTTAATTCTTCTATCAAAAGTCTCTATTTTTATCCTGAGGCATCAACTTCTGTCCCCAGAATTTCACTGAGCTGGAGGTGAATAATTGGTTCCTCTGTATCAAAGTTCAAATGTTTCCAGAATCTAGAATTCTTTGATTATTTCTTTTCTGGTTTTCTTTCATTCTTCTGTTTCCCTCCCTCACAGTGTTCATGGCTCAGCAACATTACTGTACTAGACCTGCTACAAAATATCTTCTTAGCAGATCCTCCAACCCAGGGACAGACAATTTCCACTCCTTTTACAGTGTGCTTGCTGTTAAAATGTCCCAGTGGCAGAAGCCCATTTATCATTTCTCCAAAAGCTTTACATCGATTTTGCCAGCTAAATCTAACCCTAACTTTTCTGGGACAGTTGGGGGAAAGGACTGGGCAGAGTGAAAAGGTAAGCTTTATGCTGGAGGGGTGGGAAGAAATCTTTGATACTATGCCAAAGACTAAGCTGTACTGTAGACAGACAAAATCCCTTAGGATGGGTAACAGAGTCAGCTGTCAGGAAAATTCCCCTGGGGTCTTCAGGGAAAGACTTGGTCTCTCTCAGCCCTCTCTACTGTGACAACTCAAGAAGGGGCAGAGAGAGTGAATATCCAGGAAAAGGGAAGAATGGAAGTAAATCCAGTAAATTCTCAGAACTACTCTTTCAAATACCTGAGACCCATTTGGGATCTGCAGTGACTTGAGTTAACTGAAGGCAGCTAGATTGCCTAGTGGTTAGAACTCAGGGCCAGGAGTCAGGAAGATCTGAGTGAAATATGGCCTCAGATACTTGCTAGTTGTGTGACCCTGGCCAAGTCACTTAACCTGTTTGCTTTAATCCACTGGAAAAGGAAATGGCAAACCACTTTGCCAAGAAAACTCTACGGACAATAATAGTCCATGGGGTCAGAAAGAGTGGGACATGATTGAGCAACAAGAGTTATCTCCAGACCTGCTTCATGTTTCCCTTTCATTCACAGAGACACAACCTATGTGGGATGAGATTCTTTGCATCCCCTTTCCTCACTTCTCCTGACAATGTCAAGAGAAGCTAGGTACGTTGGGGAACCTCAGAGTGGTAGTTGAAGTGCCCTCCAGGGCACTATGTTGGAGCTGGGATGCTACCACGGTACCATATTTAGTCAGGGGTAGCGGGCAGTCCCGTATCCGGTATGCAGCTGATGGGAATTCCTGGAGGAACTTTGGCTTTCCCTTTTTGGGATGTCTCTCACCTAGGGCTCTCCACTTCCTAAGAGATATTTAACTATCGAATTGGGGCGGGGGTGTGGAGGGGAGAGGGAGAGAGGTTACCTTAGCCTTGATTGAGAGGAAAATGGTGGGGGAAAAATTTTAACCAGAATATTAAGGACCAGGGCTTCTCCCCCGGGGTTGCCTGTCCCTTTCTAGCCCCTTAGTAATTTACCAGCTCCCTTTCCCCTCTTCTTCCTTTTATGGGGTGTCTAAGAATGAGTGTGTACGAGTGTGCGCGCTTGTGTGTGTGTTCGCAGAGGGTTGGGTTTGGTTTGAGTTTTTTTTTTTTTTCGGCTATGCAGTTTTAGGTGGTGGGAGAAAACTAAGAAATATGAAAAGCTTCCCTTCTCCCAAAGACTTCGGGCAGAACTATAAATGGCCCTACGTTCCTAAAAGCCCGGGTATCCTTGCTCTACATTCTGTAAAAATACAAAATCCCCACCCCTTACTTTGTTCTCCCCAGCAGTGCCACCCTCCCTTCTTTTCAGTCCTCCCCCCAAGAAGGCTGAATGTGAGAAATAAACATCTTAGGAGGGTTTGGAGAGGGGATTGGGAGAGGGAAGGAGAAGACCCGACCGTGGGATACAGACTGATGGGATGCCAACTCCGCACTCTTTCTGTGCCCCAATCCTTGGCCGACCCCCTCTCTCTGGTCCCTGGGTGGGGAAGAAGAGGTTAAAGTCAGGGTTCTTGCATCTGCTGAGTGTTTGGCAATTGAAAAAAAGGGGGGGAGGATTTGGGACCTTGGCTTCCTCTTCCCCACGTTCTGCACCTTCCCTACCACCTGGAACTTAGACGTGGAGACCTTGTTCAGCACGATCCCCTCCCAGACTACGCACCCTGCTTCTCCAAACCCACAGCATCACGCAAATGACAGCTGTTTGTAAAGCTCTTGGGGTCGCTTCATTAAATCTTCCCAGCAGGGGGCAGTATCCTGGGCCCAGACCCTTCCCCCACGTCCCCTTCCCCCCTCCCCTTTTCTCTCTATTCCCCCTCTCCCGCCCCATCCTTCCCACCCCATATCAGCTCTACCTCTATATAGAGAGGCTGGAGAGGCAGAGGGGATTTGGACTGTCCCAGCTGTGAACTGTGCAGGATCCGATTTCTCCAGTTCCTTCTTCGCTTCCCCAGTAGGATATCTGTAAGTAGTGGACAGAAGGGGTCCGAAAGGAGTTGGGCGTGGGAGGAAAGACCGGCACCAGATGTCACCCGTATTCTGTTGCTCAAGACCCCGGGGTTGAGGACCTGCCTTAAGATGCTTGTGATGAGGCGGATACTTATGTAACTTTGGGGGAACTTTTTAGTTAAGACCAAAGTAAAGTGTTCGTCGGAACTGACTTTTTTTGCGTGCAAAAAACCTTGCCAAAATCTCAGAGCATCACCATGCCTCATCAGTATGGTCCTTTTAATCCTATTTAAAAACGGGAATGGAGTCGTTGGAACATCCACAGACAATAGAATATACTGTCAGTTTTGTGCAAGTCCTAGGCAGCCAGTAATGAAAATTGGTCTTCGAAGGCCCCTAGTTTTATTATCAAGTGCTTTTAGTCAGGCAGCACATTTTGCCCCCAAGCTACTTTACCACCGACGTTAATCTCAGTTTATGCACCTTACAAAGGAATTTGATACTTAAGGAAATAACTCAAGATAACACTTGTTAAGTAGACACCCCCCCATCCTCCCTCCCCAAGTCTGGAACTATGAAATCCATGTAGATTTGATTACAGAGTTCTTATACTTAATGTTTAATTGCAGATTGACCAGTGTCAGAGAGGAGCCAAGCAGACAGCTATGAAACTGAGTTATTCCTCTCTTGTGTGTTTTAAATACCCTTTACAATACTTTTTTTTCCTATGTGAGAGTTTTAAGACATGATTAAAGAATGTCAGTAGATGGCAGTATGTAAAAGTTTCTTGAGTGCCTCAGAAGAAAATGCACCTTTTCTTTTTATAAGACTGTATTACTTGCAGGGCTCTATTAACTCAGGGCTTAATGGAGAAAAGCCTAAATTCCAATTGTCTTTTGTCTGTTAAATAACTCATTTTTTTGTGTGTATGGTGTATATTGGTATGCAGCTCTTTGAGGAGAAAATAAATGGCCTTTCTGTGAATTACTAGAGGTCTGGGTACTTTTCCAGAGGAGAATTCTTTTCACAGTTTGAGAGTAGAGACTAACTAGATGTAAATGGGGGTGTAAGCTACCTCTACCCTTATGAAACCTGCTCTTATCCTGCCAAACCTGGTAATCTCAGTAACACTCGTTTTATATCACTTTAAATGACCTTATCCTTATCCAGTTTCATAGATTCTCTTAGAAACTGCCATATTACAATTTATAGATGATTATTTAGGTACATGACTTAGCTCTCCTATTAGATTGTAAAGTCCTTTAGGGCAGGGAACTCATCTGATGGATCCTTGTGACATGCCCAATAGCTAGCACAGTACTTTGCACATAGTAGGTTCTCAATAAATATTTGTTGGATGGATGAGTGAGTGAAAAAATGAAAATCTGAAATAATAGCTGTCGGAGATTTCTTAGTTTTCTTTCCTACATGAAAATGCTGTGTTTCTTTCCATGTAAAGCCCTATGTTTTTATTATCACTTGGAAATAGGCGTGTTATTCCCTACAAGGTATTTGTTTTGAATTTGTTATCATTACATTTCTGTGGAACAGCTAGTATTGAGGAGAACATGTCCTTTTATGGTAGCATTCATATGTTGAGCACCCAGAGCCCTTTTCAAACTATTCATACTTGCTAGTTTTGAATCAAGGAATTTATCTTTCCATACCATATCCCTTT
The DNA here is from genome assembly GCA_011680675.1 of Gymnobelideus leadbeateri. NCBI lineage: Eukaryota > Metazoa > Chordata > Mammalia > Diprotodontia > Petauridae > Gymnobelideus > Gymnobelideus leadbeateri. The sequence goes on along the minus strand of WOXC01011605.1, from coordinate 286,710 downwards.
ATGAGATGTGGAGATTGTTGGGGAAGAATCTTGCTTAACTGATTTTAATCACAATTCTGGAGGAAAGAGAACTTTTGCTCCTATTATTTGAGAAGACTAAACATATTTGTGTGTGCGTGTGTGTGAGTGTGTAAAAATAGTATCACTCTCCACAATGCATAAAGTCACAACAGGTATCCTTGGCTTTAAACATACAACTTGTATTTTAAATATACAAAACACATAGAATTTCAGAGCTAGAAATGAACTCACCAATCACTCAGTTCAACTTGTTTTACAGACGGGGAAACTGATTCAAGGAAACAGTGTGAATCATTTTGTAAAAGAAGGCTCTCCTTTTAATTTATCTTTTTGTTAAATTTAACTGATATATTAGGGTGTGTTCTGGACTAGAAGCCATCATTGGAATGCTTTGCTATATCAAATGATAGGTTAATTACACATTTCAAGTTTTTGGGGGTTATTCAGAGATCTCACTCCACTAGAAGAGGACAGGAAACCAGATTTACGGGCACAATTGTATTTCTCTCCTTTTCTTCCCTTATCCCTACTTTTAAAACTAATTTAATAATTTTGATCAGTACCTTGAGGAAAGATAGAATTTCATGAAGGCTACACAAGAATTCAAAAAATTTTTCATATAGCAAAAGGAAAATGAGTTTGAAAATGTAAGAGTTGTTCATTGGTTCTGATAGATGAAAACCAGCAGGGTGACATTTGTCTCTTATTTCTTTTTTTTTTTTTTTTTTTTTTTGCTTTTTTGGAGGGCAACTGGGGTTAAGTAACTTTTGTTTGTGTGTGCGTCAAGTGTCTGAGGCCAGATCCGAACTCAGGTCCTTCTGACTCCAGGGCTGATGCTCCACTCAGTGTGCCACCTAGCCGCCCCTTGTCTCTTATTTCTATGATTAGTTCCAAGGCTGTGATGATTCTGAGGTACAGGTTTCCTTAGATTCTGAGATCAATAGTAAGGTATTCTAGGATTTGCTCTTTGACACAGATAGCCTGCCCTCCCCTCACTTGTTCAGGCTAGAAATACAGCAAACAGAGAATCCCAGGATACCAATATTGCTTGGGACCTCTAAAGGTCATTTGTGTCCATCTCCCTCCCTATAGGCAGAACAGTGTTGTAGGTAGATAGCGTTCTGTCTCTATGGAATTCTTTTTTTTTTTTTTAACTGTCATGGAAGATAAAAGAAGATAACCAGAAAATTACAAATGTTGTTGTACACAAGTAGATCTCTACACCTCCTGGTAACCAATAAAGTTCATTTAAAAAAGAAATAGGTTTCACTGATGAGAGTAATTTCCATCATGGGTCATTTTTATATGCAGATGAGTTTTGAGAGGGCAGCAAATCTGATTGATTGGGGAAACCGATTCAAGGAAACCTATGAATCCTTTTTGTGAAGGAAAGCTCCCCCATATCTCTTATCTCTTTATCTTCTTGTCAAAGTTAGACACACTTGTATTTGTCCTGGAACCTACTCTCTCTTCTTAAAAAGACATAATAAAAATCTTATTTAGGAGCTTGAGGAACTAAAAATACAGAAGGACACATTCCTTGTTTCTTTCCAGGGGTCAGGATTTTTAGATTCTTAGATATACACTCCTTTGTGACTATATACAATGACTTGTTCTGTTTGATCTTCTCTGAGATTGCAAGAGTGAACCAATAGTTAGGTTCTGCCATTATAGGAAACTCTTCCTGGGGATCCATATGTAGAGAATTTTCTTATTCTATGGAAGTTGACATACCTTCCTCAGAAAAGTCAAAAGCCATCTAAATAATATACTAAAATTCCATGTTTCAGGATTAAAATTGTGTTGCCCTTTGAGGCCACTCATAGTTAATACATCTTACTATCTCCCCTTGGGTCTCCCTCCTTCCACTAACTTTGCCTGGGAGAACTGATGCATTCAGAGTTGATATCCCCAACTCTGTCACTGTTGACTTTTTATTATTTCAGAGGTGGTTCACATTCAGGGACCTTTAGGTCCAATTCCAGATAACTATTGGCATCCCTAGTTAATGGTGTCATTTTAGAGAAAATCATGTGTTTCTTCACATGCCTGCGCCTTGGTTTCCTCATCTTTAAAATGAAGGAGTTGGATGAGGTGATTTCAAAACTCCTTTGAATTGTGTGATCCTGTATAGTAAAAATTCTAGCAAATATGTTCAAGCATGGCTCATAAGACACTAAGATTATCAGGAAAGGATTCAAAACCTTAGGTTTGTTGCTACTTGTCTCTAGGTTAATACTCAGAGAGGAAGATCTTTACCCCAAGTCTCTACTGGGAAATAAAGTTCATCCAAAACAAACTTCCTTAAAATCCCAAATCCCAAACTCTTGGACATTCTCTGTTGGTGTACTTTCAGCACTCCTTACATAGACAAATGAGCAGCTCTTAAAAAACTAATGATGGAGATAGACAAAGAACCCAGAAACAAATAATTTGGCCAGGATACAGGATCAGCCCTTGAGGAGGGCCACCTGTTTATTTGACTTTGAAGTTTTTGAGGCACATGCATCTTAATTCAATTCAACAAGCCTTTGTTAAGTATCTGCTATATACAAGGCACTGTGCTAGGCTCTAGGAATACAAAAAAGAAAAAACAAAAACAAATCAATTCCTGCCCTCAAGGAGCTCATAGGGGAAAATAATAGCTAAAATTTAATGCATTGCTTAAGGTTTTCATAGTGCTCTACCCTGTGAGGCAGGGACTGCAAGTACTATTAGTCTCATTTTACAGATGAAGAAGCCATGGCTCAGTAAGGCTGAAGACATACCTAGAGTCACAAAGCTGTTAAGTGTCCAAGATGGGATTCAAAGGCAGGTCTCCTGATTCCAAATCCAGCACTCTAGGCACTACACACCCCACCTTGTATTCAGGGACATTCAGATACAGTTTATTTGAACATGATAGATTCATTGGATTCAGTTATTCACTTAGTAGTACTTTGCAAAAGAGTTTGACTAAGCCTTCTTATCATCCTGAGATATTCACAGGCCCTTAGATGTAGTGGAAGGAGGGGTTGATAAGGCTGTAAAGAGATAGGTGGTGAACTCTACTGGAGATAAGATGGGCCAGTGATCTGTCTCTTGTCAGGAATAGCTCAGTCACCATTTGGGCAGCTAAGGCTGTTTGGGTGTTGAAGGCAATGGCATCCAAGTATTGACTCATTAGCATTGTAGCTTTGATCTTTCTAAGGGAAGTGCCATTTCTTCCTTCCTTTCTTTTCTTTCTTCTTTTTTTAATTTTATTTTTAAATTATTATTATTATTATTATTATTATTATTATTTTGGAGGGCAATTGGGGTTAAGTAACTTGCCCAAGGTCACACGGCTAGGTTTTTTGTTTGTGTGTGCAATAAGTGTCTGAGGCCTGATCTGAACTCAGGTCCTTCTGACTCTAAAGCCGATGCTTCTTTTCTTTCTTTCTTCCTTCCTTCCTTCCTTTCAGTCATACTTAGATATAGAACAAGAAGAAATGTTTGTCTTTATTTCAGTATTTCAAGGGCTGATTTTTCAAACTTTTCTCTTGAATCTAGAGTTTAGATTAAAGTATAACTGACATTCTTGTGTCACATTCTTTTTATCCTCTCTCAGTGTCCATCTTTGCCTGCACCAACTCTGTTTGCACATAGCTCACCCATCACTTCCAAATTTGGAAATCTAAACCCTGGCTGCAGACAATATTTTGCAATATATAGCCCATCTAGGTCTTTGTTCATACATCTCCCAGGACTGTTTCAATTTGTGCCTTTCTTTATTTTTTTATTTTTTGCTTTTTGAAGAGGGGAAGGCAGGGTAATTAGGGTTAAGTGACTTGCCCAAGGTCACATGGCTAGATTTTTGTGTTAAGTATCTGAGGCTGGATTTGAACTCAGGTCCTCCTGATTCTAGGGCTGGTGCTGTACCTTTCTTTAGAACAGGTATTCTTACCTTCTTTGACATCATGAACCCCTCTGAAAGTCTAGTGAAGTCTATGAACCCCTTCTCAGAATAATATTCTTAAATGGAGAAAATAAAATATGTATGATTCCAAAGGAATTGATATATTGAAATACAGTATCAAAAATATATATGCATTATATACATATATGTATATGTGTATATATGTGTATGGTGTATATATACCTATGTATGTATAGAACAAGTTAAATGATGCTGGGTTAAGAATCCCTGCTAGAGAATGATTTAGAGATCCTGCAGCCCAAAAGGACCTCCAAGGTTATCTAGTCTATGACTTTCATCTTATAGATGGGAAATCTAAGGACCCAGGAAGTTACAGAATATGAACCCAGGTCTTCTGACTCCATTGTTTCTATTTCAGTGTTTCTTGCAATGTTTCTTGTGGACCAATAGTTGAATGCTTAAAGAGCCTTCCTGTGCAGGGGTGTGTTGGAGCTAACTCTGACTTGAGAGAGCCCATTGTTAAATTTTTCAGTGGGATCACTTAAAGCTCAGATATCAACCATCTCTCCAAATCAGGGTTTGATTTATTGTTTTATTGATTGTCTAGATTTAAGAAAGTTTGAATAATGCAGATTAAACTTCAAATTTATGTACATTTCTTTTTTCCTGGATTGCCCAGTTAAACTTTTACCAGGCCATCCTGCTGTTGCCCTGCAAACATTGCTTGAACTCCACAGGAGGGCAGTAGAAACCTCGGGGAATTGCCTCATCAGCAGACTGGAAGCTATTAATAATACTAATAATAAAATCATCATCACATTTCTAAGGTTTACAAGCACTTTCTATCTATTATCTTACTTGTATATCATAACACACCTGTTCCTGTCATTTTCTGTGGAGGATTGGAATTAGTTCAGCTGACAAACATTTGTCAAGCTCCTATTGTGCAAAAGCACTGTTATGCCTGGTGCTATAAAGACAGAAAGCAATTTTATTCCTGTTCTCTAGGAACATTCTGTCCAAGGGATACAATGGGTGAGTAAATGCATGGTAATTGGAGAAGTGAAAAATCACCTGAAACTGTGGAAACTGGAAAAGCTGCTTGTAGGAGATTGTCCCTGAGTCTGTTAAGAGGCAGTGATGAAGAGTCTTCTCCCAGGCTTGGTGGGACAATCTGTGAGAAGGTATGGAGATGAGGGAGACAGAATTCTGAGTTTAGGCACTAGTAAATTGTGCAGGGTGACTGAAACCTAGAGTGTATGGAGTGGGGAGTGATGTGGAATAAATCTGGGAAGGTACATTGGAACCAGGTTACAGAGGTCTCAAAACACCAGACTGAAGAATTTGTTCTTTATTTTAGAGGCACAAGGAGCCACTGAAGATTTTTGAGTAGGTGGGTTACATAATTAGACCTGTGCCTTTAGAGGATTATTTTAGCAGCTAGGTGAAGGGTGGGTTAGAGAGAGGAGAGACCAGAGACAGAGACCAATTAGGAAACTATAGCAATAGTCCTTGAAGGCTCTGAACTAATGTAAATGACCTTTTGAGTAGAGAGAAGGAGCTGGATGTGAGGGATGTGAAGGGAAGCTTGGGGGAAGAGTAGATTTATTTTGTATAACCCAGTCTAGCAGGTATGGTAATGAAGGACTAGAATTCATGGGTTTAGGGCTGGATATATAGGATGTGGAATCAGCTCCATAGAGATGATCATTGAGCCCAGAGAAGCAAATGAGGTCACTAAGAGAGAGTGAGAAGAGGTCAGGACAGATCTTGGGGAACACCCACACTTAGAGTCAGGTCGATGAATGATAATATAACAAAGGAGGCTGAATAGGAGCAGACCAACTTATAAAAGGAGAACCAGGAAGGTAGTGTCACAAATGATGAGGTGCTGGCCTTAATGAGCTGAAATGGGACAGAGGGTAAATTCAGTTTGTTTTTGAGTTAGTGGGGGTGGGGTGCTGCCCATGGGCACAGATGGGAGGTGACTCACCTACCTCTTAAAATTTCATCCATTTTGGAGTTAAGTGGGAAATGAGTGATGGATTGAGGTGGGGGAAGTTATGCCCAATACCTCTAGAGTATAGCTTCTTACAACCCCAAGCGATGAAGGGGTTGCACGCGGGAAAAGTTTAAGAAGCCCTGCGCTAGAACACTCTGAATCAAAGTGCAATAATAGGGCGACGGCAAGGATGAGAATGGTGACCATCGTGGGGAGAGAGGATGGATGCTCCCTTTCCCCCCATGTGAGTTCACTGCAGCAAAGCCCCATCCACCTAACTCTGAAGCCAAGGGGAAAAGGGAGGAGAGGGGTAGTTGACAAAAATCAGAATCTGTAGAGAAATTCAGTGGGTTGAGGACTGAGAAAACATCTTAGGCTTTAGTAGTTAGAAGATAACCTTGGAGACAACAATTTCAGTGACTGAGTCATCAGTCAGTAGCTGGTTTGGAATATTTGAGGAGTGAGTGGGAGTTGAAGAGTTAAGGGCAATGAATATTGATAACCGTATCTGGGAGTTTGGTTATGAAATTGAAGATATAAAAGATGGTTACTGGAGGGGATGGAAGGATGAAGTGAAGTTTTGGGGTTTTTTTAAGAATAGGGAGACCTAGGGGGCAGCTAGGTGGCGCAGTGAGTAGAGCTGGCCCTGGAGTCAGAAGGACCTGGGTTCGGATCCGGCCTCAGACACTTAACACACACAAACAAAAACCTAGCCATGTGACCTTGGCCAAGTTACTTAACCTCAATTGCCCTCCAAAAAAAAAAAAAAGAAGAATAGGGAGACCTGAACATGTTTAGATGAGCTTATAGATAATGAAAGACTGAAGATGAAAGACAGGAATGATTTAAGTCAGTGGCATCCAACTCAAGTAGAAATGAGGGCCACAAACCTGTATGTATGGATCCCTGCATATTGATTTCATTTAAAAAAAAATGTAATGTTATCTATGTTTTGTTGTCTTTTTATTTATTTCTTTAAATATTTCACAATTATATTTTAATCTGTTTGGGCTACATTCAGAAAGTGTTGTTGTATTTAATATCTCTGATTTAAGGAACAAGGTCCTGGAAAAGAGAGTGAGGGAGAGATCAGTAATCCAAGTAGGATTGTTGGTGTTGTGTAGGTTTGTGCTTGAAAAAATCTCTTCCTCTGAGATTGGAGCAAAGAAGAGAATGGGAGACAGTTTAGTCCTTAGTTGTGGAGTAAAGGAAGACGATGGAGTTCATGTTGAATGGTCCCAGTAGTCTAAGTAAAGTGTATAAAGGTGTAGCAGCAAGCACCCCAACATCCCCAGGGTGGCTGCCAACACAGGTTCTTAGATCTGCTTTTCTAAAGGAAAGCAACTCAAAATGGGTTAACAAGCTGACTTTAATCAATCAAACATAGATCGTTTACCTAGTTCAAGAGGAAAAGGTCAGCACCCCGAACTTCAAAGTATACAGACAGTAGTTTCAAAACAGATAAATAGATCAAGCAGACAGGTTTCCAAATTGTCCCAACATTACATTAATACCAAATCACAGTTACCAGAGAGGGAAGCATCAACATCTGGGTTTTCAAAGCTGGGGAGCTCTCACGGCTTCCCAGAGTCTCATCTGGTCAAGTCACACAACACTTCTCAAAGTGAGCCCCAAAGCAAAGCCTCTCCTCAGGGTTTATATAGCCTTCTCCTGGCTCAGAGAATGTAACCACCCTCTTGACCCACTGCCCAATCACAAAGTATCAAGGTGTGGGCTTTCCTGAAAAACAAGCCTTCCCCTATAGGCTCCAGGTGCACTTAAGCTAGGGGCAGGGAAGATCTTTAAGTTTGCATTTCCATTACAAAGGGAGGGCCTCTGCTGAAAAGGAAGAGATATGGATGATATAGGGGACCTGCGGAGAGAAGACAATGTTGTTAATAGCCACTTAGAGAGTGTGATAAAAATCAATGAGAGAAGAATAAAAAAGATTGACACGTAGCTGTAATGGCCCCGGAGAGACTAATTAACACAAATTTGTAATGGCCCAATCAACGGATAATGTGGTATTTCATCTAGCGGTATTCTGTAGCACATGATAAAGAGGAGCTAGATGGGGGGCTAATACAGGAATGAGACTGGCAAAGCTTGAGTGGGGAATTGTATGGGGCACAGATGAGCATTCAAATGTAAAGAATAGATAGAGTTGAAGTAGTCAAATGCAGGGTCAAATTTTTTGGGAAGAAGATTAAGTCAGAGCATCAGTGATTGGAAGAACAATGATGGGTAGAGGTTGTAGTGGGGATTAAAAATGGGATTAGGAGGAATGAGGCAGAGAGAGGATGAGGATGGGAATTGTCATCTATTGGAGGAAGGTCGGAGTTCTGGGTCATAGAGGATAAACAATTATGGACGATGGTCAGATCTGGGCTAAGACATCCCCATGTGTCATGAGGTGGGATGAAGATGCAGATCATGGAAACTTAAGTGTTTGATTAACTGGGAGGCAAAGATTTTAAGGGCATATCAGCATGTACACTGAAGATCCTAAGTATATGGGCAGTGGGTGGGGGTAAGTCACCTGTTGAAGTTCTTGAAAAAAAGGGAGAGAATGACCTAGAAATTTGTAGATTACAGAAAGAAGGCTTTGGCTAGGTTGATATAGATGAGTGAAGTTGCTCAGTGATGATTAGGGATAGAACTTTGGATAATGAAGAACAAAAGGTATGCTTCCTCCTCCTCCTCTTGGTCCAGTGAGTGGAGGGGACAAAAGGTTATACAGATGCAGCACCTTGAAAGAGTCAAAAGATGAATTGATAATGAAAGTTGTATTTTGAAGCTCGATTTCTTCAATTAGTAAGTTTTGTTGTTGTCACTGATACACTGTGAGGCAGTCTGGCCTTGCATCTAAAATGACCTGGGTTTAAGGCCCATCTTTGGGCCTTATTGACTGTGTGACCTAGGTAAGTCACTGAATCTCTCAGTACTCTAGACAACTCTTTAAGGTTATGACTCACAGAGAAGGTGCCAACTTATCAGTAGAGGTAGGACCCCAGCCAGGGCTTCTCTATGCGCCCCCAAAATAACCCAACCAAAAAAAACCTCAAGTCTAGTTCCCATCCATACTGAAGCATTATCAGTCTCTAAAGTTTTCTGAACTTTTGATTCTCTTCTGCTACTTTGATCAAAGTGGAATTAGCACATCATAACTGTGCAGAGTATCAGAGAAATGGAAAGCAATGCTCTTCACCAAGTATAGTTGGTTCTCTCTCTCCTTTTTTGGAGAGCTATGAATTCTTTGGGGTTGATCTCAGTTTTTGCTTGTAAGGGTTGGATTAGAACAGGTTTCTGGCAACAACTCCCTGTTTCTTATTTCTGCCATTAATTTTTTTCACCAGTCTGTGGTTTATGGAAAGTTGTCTGCATTGTAGGTATTCCCTTCAGTGAAAATTATTCCATTAGTTCTTCATTTTATCATCAGGGACAATTATGTGTTTTCAGAGAGTTTGGGCAGGGATATGTATAGGTTGGGAGGGTAAGGGGTGTGGAGATAAACCAATATAAAATCCACTCCATCTTTGTACCTCTTTGCCTTTTGGGTTATATAGAATGAATTGGACAGATGTGGTCTTTTTCTTCTGAGCTTGTAACTGGGGTCCAATGACATAAATGCAGACATTTAGAGAAGTACAGAAAACTTAAGAGCATAAATATACAAAGAGATAATGAAACATTTGCATTGCTAAAAAAAAAGATCAACATATAGGAAAAATAATGTGGTGTAATGGAAGGAGCATTGTTCTTGGGTGCAGATGTGGATTTAAATCCTGACTCTAAGCTCTTTTTTTTTTTTTTAAACTTGAGAGATAGTAGAATTGTAGATAGAATTCCAGACTTGGAGTCAGGAAGACCTTTGTTCAAATTCCAACATTGCCACTTTCTGGCTGTGTGACCTTGGGCAGCTCTCCTAGTTTCTCTGAGTCTCATCTGTGAAATATGAAAATAATACCTCTGGTTTTCTATTTCACTGGTCTGATGAAGCTCAGATGAAATGATATGTGTAAAATGCTTTGTAAATTTTAAAGGGCTACTTAAATATCAGTTATTACTAAGTCATTTCTCTGGGTTCAGTTTCCCCATCTATAAAATGTGGTTAATAACACCTATTAACACACTTCATGGGGTTGTTTTAGGAATGTGCTCTGTGACGTGTTATATAAATGTTGTTATTATTGCTCCATCATTTCAATCATGTCCAATTCTTTGGGGTTTTCTTGGCAACAGTAGTTTGCCATTTCCTTCTCCAGCTCATTTTACAGATGGGGAAACTGAGGCAACAGGGTGAAGTGACTTACCCAGGGTCATTTAGCTAGAGTTTGAGGCTCACTTTGAACTCAGGTCTTCCTGACTCTAGGAAGTGGAGGTTTATCCACTGTATCCACTGCACCACCTACCTGCCCTTATACAAATGTTAGCTGTTATTATTTATGGCGAAATAACAGAAGGGGCAAAGTGAAATTTAGAAAGACCACTGGAAGACCTATATGCAAATCTTGCTTCTGCCACTTCGTCTCTGTGTGATCTTTGGCAAATCACTTAACCTCTCTAGGCCTCAGTTTCCTTCTCTGTAAAATAGGAGTCAGACTAGGTGGTCCCTTTTGGATCTAAATCTCTGAGCTTAATAACATGAATGCTATCTCTCAATATTAGATGAGTTATGTTTCTTGCTTATAGTCTTGATCTTTACTTATTACTCACAGAAAAGAGAGAAGGAGAACTACTAAGATTCCTGGAATGATTCATCAGTTTCTCCCTTTTCTGAGTCAATATTTGGGAATCACACTTCCCCTTCTCTAAGCAGGCTAGCCCTTCCACTACCCACCCCCCCTCTCGAAAAAGAGCAAAGTTTATCATTGGGATGAATATTATTTACCTTTTCCATTTGTTCTGAAAAGCAAAGTCAGATTCTATATCTCCAAATCAGTTTCCCATTTTAGGAGTTCTTTTAGGAGACTGTTTGTGGTAGCTCAGTGGAATGATTTATGATAAGACTGATTTAGTCTGTCTCTTTGGTAAGAATTCCAACTCATCAAAGAGGCCAGTGTGGAAAAGTAGACATTGATTTTTTTTAATTAAATTTTTTTTAAATACCATAGATGTTTCCTAATATTTACCTTCCCCATAAAACCAACCATTGTCACAAACAAAAACAATTAAACAAAATAAAGTGTATGCAGGATTCAGTACCCATGGCCCTCCAACTCTCTACAAAGATAGTCATGTGTTGTCTGAAACCAGTATTGCTCAATTCCTCCAATCTGAAATCAGTTGAATTTTAGTACTGTTTTCATTTATATTACTGTAGTTATTGCATATATTGTTGATATCTGCTGTCTTCATTCAGCAACAGTTTAAACAATTCTTTTTTTTTTTTTTTAAATTTTGAGACCAGGTCTCCCTATCTTGCCTATATTGAAAGTACAATGTCCACTCATAGTCCCAATCCTACTGTTTATTGGTCCAGGGGGCATTGGCCTCCATTCCCAATCTGGACTAGTTAGACTCTCCTTAAGCATCCTGGTACTATCCCCTGCTCCACCCCCATTCTCAGAGATTCACCATTTTGATGCCAGATACCCCATTCACTTACTCTACTACAGTTCAGAATTCCCAAACTTAAGTGATCCACTAGCCTCTGTCTCCTCTAGTAGCAAAGATCACAGGCATGCACCACCATGCCTAGTAATTCATATATATTTCTGTTTCTCTGAATTTGTCCTTCCTAACATTGCCAACAATATTCACGTATCATATCCTCAATCTATTGTCTTTCTTTCTAGTTGTATATGGGGGACACAGATGGACACTAATTTTTGTGATAAGAACCAAATTCTTCACTCCAACTTCAAAAATAACCCCTGGAAGATTTCTTTTTTTTTTTTCGCTTTTTGGAGGGCAATTGGGGTTAAGTAACTTGCCCAAGGTCACACAGCTAGGTTTTTTTTGTTTTTTTTGTGTGTGTGTGTGTGTGCGTTAAGTGTCTGAGGCCGGAACCGAACTCAGGTCCTTCTGACTCCAGGGCCGACGCTCTACTCAATGCACCACCTAGCCGCCCCCCCTGGAATATTTCTTGCTGAAGTATGCAATATGAGCTATATAACATGTCTTGATTGTCACACATTCTCATTCTGGATGACCATTCTTGGAAGAGAAGATATGGAGTGGGAATATGTTGGCAGAAGAGGCTCTACCTCCCATAGTTTTAGTCCAAGAAAGTTTTCTCCTGGAATGAATCCAATTTGTATGTGAAAAGCCCCACATCTTAGTCCCACATCTGTCCTAAGTATCTGAAAGATGCCTGGCCTGCTCATTATCCCCCAAACATATCTTTTGCTCCTTCCATTCAGAATGCCTGCCTGCCTTCTTTCTACCCACCTAAATCTTCTCCATCCTATAAGAGTAAATTCAAATTATTCTCCACTGGTAAAGCCCCGAACACCCCAAGACTACAATGATTTCTCCCACCTTTTGAATCCTTGTAGTGTTTCCTATCTGGCACCCATCATTGTGCTGCCTCTTATTAATCACTTTTTTTTCTTTCTGCTGTAAAACTAGTATACTGCCAAGCAGAGAGTATTTAAGAGCTTCTTTTTGATTGATTGGTAGGATAAGGACAGGAAGGTGCTGTAATGGAAAGAACACTAGATTTGGGAATTAGAACACTAGGGCTTGAATCTTGGTTCTGCCACTGACCAGCTCTATTTCCTTGAATTAGATAATTTCATTTCTCCAGATTTTGGTTTCCTGATTTAAAAAATTAAAGGATTTGACCAGATAACAATAACAATGATGTAACTAAATAATATTTACATAGTGCTTACTATGTACCCAAGTTCAGTGCAGATGACCCCTGAGGTCTCTTGGCACTAAAGATTTAAGATTCAGTGACTAAGTTATCTCCAAGATCCTTCATGCTTTAACATTCAATTTCACTCCATTCATAAGATCATAGATTTAGAACTAAGAGGAACCATAGAGGTCATCTTGTGCAACCACCTAATTTTATAGATGAAGAAACTAAGACCCAAAGGCCCTTGTCTAAGTGGCCCAACCAGGACTGGAACCTAGGTTCTCTGGGACCACATCTGAGGCACTCTCCATAAACATTGACTATCTACCATGTGACTAGAACTGGTTGTTGTCCTTCATTCCCAAAGAAGACAAAAATGACATCCGTCTGTTGGAGTCAAGGTACAGTGTGTCCGACTGTGGCTGATCAGCTCCGTGTGAGCTTGGAAGGCTCTGCCACAGGTCAGGCAGAAATAGTCATGAAGACGTCTCTAAATTTGTGTGTCTCCTGTTTCCTTTGAGCGGCTACAATTCTGCTTTGTTATACAGTACAGTGCCTTCTTTCATGCAGGCACACCATGCTGGGTGGCCCTTTGCCAGTCTCTCATGTCCAAAGTTCTTCAGAGAGACCTTGGAAGGGTCCTTGTATTGCTTCTTCTGGCTTACTCATCTTTACATGGAGATAACAATGTGAGGATCCAATGAGATCATATTTGTAAAGTGCTTAGCACAGTCTCTGGCACATAGTAAGTGCTATATAAATGTTTGTTATTATTATTAAACCTAGGGCTACGTGCCTCCAGGGTCAGCATTCTTTCTACTACATGGTGCTGCCTCTCTAGATGGAGAATGCATGGCAGAGGGGAGGGGAAATCTTGAATTCAAGGACCAGCTAGTGGTCCAGAATGGAGAGTGCTAGCGGAGTGTCCCAAAGGTCTTGGGAGTTTTAAATTATTTAAAAACACTGTAAAACCTTTGGGACACAGTGTATAAAATAAGACTGAAAAGGTAGGTTGGAGTCAGATTGTGAATATGCTTAAATGGGAAGCCAAGGCACTTGCATTCTATATTGAAAGAAACAGGAAACATCTTAGTGTTTTTAAGAAAATGACAGGCCTGGTTTGTATCCAGTGGTGTGCTATAGCTAGCTTGTGCCAAATGGCAAGAGCCAATTGTTAAATTTTCAGTGTGAGCATTTACACCTTGGAATTCGTCAAATGTTGTAAATCAGAGCTTGCATCTATTGTTTTGTCGATTGTCTAGAATTAAGAAAGTGATAGACAACATGTTAATAATGCAGATTAAACTTAATGATGTTGTGGGTACTTTTTTTTTCCCCTCCCAGGTTGCTGGTTGTTAAACATTTACCATTACACTCCTAGTCATATCAGTGGAGGAAGATAATTAACAGTAGAAGGCAATTTGAGAAGATTAGTTTGGCAGATGTGTGAAAAATGAATTGGAGAGAGAGGAATCAGGGAAACCAATTAAAGAGACTATTACAACAAGCTAGGAAAGAGTTGATGAGGGCCTGAAGAAGATTAGTGACTAGGGGAGTAGAGATGGGATGAATCCAACTGGGTGAGTCCAATTCTTAGACGTGTTGTGGAGGAAAGAACAAGATTTGACAATTGATTGGGTATGGGGGTGGTGGTGAAGGAGGGGAAGAGTTAAGCATAACTCTGAGTTTGCAAATTTGGATAGCTGTAAATATGGTGGTATCCTGAAATAGGGAAGTCTGGAGAAGGAATGGGTTTATGGGGGAATGATCATTAGTTTTCTTTTAGAAAACTCACTCATCAGAGTAGTCTCAGAAGGATTATAACCTTGGATGATTATTGGCACCTTCAATAGAAACAGAAAGGGAAGTTTGGAGGAGGGAAGGATTTAGGGAAGATGATGGGTTCTGTTTTGAACATGTTGAGTTTAGATACTGATGGACACCCTGATGAAAATTCTGGCAGTAGACACAAGCAGTAGTACTGGTGGTTGGAGATGCAAGACTGGAATTCTGATAAGAGATGAAGTCTGGATACACATACTTGGCAGTCAGAGGAAGTGATTGAATCCATGGGAGCAGATGAGCTCATGAAGGGAGAAAGTAGACAGAGAGAAGAGACCCAAGGCAATGTCTTGGGAGACATCCATGTTTAAGAGGTAGGATAGATCTAGCAAAGCAAGAGAGTTTTTTAACCTTCACAACTAGACTGCAAGTTCATTGAGGGTAGAGATGTATTTTATACTTTTTTGTATCCTTTGTAGCAGGAAGCATGATCACTAAACATAATGTGGAATTTGTTGAGAGACTGTTGGATAAAATAAAATATCCTTTAAGGCAGGAGTTCTTAATATGGGAATCACAGACACCTAAGTGGTCAATGAATGGATTTCAGGGGCTCTGTGACCTTTGATAGGAAAAAAATTACATCTTTATTTTTGCTAATTTCTAACTGAAATTGAGCATTCCTTTGATTATTTACAAACATTATTCTGATATGTCCATAGGGTTTCACCAGAGTGCAAAAGAGCTCCAGAACAGAAAAAAGCAATCCCCAATATAAATATATGTTGAAGGTTCAAGTCAATTCAGTAAACATTTCTTAAGCACTTCCTCTGTGTGATACAAATCACATTACTTCAAAACTTTTTATTTCAAACATGGATTAAGATATAGTCCCTGCAATGATGCTTATAATTTCTAGTAGAAGATATGACAAATATGTAAATAACACACAGATCATAAGATACATACACAGGGGTGGCCTAAATGCAAAGTGTTATGAGATGTTTGAGAAGGAAGAAAACTCTCATAGTTAAAGGACTGAAAAAAGTTTTGTGAAAGAAGTTGCTTATAGATAGGGCTTTGAAAGAAGGGAAGAAATTCTAATGGTTAAGATGTTAAGAGAATACTGTCCCAGGCACAGGAGCGGTATGCACAAAGGTATAAAGGGGAGATGAAATCAGAGAACGATGAGTACACTTAATTGATTGGAATGTATAATTTGTGAAGGGCGGTAGTAGGAAATAAAGATGAAAAAGTAGATTGCAGCCAGATTATGGGAGGTTTTTAATGCCATGAACATAGGAATGATGTGTTCCTAATTCAAGGAAGTAGGAAGATTACTTTGGGCAAATTGGAAAGGAAAGATTGGAGATAGGAAGTTCACACAGAAAGCTATAACAAAAACTAGGTGAGAGATAAGTAGATATTTAGAGAGGTTGAAGTGAGGATAAATGGGAAAGTTGGGGAAGAGGCACAAATGTAAGAAATGTGGAAATGGAATTAGTAGGTTTTGGCAGCTAATTGGATATGGAGGTGAGGAAAGAGGAAAATCCAAAAATGACTCTCAGAGCTTGATCTCCAGTGGAAGAATGGTTTTGCCATTAGTAGAAATAGATTCAGATAAGGTGAGTTCTTGGGGAGGTGGTAAATTCAGTTTTTGACATACAAAGTTTGAGGTAGCAGGAAGACATCTCTGTAGGGATGTCCAGGAAGTAGTTGAAATCCAATCTAATTTAACAATCATTTATTAAATACCTATTAGGTGTGAGGTGCTACGTTAGACCATAGAAATACAAAGATTCAAGAAAAGGGCTCCTTGCCCTCAAGAAACTTACATTCTATGTGTAAACACATAAGTGTATAGATGACAATTTTAGGAGGGAGAGAGCATAAAGAGCTAGAAGAATCAGGAAAGACTTCCATTAGAAAATGGCACCTGGGCTGAGCCTTGACATAAATTAGGAATCCTGGGGGGGTGGGGGGAAGAAGAAGGGGAGGAGTTTAGAGATGAAGTGCATTCCAGGTGTGTTTATATAAAGACAGAAAGGCCAGAAATGGAATGCCAAACAAAAAGTAGGCCAGATGTAGAGTATATGAAGGAGATTAATGTAGAATAAGCCTGAAAAGGTAGGCGGGAGACAGACGGTGAAGGGCTTTAAATATCAAATTGAGGGAGGTTTATTTTATTATCATAGTAGCAATAGAAAGTCACAGAAGATTCTTGAGTAAGGTCAGTCTTATGCTTTAGGAAGATTATTTTTGTTTCATTCTTTATTTTTTTGGATTTAATTTTGTTTTCTATTTTCAGTTCCAGATTCTCTCTCTCTCCATCTCCCCCTCCTATTGAGAAGGCAAGAAAAACAAACCCCATTACAAATATGTAAAACATGCAAAAAAAATTCCTGCATTAGCCATGTCCCAAAAAAAAGAAAGAAAGAGAAGAAAATACGCTTTATTTTGCTCTCTGAATCCATCAGCTGTCTTTACAGAGGTGGATAGTATGTTTCATCATGAGTCCTTTGGAATTACAGTTTGTTATTCAGTGATCAGAGTTACTAAGTCTTTTAAAATTGATTATCATGACCATGTTGCTTTTACTGTATGAATTGTTCTGATTCTTCTTACTTCACTTTGTATCAATTCATACAAGTTTTGTGAGATTTTACTTTAACCTTCCCCTTCATCATTTCTTACGGCACGATAGTGTTGCGTTATATTCATATACCATAACTTGTTCAGTCATACCCCAGTGGATGGGTATCTCCTAGACTTCTAATTCTTTGCCACCACAAAAAAGAGTTGCTATTAATATTTTTTGTATATATGGATCCTTTTAGGCAAATTATTTTGGAAACTGTAGTGGATAAATTAGAGAGAGGAGAAATGGAAGGCTAAGAATCTAATTTAGAGATTATTCTAATAGCCTTAGTGAGAGGTGATGAGGGCCTGAACTGGGTGGTGATTCTATAAATAGAGAGGAGAGAAAGGTATAGGTGTAAGAGGTATTGGGGAGGTAAAATTGATGAGATTTAGCAACTGATTGAATAAGGGGAGTTATGATAAAGGAGGAAAAGAGTCAATGATAACTCTGAAGTTGCAAACCTGGATGTCTAGAAAGATAGTAGTGCTTTCAATAGGAATAAAGACATTTGGAGAAGGAGTGGGTTTAGGGGAAATGAAAATGAAATTTGGATATGTTGGGCTTGAGATGCTTAAGGGACATCAGAGTGGAGATGGGACTGAGGATGATAGGTCAAGGGGAGAAATATACATTTGGCAATTAGCTCCTTAGAGTAGGTCTTTGAATCAGTGGTCACTTCTTGATTTGGTTACCAAAGGATAAACTCCTATAGACGAGATAGCTGTCTTTAAGCATTTGAAGGACTCTTAATGTGAAAAAGGGATTTGACTTGTTTTGTCCTCAAAGGGTAAAACAATGGGTGGAAGTTACAAAAAGGTAAATTTAGGCTTGAAGTCCTGAAAAACTGTCTAATGGTTAGAATTGTCCAGAAATGGAATGGCCCTCTCTAGGTGGAGAGTTTTCCCTCACTGAAGGTTATCAAATAGAGGCTGGATGACCACATACCTTGTCAGATTATAGTGGGGATTCCTTTCAGGTGTAGGTTGGGCAAATGGCAGTCCCTTCTGTTTAAAATTCTGTGATTCCGTAACTTTCATCTTATTTATTCCTCTTCTGAAACTAAAAGATTGAACATGGGGAAGAAAAAAAGTGCTTTACATTATCATTTTTTTTGTTTTATTTTTTACATTCATTAAAAAAATTACATCTTTCTGGGAGAACAGTAGTTTTCTTTTTTATTCCTTTCTTTCTTTTCTTTTCTTTTTTTTGCTTTTTGGAGGGGGAAATTGGGGCAATTGGGATTAAGTGACTTGCCCAAGGTCACACGGCTAGTTTTTGTGTTCATTATCTGAGGCCAAGTTTGAACTCAGGTCCTCCTGACTCCAGGGCTAGTGCTCTATTCACCGCGCCACCTAGCCCCCAGTAGTTTTCTTTATAAATAAATTTCATGGGGGGGGTGTGGGGGGGTGGGAGAGGGGTGGAAGGAAAATTTCAGTAAGTTTAACAAAAGATATTTATACAAATTATTATTTCTAATAATGAATGTTGGAAAACAAACTGTCAGGAACTATAAAGAATTCCAGAATTTTAGTCAACCAGAGAGGACAGTCTTGAATAGAAAAGAATAATCTTAAATGAAAAAAAAATCAGTTTTAATTTATATTCTATTTGGATCAAAAAGCACCTTTTTACTGACAGTGTAGCTATATCTTCTTATAGTCTTATATCTTGGTTCTATTAATATTCTGTCATACCTTTTCATACATTTGTGCTAGTGTGGTACAGTGGAAAAAATACTGCATTTAGAGTCAATGGACCTAGGTTCAGATCCCAGCTTTGTCACTCCTTACCTGTTTGACCTTAAAAAACTTGGTTTATTTCTCTGGGCCTCAATTACCTAACTCTAAAATGAAAACATGTCAAAATAAGTTAATTTAAAAAAAAGAAACTGGCAGGATCACTGACTTCATCAAGGTTAATACTAGCACCCTGATGATGCTGGTGACTAGCAGTGCCAATTTCTGTCCAACAAGGAAAACATCCTTCCTCTTTTGAGGTCACATGTGTAAATGATATTATTATCAATAGTTTTGCCACAAGGCTTTCAAAAGTTTTGTTTTAGGCAAGGATAATAAGCCTTGGATTTATCTACCTTGAAAAGGTATTGATCTTACCATCAATAAAGAAAGTAATAAAAAAATGGGAGCCAAAAGAGGTGTTAAATGATTGTAGATCAAAACTAAGTTTCTATGATCAAATAAATCTATTACAGCAAGGGAAAATTATTTTTGTCAGTTTTGGTCATTGAAATCATAGTTAAAAATCTATTTTCTCTATGTGCTTTGATTTGTTGAAAGATAGCTGTGTGGATTTTTTATATTTAATAATTTTAGAACATTTCATAGTATTATAATTTCTGCATTTTTAATTTATCAGATTTTATGAATTGGCAAGATTAATTTTTGAAAGCATTCCATGTGCATGTGAGATGTTTATTTCATGTTTGTCCTATTTATTTCTTTCCATATAATTAGTAACTAATTTTATTAAATAAAAAGTTAGGCACAAAAAAAGAAACGTGTCTATTTCACCCAATCCTTAAATCTTTACTAGACCCTACCTACCATCCCTACAAGTTTTTGTGCTATTCTTCTCAGCTAAACTCCTGCACTTTTGCATCCATGTCCCAATTCTAAAATGAAAGGGTTGGACTAGTTAACCTCTAAGTTCCTTTCCAACTCTAAATTTATGATCTTATGGTCCTGTGGGAGGCAGAGCCCTTGCCTTCTCCATGCCCTCTGATACAGCATTGTACAGTGGAAAGAGTCAATAGAACTGAATTCAGATCCTACATTTAACACTTAACTGCCTGTGATAATTAAGTCACTTAATTGTCCTAACCCTATTTCCTTTTCGTTGAAGCAAGAGGGATAGACCAAATGTCCTCTAAAATTCTTATGTTCTTATGCTCCTATGACCTTAATTCCTTAACTTTTAATACTATTCCATTTGGAGCTATAGTAAGACTGTATTTGCCCAGCTTCCCCTTCTCCCTTTACCCAATTACTTACAAATCATCCACTGCACTGAGCATTGGGGGAAGGGGGAATGCAATACAAGTAAGTTCTTGACTTCATGGGTCAAAGTCCTGTGTGTGACCCTAGGAACACAGCTTTGGGGCTTTTCCACTCACAGGCATTGTATAAGTATTGTTTGGTGAGGATTGGTGGATGGTAGGTGGTCTTCACAACCAATAACTCCATTCTCAACAAATGGTGGGGAATTTATTTGGAAGTCATGCCTCAACCCAGACTGATTCAGACCACATTTTGCTTGTTTCCCAGGTGATCACTGAGACATCATGGCACAGAAAGGTCAGCTCAGTGATGATGAAAAGTTCCTCTTTGTGGACAAAAACTTCATCAATAGCCCAGTGGCCCAGGCCGACTGGTCAGCCAAAAGACTAGTATGGGTCCCTTCGGAGAAGCAGGGTTTCGAAGCTGCAAGCATCAAAGAGGAGAAAGGGGATGAAGTGGTTGTGGAGCTGGCTGAGAATGGCAAGAAAATAACAGTTGGCAAAGATGACATCCAGAAGATGAATCCTCCCAAATTTTCCAAAGTGGAAGACATGGCAGAATTGACCTGCCTCAATGAAGCATCTGTGTTACATAACTTGAGGGAGAGATACTTTTCAGGACTTATTTATGTAAGTACCTTGGGGAGGGCTTCTTTTGGTCTTAAGACAGTCCTCTTTCTAGTCCTTTGGGAGAACTGTGGGGACCTTTGGGGCTAGCCAGGCAGACATCAGGGGGAATCTCAGTGGCTTCCCAAACTTAACAGCCTCAGGTGGCATTACTTTCTTCCATTTACTTAGGCCTGGGGACAGGGAAGCTAGTGGCTTTTGTTTCTCTTTACAGTCAACAATCGAGTCAACAACCATTTATCAAACATCTATTATGTTCCAGGCACTGTGGTGAGTGCTGGGGGCACAAAAATGCAAAAATAGTCTCGAGGAATTCACAGTCCAGTGTCAATGACAACACTCAGACACCTGTGAGCAAAGGCAATATTTGCTGGAGAAATTGGAGATAATCACAGAAGGAAGACCATCAAAAGCTTTTTGCAACCTTCCTCAAAAAAGGTTATCCTGATTTGAGCTTGACAAGCTGGAAGCTAGGCTGTCATGAGAGATAGCTGAGGGTCATTCTGGGATCTCCAGAGAATGCCCCCGTGACAATAACATTTTATATTTACATGACATTAGCTTCTTTTAAAAATATTAATTTACTTGTTTATTTTTAGTTTTCAACATTCACTTTTATAAAATTTTGAGTTCTAAGTTTTTCTCCCTTCCTTTCCACCCTCTTCCCCAAGAGGACAAGCAATCAGATATAGCCTGTACATGTACAATCATATTAAACACATTTCCACATTAGTCATATTGTGAAAGAAGAATCAGAACAAAAGGGAAAAACCATGAGAAAGAAAACACAAATAAACAAAAAGAAAACAGTCTGCTTTGATCTGCTTTCAGACTCCATAGTTCTTTCTCTGGATGTGGATGGCATTTTCCATCATGAGGCTTTTGGAATTGTCTTAGAGCCTTGCATTGCTGAGAAGAGCTAAGTCATTGTACAACATTATTATTGGGTGCAATGTTCTCCTGGTTTTGCTCACTTTACTCAGTATCAGTATTAACTTTTTTTTTTAAGTAATTGGGGTTAAGTAACTTGCTCAAGGTTACACGGCTAGTCATTATTTATGTGTGGGTGCTCATTTTCTGAGGCCAGAACCCATCCTGGGTTCTCCCCACTCCAGGGCTGGTGCTCTTACTCCCTGTGCCACCTAGCCGCCCCAGTATTAACTTTTAATAAAGCACATTTCCCACAATAGTTTTTGTAAGGTAGGTAGTATAAGTAGTTACCCTCCCATTTTACACATAAGGAAATTGAGGCTCAGAGAGGTCATGCTTTGTCTGTGATTGATCACACAGCTATTAAGAATGAGAACCAGGATATAAACCCGTATGCCCTGACTTTAGGGGCAGTGCTCTTTCCACTACATCATGTTACCCAGGAGAAAACCCAAACTCCTAAGTCATTCTGCTCTGGACACCTACTTGTATTACCAGGAGAAATCAGATTTCACCTATAATAGCCTAGACTCCAGGGGAAACTGTGACTCATGAGGACATTTTCTTCTTGAAGAATGGCAGGAACTTGGGGCGGCTAGGTGGCGCAGTGAATAGAGCGCTGGCCCTGGAATCAGAAGGACCTGAGTTCGGAGCCGGCCTCCGACACCTAATCCGCACAAACAAAAACCTAGCCTTGTAACCTTGGGCAAGTTACTTAACCCCAATTGCCCTAAAGGGGCGGCTAGGTGGCGCAGTGAGTAAGAGCGCCCGGCCTCGGAGTTGGGATGACCCAAGATCAGATCCGGCCTCAGAAAATGAGCACCCACGCATAAATAATGACTAGCTGTGTAACCTTGAGCAAGTTACTTAACCCCAATTGCTTTAAAAAAAAAAAAAAGAATGGCAGGAACTTGCCAAAGTGGGATAGATAAATCTTCATGGTAGGCAGTGTCCGTTAGTCCAGGCCTTTGTTTCTGTCTTCTCTCCACAGTCACACATGCCTATCCCAATACCCTGTTGCCTTATCCTGTAGGGAAGATCCATGACCATGTAATAGGTTTCAATTTTTGAGTAGGAGTTAGACTGGGCAGCCCATTCCACTTCTTAAGATTTTATCACTATGTGCAAGAGGATGTCAAAGATAAGAGAGCTCAGTGTCAGCTGAAGTCGTTGGAAATGAGACTTGAGTTGGAACTTGAAGGATGGGTAGTCTTTAGCTAGATGAAGAAGCAAAAAACTTTCCCCCATGTAATCAGTGACTTCATTTTTCCATTATAGAGTCTATTTTACGTTTTGCCTGAAGAAAATTGCAGATTTGCTGTTGAGGAATATCAATCAACCAATGGAAATTTTGGAAAAGAATGGGAAGAAAATTGCGTTGATAAGAGTCTTTTATTTAAAAAAAACAAAACACTAGTCTGAGCTGCTGGTACAGAGAAAATATTTATAGCCCACAAACATGAAAGAACTGAGAAGCAAGATTTGGTTCCCTGGGTCCACAAATCTCTTTCAAATGCATGTTGTCTCCATGAGAAGCTTAAAGGGAAAAAATATATCTCTTTATGAGTTTCTGTAATCGAAAACAGTACCTGGGATGAAAATAGCCTCAGAAAAATTATGGGACTTGCACAAAGATGAAGAGACATAAAACATAGTCCCTAAAATATCTTTCCAGTCATAGATGAAAATGTAATTAAACACCCCAAATTCCTGCTTCGCTTCCCTGGGTATATTAGATTAAAACCTTTCAAACCATGTGATGATCTTGCTCTTAGACCTTTCCTTTCCAGTTGATTTAATCACTTAATAGAATCTGTTAGCCGTGAAGGGGGAAAGAAGGTACAGGTCAAGCCATCCAGCTGCCCCAAAGCAAAAACTTTGCATAAGTGAACTTGCAAGGGGATCCTATTTCGTACAGCTAAATTGCCAAGGTGAATCAGACTTTATTTTTGATAATGAAGAAACTTTTACTCTTTCTGCAAGGTGAGCTTAGAGCTATGGGCTTTTTATTAGCATTGGCTGAATTCTTCAAATCTTAGAGATGAAAGCGACCTTGGAGTTCATTAGGCCAGCAACTCCATTTTACAGAGAGAACAATGAGAACCAGAGAGGGGGTTAGTCACTGACCCAAAGTCATAGGGTAAGTTAGTGCAAACTCAGAACCCAAGTCTTGACTCCCAAGACAGGTTTCTTTCTTCTCTTAATAAATGTTTTGTTGTTTTTTTATGTTCTTTTTTATGTTTCTAATGACTTTCATCCTGTCCCAAACCCTTTCTAATAACAAAGAAGCCTATTTAAGCAAAGCAAGTCAATGCAGGAGCCATGTATGCCTCATTCTGCACCTCTACAGGGGTGGGAAACCTGCAGCCTTGAGGCAACATGTGGCCCTCTAGGTCCTTAAGAGCAGACCTTTGACTGAATCCAAACTTCCCCACTCCTTGTCTACCATCTTTCTGTAAGACAAGAGAAGCATATTTAATAATGTTTTCTTATTAGTTGTCTGGAGTGATGCTTAGGCTTCCCAATTCCAAGGCAGGCTTTCTATCCATTAAACCATGTCACCTCTCCAGTTTTTTGCTACCACAAAAAGTTTAGCTATAAATATTTTTATACATATGGGACCTTTTTCTCTTTGATCTCCTTAGCATATATGCCCAGTCATGGGACAGATGGGTTAAAGGGTATGTACAATTTAATGATTTTGAGGGTAGAGGTTCAATTTGTCTTCAGAAGGGTTGGACTAATTCACAGCTTCACCAATGGTATATTAGTTTAACTGTCTTCCTATAGCCTCTCCAACATCAATCATTTTTGTCTTTTGCCATCTGTGTCTAGGGCCTTTCCCACTATACCACATGGTGATTCAGCAGCTTTCTTTTCACATTTTTCCTGAGCCAATAAGTCATGTGACAAATATAGAACTCTTTTAGGTGCTATGAGTAGATATAAAAGTGAGACCTGGTACCTGTCCTCAAGTTTCTTATAATTGAATTGGGAAGATGTTATCACTCATAAAAACATTAAACCCATTAAAAACAATGAAGTTGGGGCGGCTAGGTGGTACAATGAATTGAGTACTGGCCCTGGAGTCAGGAGGACCTGAGTTCAAATCCGGCCTCAGATACTTAACACACACACACACAAAAAACTAGCCATGTGACCTCGGGCAAGTCACTTAACCCCAATTGCCCTCCAAAAAGCAAAAAAAAAAAAAAATTAAAAACAATGAAGTGATAAGCTGTGAGGAACTATTAGAGCTATCAAAAAAATTGGGTGAGATGCCCCAGGTAGATAATAAGTTGCCTATCTTTATAGGTCTTCAAATAGAGTCTAGTTGTTCACTTATTAGGAATTTGTAGTTTGAGTATAATTGGGACTAGAGCCTCTCATCCAACTCCAAAATTCTGTCATTTAATCACAAGTAGAGTTCAGAGGAAAAAGAGGTCAAAAGTGGGTTGGAAGCAGGCTTTCTAAAAAAGGTAGGACTAGAACAGGGTCTTGGAGACAGTCTTTTGTGAGTTGGTGAAGGAGATACACTTCAGGAAGAGAGGAGCAGCATAAAGAAAAAGTTGGGTATCTATTCTTTGTAATCCATATTTCTCCCCTAGGACTAAATTCCTTAGTGAATACAAGAGGACATTCTTTCAGTTCTTCATTCTTCTTAGGGAATGGGGCAAGAAATGCCTCCCTTCCAAGACACTTTCCAGGAGAACTGGGCATCCTGAGCAAGAAGTGGCTTTGCCGTTTTGGGAATGTATGTCTTCTCAGCATGGCAGGAAAGTAAGGGTGTCATGAATAGGACCATCAATGGATTCTGGCTTCTGCCTCCTGCTGAGGGCAACAGGACCAGCCAGCCAACTCTCCTAACAGACATGGCTCTGGGGTTTGTTGGCTTACTATATAAAGTGTCCAGGAAAACTTCATCTTCTTCCTAATATGGTCACAAGAGGGAAATCCTTGGGCTGATGTTTGAAACCTGCCCATGGCAAGGTGCCCACTCAAATGTCTGCCAGGACAAGCAACCCTTGGAGGTAGGAAAGACATGGCAGCTGATGTCCTGATGTAGACACAGAAGAAGATAATTGTGTGAGGGGAAGGGGAGAGGAAAGCTTAATCAACTACTATTATAACCTAATTAAAAGAAGAACAAGTCCCAGTGAATTTACACAATGATGGTATCATTGACAGATTTATTTTAAAAAAAAAAAGAGGAATGACCCCGACTTAGACTTGTTACAATCTGCACTGTCCAATTAGATTCACATCAAATTAGGAAGTATTTGTTAAGTGTCCACTGTGTGCTCAGCACTCTGCCAAGTGCCAGGAAGGCAGAGGATAAAAAAGAAGGCATGGACAAGCCCTTTTGCCCTAAGAGAGCTTGTGATCAGCAGGAAACAAGATTCATGCCCATGAAACAACTGGGGAAGAACACAGCATGCTGTACTGTATTTTCAAGTGTGATTATCTACTATAGAGTCCATGTTCCACAGGAATCTAGGAAAAGGGGAAAAAATGACCAGCTGGGCAAGTCAGGGATGGTTTCATGGAGGAGGTAGGGATTCAGGCTTGGCCCAGAAGGATGTTTGGGATTTGGTTCATCTTTTTAGGGGACCAGGCTGGACATGCCCTCTTGTTCCCCTGCCAGATCCAGACAAGCTTAAACCACCAATCATTGACCAATTTAAGGAACATGGGAAAGGGAATAGGCATTTATATAGCTCCTACTATGTGCTAACACAGACACTTTTACAAATAGCTCATTTGATCTTCATAACAACCCTGTGAGGAAAGAGCTATTATTATCCTCATTTTACAGTTAAAAAAACTGAGGCAAAGAGAGGCTAAGTAACTTGCCCAGGGTCACACAGCTGGGAAGAATCTGAGGCTGGTTTTCAATAGACTCAGAGCTTTACCCCCTAAACTACCAGCTGCCTAAAAAGAAGAACTTAACTTCTTGTCTGGCATCATGAACTTATTACCTGGACTGCTTCCAAGGGGTCATCCTAGCCCTAGCCACTAGAGAAGTCTCATATTGGCATCGTCCCTATTCTCCCTAATGGATTCAGCGACTGTGCTACATTATAAATGAATGCTAAGGCTGCCATTTTAGAGACCATTCCTCTGGCATCATGGACGTCTTTACCAAACATAGGAATGAGCCTCATGAGCATCCTTCAGTTTTCAGACACTTGCACTTAATTCCTGAGCTGGGCACCAGCTGGAGGGCTAGATGATGTGATCAGGATTCTGATAATCATGGCTTCCCAGGACATGAGTTAGAAATGACCTTATGGGTCATTCAGCCCAGCCCTCTCATTTTACCAAAGAGGAAACTGAGTGGCATATATACAAGGTCACACAGCAAGCATCAGAACAAGGATTCAAACCTATTAGCTTCTGAATCTAAGTCTAAAGGACTTGGTTTTCGGGACTTGTTCAATCAATGAACAATCCATAAATACATATTAAATGCTTTCTATGTGCTAAACATCCAGGTAGGCAGGCTTTGGGGAAATAACAGTAATAGAATTGATGTGGTGCTCTACTGTTTCCAGACTACTTTACAAATATTATTTCATTTGATCTTGACAACAACCCTGGGAGGTAGATGCTATTATTATCCCAGTTTTACAGATGAGGAAATTGAGGCAGATAGAGATTAAGTGACTTTTCCAGGGTCACATAACTACATAACTGAGATAGAAATGGACCCAGATCATCCTAACTTCAGGAGCACTCTATCTACTGAGCTACCAAGCTACCTGTATGAAGTTTAGATCAGAAATGATCCTTATGGATCCTGGCTTTGAGGACCTAATGGTCTAGTGGAGAGATAAGATCCCAAAACGTATTTGTAGCAGACAATATTACACAACTGTGTGTATGTGTGTATACATATTTATAGACATAAATATATAATATGATACACACATAATACATATAGGTACAATAATACATAATACACATATTTATGTGCATATATATATATATATATACTTAAACATATATTTACAGAACAGTGCTATGTAAAGGGATAAGAGAAGGCTTTCTGGAGAAAGTGGCATTTTAGTTGGACTTTAAAAACAGGTAAAAATTCAACAGAAAAAGGTAAGGGAAGATTTTTCAGATGTAAGTAGCTTAAGTGAAACACAGAGAGATAAGAGGCCAATACATCTTTGGGGGGCAGACAGGAAGTTGAGCATAAAATAGTATGTGTAAAGAAATAATATGAGAGAGGTCTGGAAAGGTATGTTTGAGAAGGTTTTGAATATTAGGCAAAGGAGATTAAACTTTATTTAAGAAGTAATAGGGAGCCATTGAAGATTTTTGAGCAAAAGAAGGACATGACTAGTGTTATGACCACTTCCTACCACTTACTGTATGACTTTATGGAAGTCATTTACAATCTTTGTTGATCACTTGTCCTGGTCTCTGACATGGGAATTAGAGTATTATTTAACTCTCCTCAGCTTGCCTCCCAACAACGTTGGGAAATGGGATAACAGCTATGGTGACAGGAGGCAGAGAAGAATGCTATTATTATTACATGGCTCTTTATTACCTGGATTCAGATGTATGATAGGTCACATCCTGTCTTCTGAAACATTAACCAACTAACATTAACCCTTAACATTCAGTAAAAGACTGATGATATTCAATTAATCAATAAACACTTATCAAGTGCCCACTTAGCACAGACACTGTGCTAAGATACAAAGAAAACCAAGAGATAGTCCTTGTCCTCAAGGAGCTTATGATCTAAAGGAATGACTATTGATTCATTCCTTCATTCAACAAGCCTTTATTCCTTGGTTTATCCAGCTGGTATTAGTCCTGCCAATATCAATCTGTTGTTATCTGGAAAGGTTTCTAGTATAATATTAGAACCGAGCTGCTTTTTCTCATATATTTGCTGTTTGTGAATATCTTGGAGTGATCACAGATATCTGTGACTTTCCATTTGACAGACTTATTCTGGCCTGTTCTGCGTTGTGGTCAATCCCTATAAACACCTGCCCATTTATTCAGAGAAGATTATTGACATGTACAAAGGAAAGAAGAGGCATGAGATGCCACCCCACATCTACGCCATAGCTGATACAGCCTATAGGAGTATGCTGCAAGGTAAGCTCCGATATTCCCTGGCCCCTTGCATCTGCTGGGCCTCCTTTTGAGGGCTGAGCTGCAGGAGACAAACTAGGTGGGATGACAGGAGGACACTTGAGGAGGGCCCTCCTGATCTTCCTCAGGGATGAGGAGGATGTGAGGGGAAGTTCACCCAAGGAAAATTTATCACTCCCCTTGCCTGCCTCTAAGAGCCACACAGGCTGCTCCTGGCTAGGGCAGGGAATTCTTTGGCAGGCAGAGAGGGTCCCTGAATGTTGTGACTGAAAAAGGGAAAAACCAACTCTGAGCTCCCTCATAAGGCAGCCTCCCACATGAGAGGAGGGCTAAGGGGTGGGAGGGGGGAAGAGGGAGGGAGAAATGAGTTGGGGAACAAATAGCTTTGGCAAATACGGGCATAGACAGTGCTGGGAGTCAGCTCCCAGGTCCTCAGGAGAGAATGCTGTTCTGACCTCTTCTCCCTGCCTCGTGGGCCTGGAGTAGCACTGGGACTTGAATGTGGAGGACTGGGTCCAAACTCTTTCCCCTCAGACAGAGATCAGGGATCTCTCCTACTTTTCATGGCTTCAAATCCTCCCTGCTCCATAGCAGAACTAAGCTCTGCCTCAGTATTTCTTCAGTTTGTTCAAGTGCTTTGCTGGCTATGTAAAAAAATCCAAAAGAATGTATTTCAGTGGAAATGAATTAATGTAGATAAATAAAGCATTTATTAAGGGCTGCTAGGTGGTGCAGTGGATAGAGTGCCAGGCCTGAAGTTAGGAAGACTTTCTGACTGTCTTCCTGACAACCTCAGACACTTTACTAGTTAGGTGACTCTAGGCAAGTCACTTAATCCTCTTTGCCTCAGTTTCCTCATCTGTAAAACGGGGACATACTGGAGAAGAAATGGCAAACCACTCCAGTATCTTTGCTAAGAAAACCCCAAATGGGGTCTTGAAGAGTTTTACATGACTGAATGACTACACAACAACAAAAAAGCATTTATTAAAAGCTTAATAAAGCAAGGCAGTGTACTAAGCTAAGGTATCTTGATGTTATTGGTTGGTACATGTGCTGTGTGTGATGGGGAATAGTTAGAAGAAGTTGCTTTCCTGAATGTAACTACTGTCTTTGGACTCAGGAATTCTTAGATATCCTTAAACCTGAGAAGGTGAGATATATTCTGGTCGAGGGCATAGGAAAGAGAACCACTCTGAAGTACCTAGAAGACCACATGTGAGTGGGGATAATTCCTGTTCCATTGTCATGTTTTTAAGAATGGGGAGGAGGAATAGCAGCAACCTAGACTCCTGAAAAATCAACCTAGTGGGGCCTGGTCTCTTGGGAAATGGACCTGACCAGCTTTGTGGAGCTCATCCCATTCTGCAGGAATCTGGGGAAAATAACTAAGGAGCCATTGTTACTGAATAATGAAGCAAAACCACAAGGAATGCTGACCCAAGGATATTGGAATTACTTAAGAGGCTGGATTGTTCTTTTTGTATATGCTACTATGGGAGGAGGGTCAAGGGGAAATTTTGTGGCCCAAATCTTTACATTATTTTATGTTCTACCTTACATGGAAAGTCTGTAAAGATTGGAGGGTATACATATGGGAAGGTAAAAGGAGGTGTATGTATGTGTGTGTGGGGGGGTTGTTGGGGACTAAGTCATTTCAGTCAGTCAATCAACCAGCAAGTATTTAGACACCGTCTACTGTATATGCAGCCCTATGCTAAGCACTTGGGAAATACAATCCTTGTTTTCAAAGGAGATGATAGTCTAGTTCTTGAGAACCTTCTGAGTTAGAACAATGGAAGACAATATTATACAGTAGGCTCTAAGTGCTATGATATTTGAAGTGAGAGAGGGACAGAGTGAAGAAAGTGGGATTTAATTGTGCTTTGAATGACAAATAGATCTGGGTAGAAGGGATCAGAAAAGTTAATAATGTGAGCAAAGATGTGGGTGAGTGAAAGTGCATTGGGTGGGATTCTATGGAAGAGGAAGGAGAACCTGACTGGAGTATAAGGTTCATGTTACAGCATGGTGGCCACTGAATCATATAGCACATCAGGAGAAATGGGTGGGAGAGAAGAGGGAGGAGAAGAAGATACTGGAGGCTGAGATACTTCTTATCCTTCAAGAATCGGCTGCTGAAGTGTGTGGTTACTGAGCCTCCAAGACTGACGGAAAAACATGAGTTACTTTTGGTGGGGGAAGGGCAGAAAGGCTCTGCAGATGTGCAGGACCCCCAACCCTGGAAACCTGGGAGCAGAGGCAGGCGGCAGACATGTTCCAGCATTATTTATTTATTTATTTTTGCAATTTGTTCTTTTGAAATCTCAGGGGGCTTAGAGCTTGGGAAATTGAAGTTAAGTGAATTAATACAACAAATATGATGAAAGCATAATTAGCTTTCCTTGATAATCAGTCCCTCTGGACACTTTCTTCCCCATGTTGTTCCTGGATCCCAGGAGGAATGAATGACAGATAAGATTACACTCTGACTGTGGAAAGGAAACTTGGATATTTTTCTACAGTCCCTGTACTAGGTGCTAACAATAAATACCTTTTCTCACCCAATTACAGTCAAACTAATATAGCCACTCTTTAAAAAAAAAAAAGACTTTATAAGTCAATAATCATCCCTTTTGGGTCTCCATAAACTAGGATATGTTGATTTCCCAGTTAGAGAAGGATCATTTCTCTCTCCCGCTCTCCCTTTTCTTCTCCCTCTCTGCCTCCCTCCCTCCTCTCTCTTACTCTTCCCTCAGTCCCTTCCCTGCCTCCATCCTTCTTCCCCTCTCTTTCCTTCTCCCTTTCTTTCCCTCTCCCTCTCCTCCCCACTCTTTCTCCCTCTCTCCCTTCTTCCTTCTTCCCTCTCTCTCTCTCTTTCTCTCTCTCTCTCTGTCTCTCTCTGTCTCTGTCTCTGTCTCTCTCTCTTTTTCTTTTTTTCTCTCTCTCTCTCCATTCCTCTTTCTGAACTTAGAAAAGAGTGGATCCTGTTTCAAGGCATTAGAAATTCTTAATTTTTCTGATCCTGTTGTGACAGAAATAGCTGAACGAGGTCATCGCTGGCAATGGTGAGCTTGTCAATGCATCTGTTTTATTGCCCCCTGATAAACGCAGGGAGGTCAAATCAAATTCTATGGTATACCTACATGAACACTGTGGTAGGCACTGGGGGGATATGCAAAAGTGTACCAAACAGCAATTTCTTGCTCTCCCAGCCCAGTATCTAGGGAGTTAGCATGGTTCAGTGGATAGAGGCCTGCCTCTGGAGTCAGTGGATCTGGGTTTACTTACCACTTGTGACCTTAGAACTTCTCTGTGCCTCAGTTTCCTCATCTGGGAAAGAAGAGAAGAAGGTCCCATTGAAAACCACAGGATCACAGATTTGGATCTGGAAAAACCTTTAGACATTATCTAGTCTGACCCTTCATTTTATTTATTTATTTATTTATTTATTTATTTGGAGGGGGAGAAGGCAGGGCAGTTGGGGTTAATTGACTTGCCCAAGGTCACATGGCTAATACATGTTATGTGTCTGAGGCTGGATTTGAACTCAGGTCCTCCTGACTCCAGAGCTAGTGCTCTATTCACTGTGCCACCTAGCTGCCCCTCTCCCTTCATTCTAAAGATGAAGAAATTGAGGCCCAAGAATACTAAGTGACTTGCCCAGGGTCATACAGTAGTGTCAGAGGTGGGATTTTAAATCTGGGTCCTCTGACTCCAAAGCCAGCTCTTTCTTCTGTATCACACTGCCACTTATTCCTTCTCACCCCTCCCCCAAGGACTCTGATTAGTCTCTCTACCAACAAGATCTTCAGTAGATGTGTTGGCAG
Source organism: Gymnobelideus leadbeateri (assembly GCA_011680675.1). Taxonomy (NCBI): domain Eukaryota; kingdom Metazoa; phylum Chordata; class Mammalia; order Diprotodontia; family Petauridae; genus Gymnobelideus; species Gymnobelideus leadbeateri. Next base: position 254,033 of record WOXC01011605.1, on the reverse strand, counting down.
CCACAGGAAGGTGCAGCATCCCTGCCTGTATACATAGCCCTCTATACCCTAAGATAAATATTTAGCTTCCCATATATCTGTAAGGGGGTGCAATGTATGCTATATAGATGGACTATGTAAACAGACTTTCACCCACAAGATTCTGTCAGAAGTTCTGTCTTTTACTGTTTATTTCTTGGCTTTATGCCTATACCCCTGGGAGTAGAATGTGGATTTTTTTTCTGGAAATGGAAATAGAAATACCATCTCAATGGTCAAGTTAACTGGGATTGGTCACCAAGTTGTCCTGAATCTCTGAAACTAGGTGAGAGTATATTAAAGGCTCAGTGAATATTAATTATTGAGAGGGACTTTACATGTTTTCAGCACATAGGTAACCAATTTTCCCTGTATTAATTTGCACCCACTTGGGTCTCTCTCCCGCGTGCTGCTGGATTTATTTGCTTAATGCTTAATGGTCCTGGTCCAAAATAAAAGTTAACCAATATTAAGAGTCATTTTATAAATGAGAACACTGATTTAAAAACCCACAACAGCTTGATAGAAATTAATAATAGAAATGAATTAACTTTAATTAACTTTTTTGCCAACAAATAGAAAATATCACACATAGGACAATAAGAAGGGCTTTACACGTTTACATTTCACACTGACTGTATTTCAGTCACCAAATACCTTCTCTCCAGATTAAAAAAAAATGTTGCTTTCTATATTTTGCATGTGTTGGTATGTTGCTTTGGAAATAATCACAATGCACTGGCCAAGTATAAATAGTGCTTAAAAACCATAATATGCTAATTTGATCCTCACAACAGCCCTGGGAGGCAGGTGCTATTTATTCTCCCCATTTTGCCCACCAGGAAACTGAGGTAGAGATTAAGTGACTTACCCAGGGTCACACAGCTAGTAAGTGTCTAAGGCCAGATTTGAACTCAGGAAGCTAAGTCTCCCTGACTTCAGGCCCAGCACTCTATGAACTATGGAGCCACCTAGCTGCTCTGCTGTGTGACCGCATGCAACTCTCTGCTTCTGTTTCTTCTACCTGTAAAATGATGTTCATAAGGCTTGTACTGCCAACCCCACAGGGTTGTTGTTATAGAGAATCAGCTTATAAGCCTTAAAATGCTACAGAAATGTGATCTGTCAACACTATTATTAATTAATTATTACTAGTTAATGCAAGTTGTTGCTAATACTGTTATTATTCCGGAACCCTGCGATATGCAGAGCATGGAAGAAGTTTGGAGAAGGAAAAAGGGAAAATTAAAAACATCTACACACAGGCCATTTGTGGAGACAGACTAGACACTGTCGGAGAATGCTGAGGAACATTTACAAGACAGTATACAAACAAACACATTTCCTTTCCGACAGGCTTTTAGCATTGGGGTGTTGACTGATCTGTAATGTGAAAGACAGGTCAGACATGTTCTGTTTCGCCCCAGAGGGAAGAGTGAGGAGCCAAAGGGCAGAAGCTACAAGACTATAAGGAAAACCTTCCTAGCAATTCAAGTTGTCCAACGATAGAATGAGCTAGCTATAAGGAGTTCCTCATCACTGGAGGTCTTCAAGCAGACGCTGAATGATTTGTCAGAGATTTAGGAAAGGAATACAGCTTCAGAAGGAGGTTGGTATAGAGGATCTCTAAATCCTGTAATTTTAGAGTTGAGACCTTAGAATTCATTAGTCTAGGGATTATCAATGTGGGGTTCAAAGGAGCCTGTGAGTAGGTTTCAGGGGATCCATGGACTTGGATGGAAAGAAAATTACATTGTTCTTTTCTTTTTGGAGGGGGGAAGACTGGGCAACTGGGGTTAAGTGACTTGCCCAAGGTCATACACCCAGTAAGTATTAAATGTTGGAGGCCAGATTTGAACTCAGGTCCTCCTGACTCCAGGGCCGGTGCTCTATTCACTGTACCACCTAGCCACCCCTACATCTTTATTTTCATTAAAGAATAAATGAAACTTAGCATTTCCTTCAATTATGAATGTAAGCAATGAAAATTCTGAGGACAGGTGGCTAGGTGGCTCAGTGAATAGAGCACCAGCCCTGGAGTCAGGAAGACCTGAGTTCAAATCCCACCTCAGACAACTTAACATTTGCTAGCTGTGTGACCTATGGGCAAGTTACTTAACCCTAATTGCCCTGCCTTCCCCCCATAAAAAAATTCTGAGTAAAAGGATTCATAGATGTTACCAGACTGCCAAAGGAAACCATGATACAAAAAAGTTTTAAAACTCCTGATCTAATTCTTATTCTTCAGTCAACATTTTTGTTGGCTATGCCTGGAATTCTCTCCCTCCTAGGCTTCACCTTCTGGTTTCCCTGGCTTCCTTAGAAGACTTAACTAAAATTCTTGTTGTTTGTTGTTCACCCTTCCTTCTTAAAGAGGACCAAAGATGACATGGAGAGTGTGATGCCTTGACTTCCACATGAATTGGATTTAAGTGAGGCAGGGCTCTGCAAAGTCACCAGCCTCACTTTCTCCTCCTGAATCATTAGAGTCTAATGGCAAGCTATAGGTCAGGACAACTGGCATTGGTGCTCAGTTAAAATCCTACTTCTTTTTTTTTCCTTTTTGGAGGGGCCAGGCAGGGCATTTGGGGTTAAGCGACTTGCCCAAAGTCACACAGCTAGTAAGTGTTAAGTGTCTGAGGCCAGATTTGAACTCAGGTCCTCCTGATTCTAATCACTGCACCACCTAGCCACCCCTAAAATCCTACTTTCTGCAAGAAACCTTTCCTGATTCCCCTTAAATGCTAGTGCCTTCCTTCTGAGATTGTCTCCAATGTGTCCTGTATATCTTTTTTGTACATAGTTATTTGCATGTTATCTCCCTCTTTAGATTGGGAGCTTCTCGAGGGAAGGATGACACTTAACATAATGCTGGACACATAGTCAGTTGATGAGTATGTATCAAGTACTTACCACGTGCCACGTCTGTGGTAAGTGATGGGGATACAAGGAAAGGTAGGAGATAATCCCTCCCCTAAGGGGACTTACATTCTAACCAACTATACAAACAACATAGGAACAAGATGTACATTGGAGATTATCAACAGAGGGAAGGCACTAGAGTTAAGAGGGATCGAGAAAGGCTTCCTGTAGGAGGTGGAATATTAAATGGGACTTGAAGGAATTCAGGGAATCTAGGGGGTGGAGAGGAGGAAGGAATTTTAGGCATGGAGGACAGCCAGAGAAAATGCCCAGAGGCTGGAGATGGAGTGGAGGAACAGCCCAGGGGTCAATGTCACTGGATAATAGGTACTTAATAAATGTTCCTTGACTTGTCTTGACTTAATTTAGCTTGACAGTTGAGAAAACTGAAGCCTAGCAAGGTAAAGTGACTAACCCAAGATTCTATCCAGGTAGAGTGGAAAATGTATTGAATTTGGAGGAAGAAGGCTTTGTGTAATGACTCTGAGTAAGGAAGTGATGTCTCCCTGGGCAAATTCTCAAGTTGTCTACTGAGGGTGTGGGACTAGATGCTCCCTAGAGTTCTTTCTAGTTCTGTGACTATGATCCTATGTTCCTTCCAAATTAGAAATTGCATGAGTCTGGGTTGTAATCCTAGCTCTGCCAGTAATAAGACCTTGGACCATTTATTCACAATCATTGGCATAAATACCAATTATTCACTTTTATCTAGCACTATAAGTTTTACAAAGTCCAATCTTACAAAGCAAGATTGCTGTGAGGTAAATGGGGCAAGTTATATTCTCCCCGTTTCAAAGATGAGAAAACTGAGGCTCAGGGGGGTTAAGCGATAATCCATGGTCCCAGTCCTAGTCAATATCAGAGCTGAGTTATAAACCCAGGTTTCCTGACCCTAAGTCCAGGACTCTTTCCACTCACTGTACTGCCTCCCTCTGGGCCTCAGTTTTCTAACTTCTCTGAAATTCAAATAAATCAAATAAATGGAATAGTTGAGATGATCTCTAAAGTCCCTTTCAATACTGACATTCTGACATTCAATATCCTTTTTGGAAATTGTTTCCAGATATTGTGACATATTTTATAAAAAAGTATCCTCAATGTTGGCATGTCACAGAATCTCAGAGTTAGAAAAAAACTTGATCATTTATTCCAACTCCTCTGGAAGTTGGAATTCCTTCCTCTGTGTCCTCAAAGACTGGTCGTCCAGTCTCTCTGCTCAAAGACCTTCAGAAACAGTAAATCCTTCATCCTTTGAGGGTGGATCTGATTTCTGGAAAGAGCTCAAAGTACTCTGGAGTCTCTGATGAACTCAGAATGTTTATTCTGGAGGTAAGAAGATTTAGGAGGCACATGATTCTCATATGTTAGAAGAAGAATCGGATTGATTCCCTTTGGCTTCAAAGGGCATAATTAAGACTAATAGGTGGAAGTTACAGGGAGTGGGATTTTGGTTCATTCTAAGAAAAAGTTACCTAATAATTAAAATTGTTAAAGTGGAGTGGATTGCCTCAGGAAGTCCTCAAGTGGAGGCTTGCCTGGTATATTATGGAGGGAACTCTTGCTTCACATAGGACTTGGAGGAGATGATGTCCAAGGTCTCTTCCATCTAATGAGATTGTTATCCTGTGACAATCAGTCAATCTCACTCAGAGAAGCTGTTTGGCCATCTTCTGAAATCTAAATGGGGCATCTGGAAAAAACTAACTTCCTTGTTTGAATGAGTGTAGTGACTTTCCCTTCTCAACTATCTACTTAGCATCCCATTTTTTTCCTAGTCAACTCTTCACAAATATGGTCTTTTAGATTGTGGGTCAGCAAACTACGACCCCAGGGCCGATTAAACTTTATTTTTAAAAAAATTATTTATTTATAAAAATTTTGTCTTTTTGGAGGGGGGAAGGCAGGGCAATTGTGGTTAAGTGACTTGCCCACGGTCATCCAGCTAGTTAAGTGTTAAGTGTCTAAGGTCGGATTTGAACTCAGGTTCTCCTGACTTCAGGGCCGGTGCTCTATACACTGTGCCACTTAGCTGCCCCTAATTAAATTTTATTTAAAAATGTAAATGGCAGGAAGTACAAAAACAGGCAGTAAGCAAGATTTAGTCCTAGTGCCTTGCATGATGTAGGAGCTTAATTAATACTTTCAGATTTATTGAAGTACATATTCTACTCATATTGGTTTGGTAACACTTTTATATATAAAGGACAGTTTATTATTTACAGTAATAATGATGATGAAAATGACGCCTTTGGAACAAGTTCAATGTGAAGATTCTGGGACTATTTGCTATGGTAGAGTCTTATCCAAGGATGTGCTGGAGCCCCTTTACTAGTTCTCAAGAGCTGATTGTTAAATTTTTAGTGTGAGCATTTATATGTCGGGTCTCAGAAACCCACAAACTCTATAAATCAGATCGTAATTTGTTGTTTAGATTTAAAAAAAAAGTTATGGAGAAAATTTTAATAATGCAGATTAAATTTAAAAGTGTGTTGGGAGTGTCATTTTGTTGTCATTGTTTGGTTTTTGGAGAGTTGGTTGTGAAACATCTACCAGCACACCACCAGTCTTATCCATTAATGCCCACATCCATCCCATAGTAAAATGAGAACCACCTACCAACACTGGGGATCTGTTCCTAGCCCTGGCATTGGACTATCTCTTTTTTTTTTTTTTTTTGCTTTTTGTAGGGCAGTTGGGGTTAAGTAACTTGCCCAAGGTCACACGGCTAGGTTTTTTTTTGTTTGTGTGTGTGTTAAGTGTCTGAGGCCGGATCCGAACTCAGGTCCTTCTGACTCCAGGGCCGGCGCTCTACTCACTGTGCCACGTAGCCGCCCCTGGACTATCTCTTTATCAACATTTTTATTTCTTTTTTTAAGATTCCTTTTTTTAATTTGAGTTTCAAATTCTCTCCCCCCCTTTTACCCTCCACCACCTATTGAGAAGGTAAGCAGTAGCTACAGTTCATTTCCCAGGATGCACAGTAGAGATAAGATGCATGTGAGTCTCTGGTGGCAGTTTTTGAGCAGAGGGTCCCCTGATGGAAAGCTCTTCCATGGGATTGGGGATGGAAACGAAATAGAATGAATTTAGTTTCTAGACATAACTACCGCGTGTGATAGGCCTTGTTAGCTAAAAGGCCTCTTTTCCCCTAGATCCCAGAGTTTCCTGGCATGGGAATTATACCCTTTGGGCAGTCTGGCCAGGAACAAGTCTAAAGAAGCAGGAAGCGAGTGAGCGGAGCTCGAAGCTATGTTTTCTCCTTTTATGGTCAGGTTGCCAACTTGCTGTTTCATAGTGATAAACCATCCGATTATGTTTGTGATCAGGCAGAAATAGCCAAGTCTGTTGGGAGCTGGGTTCCAAGGGCAGGCTGGGGGAGGGAGCTGGGAAGGGATTTGCCAAGTGGCTTCATCTCCTGGGAAAACTCGCCCTGGATGTAGAGACCATCTGCCTCTTCTCACCAGGATTTTTGAGATGCTAACCACTTCTAAGAGAGTGAGAAATCCAAGTCTGAGGGAGAGATTGGGGCCTCCTCTTTACTTACTCTAGGGAAGGGGAGGAGGAAGAGGAATGAAGATGAGGTTTGTGAGCCTGGGAGGTATGGAGGGCTGAGATGAGGTATCTTCAAAAGAGCACAGGGGCTCTGGTATCCTGGAAGCTGGGCAGTAGAAAGTTATTGGCAACTTCAGTTAAAAGATCCCTTGTAGCCATTATGACACTCATCCATGACTGCCTTTTAAGGGAGAAAACAAGAACAATCACCCCCATATCAGAGAAAAGAAAACTGAGACTTCGGGTTAATGCTACCTGGCAGAATTTACCCAATGTCACATAGAGTAAATAGTGATAGCAAAATTCAAACCCAGGCCTCCTTTTCAGAATCCAGAAGCAAATCAGGGCTCAAGGAAGGAATGAAAGAGAAAGCTCCAAAGTATCTGGGTCTTATGTGGTATATTAAAATGAACTCCCACGATGGCTTCCCATGAATTTCAGATGGGAATTTCCCAGGCCATGGGTCTCCACTGCCAAGCAGCCTTCTAGCTAGCATTCCCAAGTCAGTCCCCCTCCAATTATTATCTCTGGGGTCCTGTGAAGTGCCCTCTGGCTAAAATCGGACATGCATATTCCTCGCACTTTGGGCATAAATTTTTTTTGATGAGTGGGAAAATTATTCCGCTTTGTCATTGATGAAAATGGATTAAGATCTGTCTGTTTCGCAATCACTACTGTCTTCTCAAAATAGTTAGACCTTTGGCACCAAAGTTGATTGTCATGGGAACCTGTCTATCTGGGTGGCATGACTTTTCCTACCCTCAGTCCTGAATTTATCTTTATTTGATATGATTCTATTTTCAAGTGGACTTTTGGCATTGAGTAAAAATGGAAGGGCAGAGAGGATTTCTGTACAAGTAACTGTTGGTAGGAGGTAACAGTTTAACTGGAAGATTTTTTTTTTTTTTGAGGCAGCATGTTAAAGAGATAGAAAGGCTATCCTTGGTGTCTTGCAAGATTTGGATTCAAGTCATGCCTCTGGTACAGACTAGCTGTGGAACTCTGGGCAAGTTAATGGCTTAATGACGTGAGGACTCTCCAAAGCTATAAATTACAGACCACTTGTCAGTCTGTGTCAGTGGAGGGAGTTTTCCCATTGGGAATTCCCTAAACTAACCAAAAAAAGTTCCCAAAACTGCTACAGTTGATAGAGATGGCCAACTCAGGGCTTTGGGATCTGTTTTTAAACACTGTCCTTCTCTATGCCTCATTTTTTCTCCCTATTTCTATAAGAGAGCAACATTTGCTATCTGCCTGTCCCAAGGTTAAAGGAGGTCAAGTCCAGCTACTCAAGAATCCTAGTCTAGAAGGTCAAAGGATGAGGGCCTTAGAAAGGACTCAGCTGGATTTGAAATTGAGAATTTTAACTTGGGGGTAGGGAAGTCAGTCCCGGCTCCCTCTCTCAAGGGGCTGGTCTTTGGAAGGGCTCTAGCTGCTTTCTGTTGCTTGATAGGACTTATCTCCCCTTCTAGGACTTTTAAGCCCCTTACTACTCCAGCTAAAGGGCTGTTTTATCAGCCTTGAGGTTTGAAGTTCAGATTTGCCCAGGCTTGAGCTTTTCAGCACCTCTTTCCACAGTCCCCACAAATACTCAAAGCCCATCCAGCTCCCTGGAGGAATTCCCTAAGTTAAAAGGGATGGGAAAGGAGAGAAAGAAAGAACAGAAGTTGAAATTCCCTTTGTTGTTTTACCTTCCCGCTCCCCCGCCAGCCCCCCACTTCCTTTGGGAGACTTTAGCACCACATGATTCTGCCATGAACTAGATCCTTCTGTCACTTGGGTGAATGAGTTATTGAGAAGAATTTGGTTCGGTTTTTGCCTCTGATCATGTGTTATTTTATGATATTGGAGTGACTACTTGTAAATTGAAGATCTAAGAACTTGTGGCCACAGCAGCCTGGTTTGTTTGCCTCTCTGGATCCTGAGCCTGTGAGGCAAGTAGGCAGATTCATTGTCTACAATATTTACTTCTCTTCCTGTCACCTCTCCAGTCTTTCTTCTCATTATGCCTTACTATAGGTTATTTGCTCTTGACACTTCTGTTGATTGGGTGCTTCAGGGGCTAGGTGGCCTTGGAGTCAGGAGGACCTGAGTTCAAATACAACTTCAGACACTTAACACTTACTAGCTGTGTGACCTTGGGCAAGTCACTTAACCCCAAATACCCTGTCTTCCCCACTCCAAAAAGGAAAAAAAAAGATTGGGCTCTTTGTTCCCCAGAAGGGACATTTACTTCTTCCCTGGCCAGGAGAACAGAGTTTTTCCTGTTTAACACTACCTGGCACAGATGACTCATTCCCAGCAGTCCACAGACTGCTTTGTAATTGTTCTCATTATTCTCTCATGGGTCTATCTCCCTAAGACCCCAAGGTCCTACATGGCACAAACTATATCTTTTAGTTCTTTGGGATCTCCTATTAATGTATTAATATGCCCAGTACAGTGGGTAGTCAGTAAATATCTGTGGACTGTTAGAGATACTATAATGATTCTAGCTTATTCTTTTGTAGGAGTATTAGGGCATTCTAGGGGTTCTTTCTATAAACAAAAAGCATTTCTTTTTAGAAGTTTGCTGCCCAGGGTCCCAGCTAGGAGGGAATGCTAACTATAGCATAAAGGAATTGCCTATATGGAGACATTTGAGAAATGACTGGGTATAGTGTGTCCAGGATTCTCAGTCCTCTGGCACTGCTGCTCCTGGCAGGAAGGAGCTTGGATTTCCTTTTGGGTTTGTTCATTGACTTGCCCTGAGGCTCTGAGCTTGGTCCCTGACCTGCCCTGGGGTTCTGAGATTGTCCTTGCCTTGCCCTGGGGCTCTGAGCTTGGTCCTTGCCTTGCCCTGGGTCTCTGAGCTTGGTCCTTGCCTTGCCCTGGGGCTCTGAGATTGTCCTTGCCTTGCCTTGGGGCTCTGAGCTTGACTCTCAAGGCCTTGAGAGTTAATCCTTCCCCTTACTCCCCACAGATGTGGTGAGGCCAGGTAGGAGATGAGGAATTAAAAGTCTTTAAAGTAGCATTAAGAACTCTCAGCTCTTGGTTTGATTCTAATGCTCAGCTTTTTCCTTTTCTGTTCACAGACCGGGAAGATCAGTCTATCCTGTGCACGTAAGTGAAGCTGCTGTTTTCAATCTGTTTAATACACATATATAGGCATACACTTGTGTTCTCTCTCTCTGACTTTCCCTCCCTCCCTCTGATTTATTTTATTTTATTTTATTTTTTCATTCTGAAACTAACATTGAGTAAAATGAGCATTTTGTTCTACAAAGTAGAACAGAGAAATCAGATTTTATATGAAAGTGAGAATCTTAGGAACTGCTTGCTTTTTATTTTAAGAACATAGTAACCTCAAAATATAACTTTGAAAGCTTTTTGTTTTTGTTCCCTTCCGGCTTTCCTACTATTCTGTAATGTGATAACATTATATTTTTCTTTTTTATGCTTTTTTTTTTTTGTTTGCTTTTTGGAGGGGATAAGGGAGGGCAATTGGGGTTAAGTGCCCAAGGTCACAAGGCTAGTTTTGTGTTAAGTGTCTGAGGCTGGATTTGAACTCAGGTCCTCCTGACTCCAGGACTGGTGCTCTATTCACTGCGCCACCTAGCTGCCCCCAACATGATATTTTTCTTAAATTAAATTATTTTTTTTTCAACTAACAAAATTCTATTTTCTGTCTTTCCTTCTTTTGTTAAAAAAAGAAAAGAAAAACAAAAATAAAACCCTTGAAACAAATATGCATAGTCAAGAAAAACACATTTTCCCCATTGGCCATGTCCAAAAACTGTATGTCTCTTTTTGTATCTTGCATCCAACTCTGTGAGGAGATGGGTAATAGGCTTCATTATCAGTCCTCTGGAATCATGGTGGACCATTGCTCAAAGTTCCTAAATCTTTCAAGGTTGTTTTTCTTTACAACGTTGTTATTTTTGTATAAATTGTTCTCCTGGTTCTGCTCACTTTATTCTATATCAGTTCATACAAGTCTTCCTAGGTTTCTTTCTTCTCCTTTGATTTACTTAGTTCTGAGACCCTGGCACTTCCATTGTCTCTGTGCCTGTCCCTGTCTCTTTCTCAGTTTTTTCCAGATCTGTGACCTGGCTCCTCCCATGTCTCTTTTTCTGTTTCTGTTTCCCTGTTTCTCTAAAGTTTGGTTCTTCCAACAAAACTCCATCATTACCACTACCCTGGACATAGAAGGAAATTCGACTTGTTTTAAATGAATGTGCTCCAGGATTACATTCATTGGATTGTTCCCCAGAGATTTGGGAGGGGGAAAGGTGGGGAGTTGACATGCATGAGTAGAAGGTGAGGGGAATTCTACTTTTTTGCCTGTTTCTGAGGAACAAGGAGCAGTGATGGCCAGAATAAACCCCTGGAAACTTCTTAGAGGCTTGATACCATGTGAATGTTCTCAGCCTACCGTGTGGAAACCAACTGAAGACTGAACTCTGTTGAATATAGTAGGGATGGGGAACATGCAGCCCTTTAGGTCCTCAAGTGTGACCCTTTGACTGAATCCCTAAGAGGATTTGTTCTGTGAAGTTTAGATTCAGTCAAAGGGCCACACTGGAGGACCTAGAGCCTTGAGGCCACAGGTTCCCTACCCCTGAAAAGGATAGGGAGAGAATGGAGAATCTATTTTATTAGTTCTATTGATGAGCTTGAAAGGGAACTAAAACTCTATCCCAGAAGAGGTGGAGTTTTCCAGTCATACCCAGAAAGAGAGATTGGGTCTTTGGTTCCTAATTCCAGTGCACTAAACCTTTTTGGTTATTGAAGGTAGTCAGATGCATCCATGAGTGCCATTTAGGAGCCTAATAATCTAAGAGACCCTAGATTGATTACATAAAGGACTAGAGCTAGCATGAATCCCCTAGAGATAGTTCACCTCGGGTCCCAATCCTTAGCTGCCACTGAGTTTCCAGAAATGAGTACAGAGACAGGTATGATATAGATCTCTGCTCCCAGAGGCTATGGAGAGGGTAGCTGTCTCTTCTCTGGGAGTGACTCACTCCCAGCAGCTGGATCCTGTATCTCTCCCAGGGCCAAAGTTGAGCCCTATAAAAAATGCACTGTTTCTGATGGACTATAGATTACTGCTTTTCTTCCTTTCCCTGAATATGTTCTTTGTCTTTCATGTAGGGAGATTAATGGATGGCTTGTTCCCCCTCTGGACCAGGTCCCCAGTTAGTTTGTTTTTCCATTTGGGTCAGGTTTTTTTTCCCTTCTTTTAAAAAAGACAACGCAAAAACAAATAAAAATGTCTTAATATTACTCATGGGCTTTTTTTTAGGCTACTTTTTTAGGTAGTATACTACCATCCCTATTTCTACCCTGAAATTATTTTGAATATACACATATATATACAAAATAATTTGAATATAGATATTTGAATTTGAACATATATTGCAGTGCATTTATCTGTGTATATAGATATAATGTATACATGTATTTATACAGTATGTGTGCATTTATTTATCTATATATGCATTGTTCCCACCCTATGCCACCCTTGCCCCCAGTAGAATGTGAGCTTTTTGAAGGCAAGACTTATTTTCACTTTTGTCTTTGAATCTTTGGTACCTACTAGCACATAGTAGGCCCTTAACAAATGCTTGTGGAACTGAATTGTACGTGACTAACCATTGATGGAAATAAGAAATAGTATAGTAATTTGGGTTCTAGTTCCATTCACTCGAGGACTTTGGCAACTCCTCAGAGACTCGAGCAAAATATGGTCATTCTGCCTACCTTTCTTATCTCAGTGGAATATAATAAGAATAAAATGAAATCATAGACATGAAAAGTGTTACATAAGTTCAAAAATAGTTAATTTTTGATTTGCAATGTCACTTGAGGGCACAAATCCAAAGTAGGTCTTTTAAAATTATATTTCATTGTAGAATGCAGTATTTGTGTGTTTTTACTCTGAAGGTAATATTACATACATTATGTATTAGTTAATTTCTAAGTATTAGCATTATCCCCATCTTACAGATGAGGAAATTGAGATTCAGAGATGTCAATGGATTTGCTTAGAATCAATAAAGGCAAAGTTCAAACCTATGTCTTCTTTTCCTCCAAGTATGTTATATCTATCATACTAGACTACCTTGCCTCTCATTTATTTGTCAGGCCCCATAACCATAAAATGTGACATAACGAAATGTCATCAATCCTTGGAAGCCCCTACCTCTTTTTTTTTTATTTTTGTTTTTGTTTTTGGAAGCCCCTACCTCTTAAAAGTGACTAAGCTTAGAGTAAGAAAATCTGGGGTCTATCCCTGCATCTGTCATTAATTTACTTTGTGATCTTAGGCAAGTCACTTTACTCCTTGAAGCCTCAAGTGCCTGTAAATTGAGGAATTTGGACTAGGCTCTGGGGAACTCTTTACAAGGGCAGATGAACAAAAAACTGTAGGTACTGTGCCACTGTCAACGACCTTTGAAAGCCTGGAGAACCAGAGGCATGCCCATAGGAACTGGGAAGAACAATCCCCTGATTTAAGAAGGAAAAAAAAGGCAAGAAGAATAGAGTCTGGAAATTACACGTCTTTGAACTTGACTTCAACCCCTGGAAGAATTCTAGAATGAATTATAAAAGTGACAGTTTCTGAAAATCTAGAAAATGTAGCGATCATCTCTGAGAGATAGCCTAACCTTATTAAGAACAGGTCATGCCATGTCCTTTTTGTTTGGACAGAGATACTAGATTGATAGGGGAAGGGAATACTCCAGACATACACAGTCTGCTACAAACCTCAGTTCAGGTCAGTCGTTTTTTTCAGTCATGTCTGACTCTCCGTGACCCCATTTGGGGTTTTCTTGGCAAAGTGGAGTGGCTTGCTATTTCCTTCTCCAGTTCCTTTTACAGATGAGGAGACTGAGGCAAACAAGGCTTAAGTGCTGCAGATCTAGATTTCAGCAAAATATTTAATAAAATCTCTTAGGCAGATTCATTTCTCAGTCTGGCCCCAAATATTTACTGTGTGATCCTAGGCAAATCGCTTAACCTCTCTCTTTCTCAGTTTCCCCATCCCCACAAAACGTGACTAATAATAGCACCTACTTCTAAGAGTTCTTGTGAGGATCAAACAAGATAATATTTGTGGAGGGCTTTGCAAACTTTAAAGAACCATAAAAATGCTAGGTATTTTTCTTATTCTTTTTTTTTTTTTTTGCTTTTTGGAGGGCAATTGGGGTTAAGTAACTTGCCCAAGGTCACATGGCTAGGTTTTTTTGTTTGTTTGTTTGTGTGTGATAAGTGTCTGAGGCTGGATCTGAACTCAGGTCCTTCTGACTCCAGGGCCAGCGCTCTATTCACTGCGCCACCTAGCCGCCCCGTCTTATTCTTATTCTATTTTATTTTTTGCTTTTTGGAGGGCAGTTGGGGTTAAGTGACTTGCCCAAGGTCACACAGCTAGCTTTTTGTGTTAAGTGTCTGAGGCTGGATTTGAACTTAGGTCCTCCTGACTCCAGGGCTGGTGCTCTATTCACTGCGCCACCTAGCTTCTCCTATTTTGTTATTCTTGTTATAATTTTTCTCTCTTATGGATAAGGTGGGGAGATGTAGTGGATGATGTGATGGGCTGGAGGTAAATTTGTTTGATTAACTGACCCTAAAGTATGGTTATCATGGCTTAATCATGACTTTGAATGAAGGTCTCCAGTCAAGGGAGCTAGGGGTCTCTGCCTGACTGTGTGTTGCTCTAAATTTTTTTTTTTTTATCAGTGAAATGAACGAACCAGGGATGGCATGCTTTTCAAATTTACCATGAATAAAAAGCCAGGAGAGACAGCTAACACATTGGACAGCTGGATCAGGATCCAAAAAAGATCTTGACATTGGGATGAATCTGATGGGGATGAATGAGAGATGTTACCTGGTAATCTAGTAATAACTAGTTATCTAGTAAATAATGTTATCTAGTAATGGTAATCTATCTAGCAAGAAGAATTAGGTTTCTTCTGCTTGGTCCCAAAGGGCAAAACTGTGAGCAGTGGATAGGAGTTGCAGAAAGTCAGATTTAGGATCGATATAAGGAAAAACTTCCCAATAATCATTACTATCATTAATAATAATAGTAGGTAATATTAATATAGATTTACAATATGCCGGGTACATGTGCTAAGTGCTTTATCTCGTTTGATCTTCACAACAACCCTGGGTGGTAGGTGTATTATTATTACTATTTTATAGAGGAAACTGAGGCAAACAAAGGTCAAGTGACTTGCCCACATAGCTACTAAGTGTCTGAGGTCAGATTTGAACTCAGGTCTTCCTGACTCCAGTCTTGGAAGAACCCCCCCCATGGAATGGGCTGCTGTAGGGGGATAATGGATATCCTTTCACTTGAGGTCTCTAAGGGAAGGCTGAATGACCACTTTTGGGAGAAGTTAGGGGACAGGTTCTTGTTCAGGTTTAGGTTGAACTTGTTTTGGCCTCCAAGGTCCCTTCCTGCTCAGAAAGTCTGTGATCTCTGCTTCTGAGGCCCCTTCCAGCTCTAATATCCTTTGATTTTTAAGATCCTAATATTAAAATGTTTGCATTCACTGAGTTAACTAAAAGTGAATCAGGTGGTCCACAACTGTGTGGGGTGAGAGCAGGAACCAATCTGGGATTTTAGATTTTCTGTGGATTCCAAGACTTGAAAGTTAGCTACATCTCTCTTATCATGCTGTCCCCACTTGTCCAGAATAAACAGTGGAAGGAAATACAATAAAATGGAATGGCCTGGGTCCTGGTCTAGGTTGTAACCATAGAACACATTTCTAGGTTAGAGAAAGGACCTTTAAGATCCCTTCCAACTTTAAATCTAAGGTTAAACTATGACTCAGGAAGAGAGAGCGAGACTGACAACTTTGGGCAACTTCCTCGCTTAAATCCAATTCACAAGCAAGTCAAGACATCACCTTTGATGTCATTGGCTCTCTTTGAAAATGAAGGACCACCAACCACCACCTTGTGAATCAGGTGGTGTGCTACAATCCTAGCTGTCATTCCTCATAGACAGTCTACTTTCTAGTCTGCAAGGCTGGGAGTGATTAAATCTAGGGAGCTCATAAAGAGAATGAGCTGACCTGGAACCATTCCTGCTCTGCCCCTAGTGGTGTTGAAACAAGAAGGACTTCTTAGGCTATCAGGAGATTATATGAGTTGGCATAAAATATTCTGGCTTTAGTTCAGAGGTAATGACCAGACCCAGTAAGCCAAATAGCCCCTGTGATTAGGAGTTCTTAGACAGTTAGCTAACTTTTCTGGCTGCTGAAATTAGGTAAGGAAGGTTGACATTTACTTCTAAGTTTTTTTTTTAGTCTATTTCCTTTAAATACAATTCAAGGTGAGGATGTGAGCAACCTTGGGCGAGTCCCTTGCTCTTTGTGGGCCTCAGTTTCTTCATCTGTAAAATGAGGAAGTTGGACTACATGGTATGTGAGGTTCCTTTCTGTTCTAGATTAATGATCCAATAAATTTATGTCTTTAAGTAAGTGTGACAGAATTAGAGTTAGAAATTGTGGCATGCAGGGGGGCTATTGTGAGATATATCTCTGAATTTCAAGATTAAAAAATCAAAACCTCAAGACTTTAAGTAACCTGCCTAGGGTCAAGTAGCACAAAGCCTTTCTTTTATAAAAATTAGGAAGTTTTTTTAATTTTGAAATTCAGAGACAGTTGTCATGCAATGCTACCTTGCATACATGATCAGTGACGGCATGGAGGAAACATTTCTCGTAATGAGTCATAATGTGTTTACAGGCTGACTACAAAGCAAGTGACAAAAAAGAAAACTAGCTTGATAACAAGATTTTAACTTTGATCAAAATACAAGTACTTTAAACAAATCAGGGAATAAGAATGAGGTTTGTGACTTTCGTTGCTGTATACTTAGGTGGAATTATAGGCCCTTCCAGTGTAATGATAACAGACAGTGAGATTAACTTGTTATTATCATTTTCTTAATAAGAGTTGCAATAGATTAGCAAGACCCATGGAACAATCCCAAAGATTCCCAGCTTCAAAACTGTGCTAATGAGAGAGAGAGAGAGAAGGAAAGAAAGAAGGAAAGAAAGAAAAAAAAAGAAAGAAAGAAAGAGAGAGAGAGAGAAAGGAAGGAAGAAAGAAAGAAAAAGAAAGACTGCTGGGAAAGGCAGATTTAAAAAAAAAGCGACTGAAAAACAGTTTAGGATACTGAAACTGGTTTTCTAAAGCCTCCTGTACATCACTACTCAGGGATAGGTATATTATTGTGCTGACACTGGCATTTGGAGTAAAAAATAGTTAAAGTTTTGTGGAGTGACTGATACTCTGGCCCTTGCTCTAAGACAGTAATATATGGGAGACAGCACTGCACTGTATGGTGGAATATATGCTAGATTTGGAGTCAAAGGGTACAAGTTCAAATTCCAGCTGTGACATTTACTGCCTATGTGACCTTGAACAAGTCATTTAAATTCTGGGAGTGAGAGTTTTCTCATCTATAAAATGAGGGGTTTGGCCTAGATGGTTTCTAAGACAGAGGTTTTTAACTTTTTTGTGTAGCATGTACCCTTTTGGGCAGTCTGGGTGAAATCTATGTGCCTTTTCTTACAATAATACTTTAAAATGCATAAAATAAGATATATAAGATTAAAGAGGAATCTAATTATAATGAAATACAATTATCTATATCTATATCTATATCCATATATATGTATATATATATTTGCTTTTTAGAGGGCAATTGGGGTTAAGTAACTTGCCCAAGGTCACAGGGCTAGGTTTTTGTTTGTGTATGTTAAGTGTCTGAGGCCGGATCCAAACTCAGGTCCTTCTGACTCCAGGGTCAGCACTCTACTCACTGCGCCACCTAGCTGCCCTATATTTTTTAAAAAACTACCTACATTCACAGACTGCCCTATATTTTAAAAAAAAACTACCTACATTCACAGACTTCCAAGGCAGCTAGATGACACAGTAGAAAGAGTCCTGGATCTGGAGTCAGGAAGATCTGAGTTCAAATCTACCCTCAGACACTTATTACCTGTGTGACCCTGGGCAAGTCCCTTAACCCTGTTTGCCTCAGTTACTCATCTGTAAAATGAATTGGAGAAGAACATGGCAAACCGCTCCAGTATCTTTGCCAAAAAAAGTTGGATATGACTGAAAATCAACTCAACAACAAGGTCCAGAACCCCAGCTCCAAGGTCCATTTCTGCTCTAAATCTATGTACTGTCATTATTTGTACTAATAGTAGGAATCATTCAAAAATTATTTGGTTGTTGATAGTACATTATATGGTTATTTTCGGCAGAATTATCTCCCTTATTATGCCTAGTTTAGGGTGATGTGATAAAGCCAATGTAGTCTCAGGCTGCTTTAAGAGAGGCATAGGCTGAGATGATAGTCCCATGGTACTCTACTTTGGTCAGACAATATCTGGAATGTTGTGATGCATTTCAAGTACCACCTGAAATGAGTCCAGAGAGGAGAAACCAGAACAAAACCAGGCCTCTAGCTCATGCCACATAAGAATCAGCTGAAGGAGTTGTTTTTTATTTTGAAGAAGTATCTAGCTGTCTTAAAATACTTGCAAGTCCACCTTATGGAAGAGAGACTTGATTTATTCTGTTTATCCCTAAGGTATAGAACAAGGAGGAAAGGGTGGAAGCTGCAAAGGAGCAAATTTAGGTTTGATATAAGGAATAACTTCCTAACAATTAGAGCTATGCCACGGTGAAATAGACTCCCCTAGGTAGTGAGTTTCCCATCCTTAGAATGCTTGCTTTTTTTTTTTTGAGGGCAAGTGGGGTTAAGTGACTTGCCCAAGGTCACATGACTAGTTTTTGTGTTAAGTATCTGAGGCCGGATTTGAACTCAGGTCCTCCTTATTCCAGGGCTGGTATTCTATTCACTGAACCATCTAGCCGCCCCTTAGAATTCTTTAAGGACAGGTTACAGGGTAGGGAACCTGCAAGCCTTGAAGTTCAGCTCTTTGACTGAACTGGATTCTGTCAAAGTACCACATTTGAGGACCTAGAGGGCCACTTGTGGCCTCAAGGCACACAGGTTCCCTACCCCTGGTTAGATGATCATTTCTCTGATGTGTTGTAGTAGGGATTCTTTTTGGATTATTAGTTGGACCGTTGGCTGCCACAGTCCCTTCCAACCCTGAAATTCTGTGATTCTGTGAATAGGAAGGACATTTTGGAAGGGGAAGGAGTGGGGAAGGAGAGCTAGAACAACCTAAGCCCCAGAGACTTCTGGAAACAGTCCATGGTTCAGAACGCATTTTACTTTCTCAGCAAAAGTAAACACATCCCCAGAATACCACATGGAAACTTTTGTAATGCCTTTGGGAAACAAAGGGTTAAGCAGTGTATTCTAAGAATCTATGCTGAGTTCCAGAGGGCCTACAGCATGGCAGGGTAATTAAAAGGGAAAGGATGCCATATATGGCAATACTTCCAGGGACTCAAGAAAGGAAGATGGGCATAGTTACCCTTGCCCAGAGAGAAAAGAGAAGCACTTTGGACTAGAGTTACTAGCTCTTATACCAGAGGCCCAACTTGGAAGCCAGAGTCTGAGAAGGAGAGATTTTTAATTTTTCCAAAGAAACAGTGATCTGACTAGTAAATCAATCTGAAAACCAATTGGTCTTGCCTGAGATATTGAAGTTTGCCTGAGATACTTTTTTTTTTTAATCAATAAAACATGAAACTGGCTTAACCAAGCAACAAACTCTGGGCTCAATACATTCTCCCCAAAGTAGGGAACAGGACCTTTGCATGGAACACACCTGAGTCTTAAATTGTGAAAGTGAGAAGATAGAAAAAAAAGCACCCACATTCAAGGTGGGAATTTTTAAATTAATCCTAGAAAGGAAGGGTGGCGAATATCTAACTAGCTAGATGTCTGCTCAGTGGGGTGGCACAGAGGGTAGAGTACAAGATCTAGAGTCAGGAAGACCTGAGCCCAAATCCATCCATGGATACTTCCTAAGGTGCATGACCTTGGGCAAGTCACTTGCCTTTGTTTGCCTCAGTTTCTTCATCTGTAAAGTGGGGATAATAATAGCATCTGCCTCCCATGGTTGTTATGAGGATCAAACAAGATAATATTTGTTAAATGTTTTGGAAACTTTAAAGCTTCATAGTGTTACATAGGAGCCAGTTTACCATGAATTATTAAATTTTCAGTGTGAGCATTTACACCTCAGAAATCAGGACATACTACAAATCGAGGTTTGATTTATTGTTTTGTTGATTGTCTAGACTTAAGAAAGTAATGGGGTAGGGACAGCTAGGTGGTGCAGTGAATATAGCACCAGCTCTGGAGTCAGGAGGACCTGAGTTCAAATTTGGCCTCAGACATTTAACACAAAACCAGCTGTGTGACCTTGGGCAAGTCACTTAACCCCAATTGCCCTACCTTGCCCCCTCAAAAAAAAAGTAATGGGGAAAATGTTAATAATGCAGATTAAACTAATGAATGCAGATTAAATGTGTCATGTATATGGCATTTTTTTCCCTAGAGAGAAGACTGTTAAACATTTGCCAGCATACCCCTTGTGCTTTGTAAATACTGGCTATTGTTGTTATTATTACAACAACCTCTCTGCCTTTGTGTGGTATTTCTATGTATATTTAGGTTCTATATGAAATGTGCCATGTGCTACATCTTTATAAGAAGCATACAGGGGCGGCTAGGTGGCGCAGTGAATAGAGCACCAGCCCTGGAGTCAGGAGGACCGAGTTCAAATCCGACATCAGACACTTAACACTTACTAGCCATGTGACCTTGGGCAAGTCACTTATCCCCAAATGCCCTGTTCTCCCCCCTCCAAAAAGAAAAATAAAAGAAGCATACACATTTGCTTGTGCCTCAGTGTCCTAAAGAGGTAGTTGCCCAGAATTAAAAAAAAAAATCTCTCCTTACTCTCAGTCAATCAAAACTCTGGATTGTTCAGTCCTTTTTTTAGTTTGCTGAGTATTATGAGATTAGGATAAAGTGATTCACACTAAAGTGTGACAGGCTTAAATCTAGGGTATTTGTTGGGGGAGGGAAGAAGAAAGTTGAGGAGAGAGAGAGTGAGAATATGAAAGAAAAACGTGTTAATCCAATTAAATGTTTAAAAAATAGCCAGTTGTTAAAATACCAGCAGTTCCTTGCTGCCCACACTGGCTATTTCCTACCCTGACCACAAACATCTTCCCCTCCCTTGCCTTTCCAGGAGAGCAGGACTATATCATTCCATTTCTGAAAGGTTGCCAACCCTATTCACTGTCCAGTCCTGTGATCTCATAGGTTAGGGAGTTCCCAGAGTGGAAGTTCTGCCAATATAGAGCTGTGCTACAATATATAGGGTAGACAGGTACCAAGGGCACTAAAAGGTTCAGTAACTTGTCCAAGGTCACAAAGGCAGGACCTGAACCCACATCTTCCTGACTCAAGACCAGATCACTCTTACTACTAGACCATACTGCCTTTCCATCCCTGTTATTGAAATCTTCTAGAGGGCAGGGGACATGACATGGATATAATGTCATTGGACCTTCCATCTGATTGTTAAGAGTCGGGTCCCATTTCTTTGTTTGACTGCCCCTCATTGTGTCACTAGACATGGAGTCAGAAAACCTGGGCTACAGACCTGGGAGAGGTCACTGTACCCCTCAGAGTTCTCAGTTCCCTCCTGGCAAAATAAGGTTATAGAGGACACCTCCATAGGGATGTGTGCCCTCCCCTTCCTGATGGAGAGGTAATATACAGGAGACAAACATTTTTGGACATGGCTGGTGTGGGAATTTGTTCTGTTTGACTATACCAATTTGTTACAAGGGTTCTGGGGGGAGAAAGTTGAGAGGATGAAAGGGGCTGGCAATAGGGTTCTCTCCCCACAAAAGAAAAGAAAGAGGGTCATTGGGGCATTAAAAACGCACAGAAGAGAACAAAATGGACAGAAGGAAACAAAATCAAGAAGGACAAGTGTGAAAGTTTAACATTATACTTTTTTTATACTTAAAGAGGTTTTATACTTAAGAGGAAAAGCAGGTATTTCATAATAAAAAGTCCAAGTTTCATGTTTTCCTCTTTTTTCAGTTCCACTTTGTATATGGAAATGTTAATTTTACTTGGGGTTCATTAAGTCCAGATTTTTTTAAGGTAAAAAAAATAATGGGCAACTAGATGGCACAATGACTAGGGTTCCTGTCCTGGGGTTCAAATTTGACTTCAGACCCTTACTAGCTGTGTGACTCTGGGCAAATCATTTAACCTTGTTGCCTCAGTTTCCTCATCTGCAAAATGATCTGGAAAAGGAAATGGCAAACTACTCCACTATCTTTGCCAAGAAAACCCCAAATGGGATCACAAAGACTTAGACATGGCTGAAATGACTCAACAACAAAATAATATGAGGGGGTTTTAGGATCCATTTTAGCACAGCAATTCAATCTGTCTAATTGTGGGGAAGATGATTTCCTTTCTTTTGACATAGTTTTTTTTCTTCCTTTTGCACAAAATGAGAATATAAGAGCCCTTGCTCTTGCACCCACACCATAAGCTTGTTTACAAGGAAAAAATTACTTATGTGAAAAAATATTAAATAATCTCAGCATTAAAATATACGAAATATTTTTAAAAATTGCTACCAGGAATCTGATGCTCATTTTTCCTAACTTAAAACCTAAAGGAAATTGAGTCTTCCTATGCGCTGTCCTCCGGGTATGGGAGGTCAAAAGGGTTATGCACAGAGAGATAGCACACATGCTTCTTTTCTTTTTGGGTTTAACGTGAGTAATTTTAATGGGGCCTCAGCAGAGGAACTTAATTTCTTCATTTCCTAATTAGGAAAAAGATCAGGAACTGGAATAGTTCTGGTGGCATCGGTTCAGTTCCAGAGAAGTCTTGAACCTGACCCTGAGGGCAAACAGACTTCTTTCAAAACTCTTTAACTATCTCTTAAAGAACAGAAAAGGCAGGGAGCTGGAGAAGTGGGCCAGGAAAGCAGGGAAACAACAGAGGAAAAAAAAACATTTAGACTTTATCCACTTTCCTTTTTCCTCTCCTGTCCATTTTACTAAAGGCTTGGTGGTCACAGCATTGTCACCTTCCTTCTGACAATGAGGTCACTTCTTGTCTAAGCTGCTTGGTTACCAAGGCTAGTTTGCTGAACCCCAACAGACTCAGCCTTTAGACCTAGAATTGTGAATCATAGGTTTAAATTAGAGCTTGCAACCTGTAAATCTATAAATTCATAGACCTTGGGGATCACCTGGTTCAATCTCCCCATTTTACAGAAGAGGAAAAGCAAAACAAGAAAGGGCTAAGTTATTTGCTGCCCAAGGTCACAGCCATAGAGTGGTAGAGTCAGGATTCGAACTTGGTTTCTTTGATTCCAAATTCCATAATATCATTCTATTTCATATGAGAAAACATGTAGAACATATGCCTCCTCTGTCCAAGACTTGTCTCATCTTATTCTGGGCCCCTTTTTTTTGGAAGGAGGAAGGCAGAGCAATTGGGGTTAAGTGACTTGCTCAAGGTCACACAGCTAGCAAGTGTCAAGGCCACATTTGAATTCAAGACCTCCTGACTCCATGGCCAGTGCTCCATTCACTGTGCCACCTAGCAGCCCCTGGGACCTTTCTTGACCCTCTTTTCTGCTTAAATTGGAAACTTATTAAGGCTAATAATATATTATATATTAATAATATATTAAGGCTAATAATATTGATGTTTAATATTTTGTTATTTCTAAATAATTTGGATTTCAATTAGCCCATTGTATTAATTGTTGCTTCTCCACTTCCCCCTCACTGTTACCTTATATTTACTTTGGATTTTTTTTGTTATACCTAAATATGTGTGTGTTGTTTCTGCCAGTAGACTATAGATGCCTTGAGGGCCCTGAACAGTTTCTGGCACATAGTAGGTGCTTTAGAAATGCTCTTTGATTGACTTGATTCTAATCCAAACTCCTACTATAGGCTTCATCCAATAAGCTGATCCTGTTTTGTTTTGGGGTTGGTTTTTTTTTTCTGATTCTCCACCTGCTTCTCAGTGGGCTGAGAGCATCATGGCCTACTGTCTCTGTGTCTTTCAGAGGTGAATCTGGAGCTGGGAAAACAGAAAACACCAAAAAGGTCATCCAGTATCTAGCTGTGGTGGCTTCCTCCCATAAGGGCAAAAAGGACACGAGCATCACTGTAAGTCTTTGGGGGTTTTTGAGCAGCAGATTGACTAGGGGTGGGGGAAAAAGTTAATTGAAAGCTTAATTCTGGCTACCTGGATGCCTTTTCAGAGATATAACCTATTTAGAACATGCAGTTATGTCAGGGCTTTGGGGTCTGTGGAAAAAGGGGGTGGGGAGGAAAGTCTTGTTTGAAGTGCCCTTAGGCCTAAAACAGGAATGTATTTTGCTGAGAGAAAAGCCTTCATAGTTGCCACATGTATAATGCCTATTTATAGTAGAGCCTTGCATCAACTCTGCTCTGCAAAGACCCAGACCCTGAAGGCACTTTTGCTCTTTTGAATCCAGTCAGCCTAGAGAAAACGAAAATTATTTGTCCCCTCACAAGTGATGTCCCCTTCACAAGGAAGCACAAGTTTTTAATAAGAGTTCTTAGTAGTAACATTGGATTTTGCTCATTTCTACATGTACCCCGCTTTTTCTTTCTCTAGTCATCTCCTGATGATGTTGGGACTTCCTATTCATCCAGTTAGTGGATTTCATCTAAGGCCCTTTCAGAATCCTTCTGGATTCTATGCCTTTTCCTTCCTGCAAGCCAGCCTCTAGACTGTGCTTCCTCATATTAGCCTGGTACCAGAGAAGAAATAAGAAACTCATCTGGAATCAGTCTGTCTTATCTATCTGATAGCACCCACATCTGTGCCAAAGCTTTGGTGAATGGAAGAGGCTGAGATGAGTTTGGGGATGTGCCTACGGAGTTCATTGGTCCCTGTTCACTCTTATCCATTATTTACAACAGATTATCATGAGTTGATTCTATAACCATCTAAAAGTTTAGTTTGCCTTTATGTCATAGAGCCAGACACCTGACAAGGAACAGAAACCCAGAGATATCTAGAGATAGCTACAGCTTCTTGCTGTAGCCTGTTCCTGTGGTTCCAGGTTCCTATTCAGTCCTAAAACCCAAATAGGAAAAAACATTTCCTTGTATTTCAAACTTAAACTGTAACATTCAAGTTAGGCTCTGACTATAGGTTAGGCCAATATTACAATTTGTCATTGTGGATCGCCAAGAAGATCCCTCCCAATCTTGCCAATTTAGTGGGTAATAGAAGTGCATTTAGAGGAAGGAAGGTCAGGGTTCAAATCCCACCTTTTATACTTACTAGCTGTATGACCCTGGACAAGTCATTTTAAATTCTTCTGTAAAATAGGGGGTGGGGGGGAGACTAGATGTCCTAAGAGCTTATGACTTTAGACCTGCTCAGTCCTATCAGTCCTAAAGCCTAGAGAACATTTTAACCATTTTTTTCTGACTTGAAAGCTGTGACTGTGTTTTCAGTAGTTTAAGAAAAAAAGGAGAGAGGAGGGAGAGAGAGAGAGAGAAGGAATAAGTATCTCTTCGTTTTTCTTAGGAAAATTAGACTGGGGTTGTTGGACTGTGTGTGTATGTGTGTGTGTGTGTGTGTGTGTGTGTGTGTGTGTGTGTGTGTGTAGGGGGTAGAAATAAAGAGACATAAGTAAATACCCACCAAGACCCATTGTTTGTGTGACTGAAATAACATTGACATTTGTTTTATGCCACATTATTCAACTACAGCAAGGCCCATCTTTTGCTTACGTGAGTAAATGAATTAGAGTGTGTTTTCTTCAGTGTGCTTGGGAAGGCACAGAGTATAGATCTGCATGCTGTTGTTGCACCAACAGAGTGCCCGTAGTTGATGGTAGAACGTGTTAGGTTCTTGTGTCTCACAACCTGAAACAACAATAGCACTTGTTAGTATCTTCACACATTGACCCTGCGTGTGTCAGACTCCATTGAGAGAATTTGTCCTCTGACACTTGCAGGGGTTTCTTTGGAATTCCCATCCTTATCTGCCTGTGATGGATTTTCCTTATCCAAATGAATTTCCCTACGATCCTGAAAGAGCCAATCAGCCTGAAATTTGACCACCAAAATTTCTGATTGAAACAATCAAAAGATTTCTGTCCTGTCAGGTTGAGCTTTTTAGGACTGTTGTGAAATATACCCTCCACTCTCAAGGTTTGATTGACAAGAAATATAGCCTTGGCATGCCTGTCCCCTCCCCCAGTGGGACCGTGCTTCTAAAGCAGTGTCCCTGTGCATGCGTTTGCAGTGCTGTTTGTGATGTCTGTTCGTCTGTCTGTCTCAGCATGTTCTGCTGACCACCTCTGCTCAGCCTCAAGATGTAAAGCTTCAAGTACAGCCGTTCTGATTTGCAAAACACAAGCTCTAGTGCAGGATAATAAGACCCATCGCTGGAGCCACTAGCTAGCCAACAAAACCAGGTCTTGCCAGAATTATAATTAAGAATTGAGGGGCTAGAAGCCAGAATTCTAGGATTATGAGACCATGAGAGGTCCTCTTTTCCATCTTCCTGGCTCTAGGTATTACTACACTTAACTCATCCCAGACATAAAATGAGGGGGTTGAATCAGATAAGTGCTGAGGTCCTTTCCAGATATAAGTCTATGATCCTATGACAGGGGAAGTTATTTGTTAAAAAGCTTGCCTGAAGGGGTGGCTAGGTGGCCCAGTGAATAGAGCACCAGCCCTGGAGTCAGGAGGACCTGAGTTCAAATTTGACCTCAAACATTTGACACACTTACTAGCTGTGTGACCTTGGGCAAGTCATTTAACTCCAATTGCTTTGCCTTCCCCCCTCCAAAATAAAAAAAAAAAGCCTTGCCTGGGAAAGATAGCCCTAGGTTTTACTGTAAGTAGGTTGCTCTATAACAAGTCAGTTAGATTGTATAGGCCAGCTCCTTAATGGGGGCTAAAGAAAGATATTTCTCATCTTTCCTCACTTGGAGAAGCAGATGGAGAAACCACAATCCCTAAACTGTAACTTTAAAGGGGAATTCCAGAAGTTATTCACCATGTCTGTGGAAATGTTTTCTATTTTTTTAAAATTATTTTTATTTTTGTAGGGACATCCTGGGAATCTTGGGGGTGGTAGTGTATTTATAAATACACATGTAAATAAATAGTAGCTTCCTATCTCATTTCCCCAGAGCAAATATCAGAGGAAGGAGAAAATTCTATCGTTTACCTTTGTTTGAAAATCCTTCTCAGCTCAGAGAGTTTCTGACTGGAAATCCCAGAGACCTGAGCCAAGATGGCCCAAAGTGAAAAGATTGTTTCAACAAGAGAGGGGAGACTAAGCATATACTAAATAAGGAGGCAGAATAATACAAGGCTCTAAGAAATGAATACTTTCCAGCCAACTGGAAGGATGCATAAGCACGTCTCTTTGGCAGGCAAACCTGATCTTCCACTCTGATGCTGGAATCAGGCTGAGGGACCACAAAGTGCATATTTGCTTTTCTGGCATGACCTGTCTAATTAGCTATTCCCTGTCATCATTAACATGACTCCATTTTTGTGCATGGGAGCTCATGGTCCGACAGAGAGAAAAAGTGGTTGTTTCTATTCTCAGCTGCATTTTAACCTGATTAATGGAGCTGACGCAGTATGCTTTGTAGCTTTTTGCTGCTGTTTGATTAAAGCGACTCCTGGCAGGTTTTTCTAATGAAATCCTCATTGAAAAATAAAACAGAAAGCAAACCTGAAGAAGAAATCTCTACCTGTTTTGTTTGCATTGCAAAAAAAAAAAAATTTAACCAAAAGAATATTACTTTGTGGTTTAGCTTAAAATAGCAGTGATGTTCCAGAGATAAGGATGCTTTGATCTTTGAAGCAAACAGTGTTAAAGGGTAAACTTCTTTATACAGCCAGCAGCAGCCATTCTCTTTCTTCCCTGTAACATTCATGTGACTAAGGACATGCAAAATATCCCCTCAGAACAATCTAAAGGGCAGTAACAAGAATAATCCACAGGGTGAATGGAGTCTGTTGACATCATCAGGGGCAGAAGCATTAGGGCTTGTGCTGACTTCTTTGATAACTAAATGTGAATGAATTTTAGGGTGAGCTGGAAAAACAACTTCTGCAAGCGAACCCTATTCTGGAAGCTTTTGGCAATGCCAAAACCGTCAAGAATGACAACTCCTCAAGATTTGTAAGTAGCGAAAATACCCCGGATTCCTGTGGTATCTCCCAGCTTGAATGAGAATACAGGGCAAATCAGAGTGGATCAAGAGGGCAGAGTAACCCTAGTCCTTTGCCTTGGTTCCTTTAATCTACTGGTCTCTAATCTATGGCCCTATAAGAGCGTCTCACTCCAACCCCCCGCCACTCTCTGTTGAGCACTTCTGGTGTAAAAGACCATTGGGATAGTAGATGGATGAGGAGATGCGAGAAAAGGGTGACTTAGGTGGGAAAGTAAAGATGATGGACTTGAAAATGGCCTTGGCAAACTGGGCGTCTCCTCATGCACATGCAAAGTGAACGGCAGTTAAACATAGCCTCCGTGAAGAAGGCTGAATAGAAAACATTTTGCTTTTGTGCCTCCATGCCCTCCCTCCACCCCCAACCTAATTCTCACATCTCTCCATGTTTCTTGGGGAAAATGTTGTAGTGATCACTGCTTCATTCATTTAAAGATGCTCTTTCCTTCCTTCTCAGTGATCAACCAATCAGGTGGATACCTTTGAATGACTCAAGCAAGGTTCTCCACAAATACTTTTCCTTAAGGGCCACAAGTTACCTTCATTTTTCTGAGTCTCATGTCCCTCTCCTTCAGGCCTGGGCCCTTTTATACACTCACTTTTTCATAGACTCAGTCTTAGAGTGTGTGAGACAGGCCAACCCCTCTGATGTAGTATGAAATGTAGGATATCTGGGAATCAGAAATATCAAGCCAAACTTGTCTCTTAGATCTTCACATGTAGGTGCTATTGGAGAGAACTATATGAAATATAGTTGGTATATAGCCTTGTGGTACAATGGAAAGGGTCCTGAACTTGAAGTCATGAAACCTGAGTTTGATTTTTGGCTTTGCCACTTACTACATTTGTGACCTGGGGCAAATCATGTGACTTCCCAGGACCTCAGTTTCCTCTTCTAAAATGAGGGGGTTAGACCAGATGACCTTTGAAATTCCTTCTGACTTTGGATCTTTGATCGTACAAAGTGGCCAGAGAACAAACAGGATCCCACTTGCTGCATTTCTAAAAAACAAGCTTTTTAAAAGAGGACACTGATGGCATGTGGTCTGGTAGCTGAATGAGATCTGGCCTGGCTGCTGGCTGACCGGTACTATCCATGAATGTCACTTTGTTCTATCTAAAGAGTACAGTAGAGATGCTCTCAATCCTGGGGGGTCAGGGGAATTCAGTTCTGTTAAACAAGCAATTGAGAATGTGTTTTCTGACTTGTTTCTTCCGTTTTTAAAGCATAACATTGAAGCAGATTAATTAGTAGCCATACAAAAACGTATCTTCTCATTGGTAGGGCAAATTCATCCGCATCAACTTTGATGTTACGGGCTACATTGTGGGAGCCAACATTGAAACATGTATCCTTTACAGTAAACTAGAAAACATGGAATTCTACTGGAGAGGATGGAGGGGAGTAATGGCAGCAGTCATATTGAACATCTAAGAATGGCAAGAGTTATTGTGGATGGCATGAACAGATAAGAGCCTCTATCCATATGGTTGCCCCTTCCTTTTCTCTAAAGTCACCGCAGTCAGAGGTTTGACTGAAGTGGGAATACTGGAGTATGCCAAGAGGGTCATTATGGAATTAAGGACGACCATCTTAGGCAACATCGATGACTTCACTTACAGCAATCTCTTCTTGGCATGCCATTGCTGCCTAGAGAATGCTTACCTGGCAGAATATGGGCATCATAAAAGTTTTTAGCAAAAACCTTTTATCTCTTCACATTTTGGGGCCTCAGTCCTCATCTGTTACACAAGGGGTACTGGATCTAAGGTGGCATGCATGGTAAGGTACAAAAGAGGGCTGGAGTGTCTGGTAAAAGACACCCAAATCCTGAGTCTACTGCTCACTACCTATATGACCTTAGATACCCAGCCTGGGCCTCCATTTCCTCTAAAATCCCTCTCTAAAAGGAGGGAAGTGAATTAGGTGATCTCTAATCTGTGAACCTACAATGAGATGGTATCTAAATTCCCTTCTAATATTTTTAGTCCATAATTCTATCTATATCTCTTATCCTCCTAAAATATAAAATGAATTAAATATTGATATGAGGGAGTGTAGCACATAGTAGATGGTATTTTCTTGAACATAAATCTAAGGACTCAGGAACTATATGCCTGTGTCCATAATCCAAGTTAAAAATAAGACAATTACCCATATAATTCAGGCAAAATCCATTGAAGAAAAGAGAATTTGGAGTGTGGATTGCTGTAGTGGCAACATGGTATTCACATTACCTACCATGGCTATGAATATGCCAGCCAGTGTAATTCTGAACCATAAAATATAATACATTCTCTGCCAGGAAGACAGAACCAAAACATTTATTCAAACACCAGAATGCTGAATCCTGACACCAGAAAACCAAATCCATCATAGCAACAAAGAAATCTATACACAATAACAATGCAGAGGGCACCACCATCCCCAAACCTCCCCCCTGCTAGGGCATTCCCACCAACAAATACCTTCTCACTTACAGCTGTCTGTTTCCTCTCACTCCCAACTCTGACCAGCTTCTCCAGGCTTCATATGATTCAAACTCATGTGGTTTAGGCTTCCATGTGACTTAAGCAGGTCACAGGAGCCTATTAATAGATGAGAAAGATCTTCCCATTCCATTAAAAATACATTAACAATACGATTGTTCATCATGCTTCTCCATCCAGCTGTATCCCCTGAATTTTCCTTTGTCCTTCATGTCACTGTCCAGCAGAATCTGCTTTCTGGCTTTGAGTGGTAGTGGTCTCTCCCCTCCCCATCACTCTTTCCCCTCTGCCTCAGTGTTGTGACTAGAGCAGTTATTGTGGGGCTTTGAAAGAAAGTGTACAACAGGCTCTACTCAGCCATTAGAAGTTAGAACTATCTGAACTTAGTCCTTGGTTAGAAAGATTCATTAGTTAAAATAGGAAGTTTATACATTTATACATCATACAATTGAGCCATGTGACCTTAGGCAAGTCAATTAATCTCTCCTAGCCTCAGTTTCCTCATCTATAAAAGGGGAATAAAAGTAGTACCTAATGGGCAGCTAGATGGTGCAGTGGATAGAGTGCCAGTCCTGGAGTTAGGAAGACCTGGGTTCAAATCTGGCCTTAGACACTTACTAGCTGTGTGACCCTGGGCAAGTCACTTAATCCTCTTTGGCCTCTGTTTCCTTATCTGTAGAATAAACTGGAGAAGGAAATGGCAAACAAGAAAACCCCAAATGGGGTCACAAAGAGTTGGACTTGACTGAAAAGTCAGTAGTACCTACTGCCTAAGGTCATTGGGAGGATCAAATAAAATATCATATATAAAGTACTCTGCAAAACCTTAAAGCACAATGTAATTGTTAGCTACTATTTTTTTTTTTACTAAAAAGTTGTTGTGAAGGGATCTGCCATACAGCTTGCTCCAGGAGTCAGAATTCCTAGTTATTGCTCTGCCAACCCATAATCAAATGAGATGATATTTGTAAAGCACTTAGTGCAGTATCTAGTGTATAGTAGGTACTTAATAATTGTTTGTTCTCTCCCTTTTCCCTTCCCCTAAACTCTCATTCCTGACACATTTAGTTGCCCACTAATTTTGTTCCTTCAGTAACAGCTGAGCTGCTATATAGAGGGACTATAGATTAAAGCCTAAGGCTTCTTTCCTTTGCAAAATTCTTTTACTATCTGGGACATGTGGGCACTATTCAGTAGTATAACATCTTACTGTTTATTTGACTCGTGCTTTAAAAAAAAAACAAACAGGTACATCTTGTTAGTTAAGATTCTCACCATCAAGTCCCCTAGCCCACCCACTCCAGATTCAAAGCTTATCACTGAATATCAGATCTCAAGTCTCTCTGTGGAGCAGCCAATGCTGCAGATGGCCAATTTGTTTTCAGACAGCTGAACACATAAACTTGGGCTATTATTTTCCCTTATTTAAACTCCTTCCTCCTCACCCTACCCCCCACTTAAAAAACTAGCCTGAAGAATGATATTTGAGGCACAGTGTATAGGCCACAATCAGGTACCTAAATATTTGCCTGGTAGCTAGGTGGCACAGTGGATAGGGTGCTGGGCCTGGAGTCAAGAGGACCTTGAGTTCAAATATAGCCTCAGATACTAGCTGGGTGACCCTAGGCAAGTCACTTAACCCTGTTTGCCCCAGTTTTCTCATCTTTAAAATGAACTGGAGAAGGAAATGGCCAACCACTCTAGTATCTTTGTGAAGAAAACCCCATTTGGGTCATGAAGAATAGAACATGAGTGAAATGACTCAACAAAAAATATCTATCAGAGAAATTGAGGTGGTTAGTAACCATATGAATCAATCTGGGCAAATTTCCATGGGCCCAGGTTATGAGGTAGATTCTGAGAACCAGGGGGCCAGTGTTGCTCAATCTGTCATCCTCTAAAGTTACACTTGTTTCTGAGATGTTCCAGCCCTACTTATGACATTCCCATTGACTGAGCCCGACTTATACCCTACCTCCTTTCTATAAGTAAAAAGCCCAAAGTTATCAGTAAATTAGATTTTCATTCAAAGGGAAGACTGGTGAGCATTTCTTTAACACTAATGACTAGGAGTTCTCTAGCATAGGGATTTTAAAGCTTTTTTTTTGTGCCATGAAACACTTTGGCAATCTGAAGCTTAGAAGTTATTATTCACTTAAAATGTTATTCTAAGGATTAATGAATCTATTCACTATTTTATTAATTTATTATTAATTTAATCTCTATTCATGTGATTAATAATTAATACTTTATCATTTAAATTTAATTCATTATTCATTTAAATGCATAAAGTACATAGTCTTACAGAAGCAACCAAATATTTGAAATAGAAAAAAAAGCCAACTCAAGATCATGGATCTCAGGCTAATAACCCCTGCTCTATTATCTTCTCCCTAAGAGTGTAAAGTACTCACTCATCTGATCTCAGCTATCCATCCTTATTAGAGTGTCATTATGGATGTCAATTACAATTGTTAGCAGCACTCTACTATTCTCTACCCTATGGACAGACCCTTTTTTCTGTCTTTCTCTTCCCCATCCTTTCTGTTTGTGTGCCTTTCTATTGCTTCCTACAGGGCGTCTATGTGGTACAGTGGATAGAGTGCCAGGCCTGGAGTCAGGAAGATCTGAATTCAAATCTAGCCTCAGACACGTACTAGCTGTGTGACCTTGGGCAAGTCACTTAACCCTGTTTACCTCAGTTTCCTCATCTGTAAAATGAGCTGGAGAAGGAAATGGTAAACCACTCCAGTATTTTGCCAAGAAAACCCCAAATGGGGTCCTGAGGAGTTGGATAGTACCGAAACACTGAAAAACAGTAGCAACAACAATTGCTTCCCATCCCTTTGATTCTCTCCTATGTTTCTTTCTTCCCAGTCTATGCTTTAGGTCTGTCACAGACACACCAAGGTATTGTTTAGCCTGACTGGCCACCATTAGAGCTGGAGAGGCTGATGATTCAGAACTAGAGTGATCTACTATTTTTTTTTTTTTTTTTTTGCTTTTTGGAGGGCAATTGGGGTTAAGTAACTTGCCCAAGGTCACACGGCTAGGTTTTTGTTTGTGTGGATTAAGTGTCTGAGGCCGGATCCGAACTCAGGTCTTTCTGACTCCAGGGCCGACGCTCTACTCACTGCGCCACCTAGCTGCCCCTAGAGTGATCTACTATTGCTCTTTTTATCAATCAGCTAACTAATCAGTTAGTGAAGAAGCACGTATTCAATGCCTGCTATGTGTTAAGTACTGGGGTACAAAGAGAAAAGTAAGACCACCCCTGCTCCCAAGGAAGTCACATTCTCACGGGGGAGACAATACATAAGTGCCTACTATATGTGAGAGCCTTAACCTGGAAAGGAAGGAAATGACATCTCAGTTCTTTGATGAGTTTTTATATGGAAAGGAGTGGGATGGGCTGGGATAAAAGGTTCAACCTTGCTGTCTGGTTCATTTCCAGAAAGAAGGAATGTTGTTTTCAAAGTATGAGAGTTTCTAGCCACTTTTAGGCTTTTGGATGTTCCCCAAAAGCATCCTTTGTTGGTAGGGAACTTTGGGGATGATTGGACTGCTTCAAAGGAGGATGACCTTTGGACAATTAGAATCCTTAATTCATCCCAACCAGACCTGCTGGAAAAGTCACGTGCCATTCGTCAAGCCAGAGATGAGAGGACATTTCACATCTTTTATTACATGATTGCTGGGGCTAAGGAACAAATGAAAAGTAAGTGTCTAGACAAGAATTAGACAAGGGATTGAGTGGCTTCAGCTCTTTCTCTTGCATGAGATGTCTCTAGCTTTTAGAAATAATGGCCTGGAACCTGAAAGGAAAAGGAGTTTTGTAGTTGTGAGTGACCCATCTTTACACTTCAGGTCTGATAAATTTATGCCTGACCCTCAGGATACTAGGGAGTGCCCAAATGGCCTAAAAAAAAAAGACTATGCCTCCAACTCATGACTGTTGGCTTCCCTTCTCATGTATCACAAGACCAAATAAAGTTAACACTCAGTAATTTGAGAATTAATCATCCAATCTGTGAATTATTCGGTCCATTTACTTTTCTCTCTCTCTCTTTCTTTTGTCATTAGCCTCTTGGCCTTCTCATCAAATATCTGCACCCCTACTGAAGGTGGGGCAGGAACATGAGAGGAGATGAAACCCTTTCCAGGCAGTTCTGATTCTTGTTAATAGCTGATGAAAAGTAAAGGGGAAAAAGAGAGTTGGGACTATTAGTAAATTTGATTTTTCCCATCCTCTTCTCCATTTTCCTGGATAATAAAGAACTGGCAAAATGCCCCATTCAGCCCTTCTTTGTTCATTTGAGTTACTCCAAAGTCCTACTTAAATTCAGCCTTCGGTTTACCACATTAGTTTCCAAGTGAATTGGTCTAAAAAGAGACCTTTAAAAAGATATTTTAGCAAGACAAAAAACTAAGTAAGCTCGATGTAAAAGGTTTATATTATTCCAGCTTTGGAGACCACCCTATACCTTTACTAATGATAGCTACCAAACTCAGCATAAAAAGCATTGGGTTTGTTTTTTTTTTACAACCACCTCTGTTCTTTTGGAGAAGAGTAAGGTGGAAGTGGGATGGTTTTCAAATCACTTTAGACTTGTTACTGTCATGGAATCAAGAAAACTTCCTGTTGAAAAAAAAATACCATTATCCTAATGCCCTGACCATTTTTCTCTCTCCTCATCCTTCAGATGATTTATTACTCGAAGGCTTCAACAATTATACATTTCTTTCCAATGGCTTCGTACCCATTCCTGCTGCCCAGGATGATGAGATGTTCCAGGAGACCTTGGAGGCCATGGGAATTATGGGTTTTAGTGAAGAGGAACAGCTTGGTAAGGATCTAAGAACTTCAGGGTCCAGAAGTATTATGTCAGATAGGCACCCTTGGCTACCAGCATCAGAGTGTTCTTTTGAGACAAAAAGAAACTTTCTGTACTTGTTATTCTAGAGATTAGAGCTTAAAACGACAATATTATGGGCTCATCTTTGGGAGGAAAAAAAAAGAAAATACCTTTTGTAGAGATAAATGTTTCTTTTAAAAATTTCTATTTTACTGGCATGCCTCTAAAAGCAGGGCCATGTTAATGTTACAATTTTAAAAAGTGTCATGGAATAGTATCTCATCATGAGAACAGAATATGCCATGGAGGTCATTAAAATAAAAATTATTTTTCTCAAAATTAATTCTTTTAAGACTTTCTGTTCTGGGTTAGATACAACTCAAGATTATTATCACTCAAAAATACCCATTTAGAAACATAGAGATTTCCCTTACTTTTCTCTGTCATGTCCTGGTGTTTTCTGTGGGGCAACTCTTCTCAAAAGAGGAGGGACTGAGCTCAGTCACTAGGCATTAGTGATGTATCGCAAGGCTGAATCTGTGACACACTCTGTCATCCCTAGGATACTTTTTGATGGTGTGGATGTCTAGGCTCCTGAATAGCACAGGACAGGCCATAGGAGGTCTTAGGACATCTACAGAAAAGGCTCCAGAAAAAATCCAGAAGGGAGCACAAGATTTCCTCTGTGAAGTCTTGCACATAGCTTGGTGAATAACACCAAACACTGCTTGGTTTGATGTGGATATGACAGTGCTATCTGCCCTGTTAATCCATGGTAGCATAGTGCATATAAGCATAACTTGGTGTCATGAACCTGATTTCAAATCCTCTCTCAGATACTTACTGTGTGACCCTGGGGAGTCATTTAACTTCTGCCTGCCTCAGTTGCCTTCCCTGTGAAATGGAAGTGATAATAATAGTCCTTACCTCACAGGGTTGTTGAGAGGATCAAATGAGATAATATTTATACTGCTTTGTAAAGCTTAAAGTGTTTATAGAAATGCTGGGTATTACCACCACCACCATCACCACTATCACCACCACCATCACCACTACCACCATCACCACCACCATCACCATCACCACCACCACCACCATCACCACCATCACCACCACCACCATCACCACCATCACCACCACCACCATCACCACCACCATCACCATCACCATCACCATCACCATCACCACCACCACCATCACCACCATCACCACCACCACCACCATCACCATCACCACCACCACCACCACCACCATCACCACCACTGCCACCATCACCACCATCACCATCACCACCATCACTACTACCACCACCATCATAACTACCACCACCACCACCACCACCATCACCATCACCACCACCACCACCATCACCACCACTACCATCATCACCACCATCACCATCATCATCATCGTCATCACCACCATCACCACCACCATCATAACTACCATCATCACCACCATCACCATCATCATCATCATCATCATCACCGTCACCACCATCACCACCACCAGATGATCACCAGCATCACCTGGTGCTCTAGCTACTGGATCACTTAGCTGCCTCAAATGGATGAATTGCAGAACTGCTTTGAAACTTTAGAGAATATCCCAAATATGAATCCAGTATTTTAACATTGGTGTTCCTATAACTTGGAGTCTTCAAGAATGATTCATTTTGTTTTGTTTTGGTCAAAAGGCTTTGAATTTTTCATTGTAGGAGTTTTTTGGGGGAGAGGAGAGTTGGAAGGTACCTTGGACATCATCTTGTCCAATGCTTTATTTCTACAGAAGAGGAAAGTGAGGCCCAGAGAGGAAAAGTTTTTTCTTAAGGTCACATATCTAGCTGATGGCAGAATCAGTCAGTTGGCAAACATCTATTATACACCTACTGTGTGCCAGGTACAGGGCTGAGAGTGGGTAGACACAAAGAAAGACAAAAACAGTTCTTGCTCTCAAGGAACTGAGTCTAATAGAAATTAGAATTCTTTTGACACCTAGGCCAGGCTCTTTCAAGTACACTGCTTCCATAGCTTTAAGGGGAATAGTTCCAGGGGTGGGGATCCTGTGCTTCTCAGTGCAGTCCTTTGACCAAATCCAAACTTCACCGATAAGTCTGGATTCAGTCAAAGGACCGCACTTAAGGACCTAGAGGGCCACATGTGGCCTCGAGACTGCAGGTTCCCCACTCCTGGAAGCCCTTCTGAAGGTTTAGAGAAGTGCTTAGAACAAGTAGTATAAAGATCATTCATCCAAGGGGACCTCAGCAAAGCAGTCAAATGAGGGTGACCTAAAATGACATCTAATTGACTGAAATAATTCAGTGGAACAAATGTTTAAAGTTCTGATTATGTAGCTACAAAGATGAATCAGTTCATATGT
Organism: Gymnobelideus leadbeateri; assembly: GCA_011680675.1. Taxonomy (NCBI): domain Eukaryota; kingdom Metazoa; phylum Chordata; class Mammalia; order Diprotodontia; family Petauridae; genus Gymnobelideus; species Gymnobelideus leadbeateri. The sequence continues at coordinate 216,562 of WOXC01011605.1, read as the reverse complement.
TTGCCCATATTTATTTTCTCTATATTTGTTAGTTCCTTTGTGATCAAGACATATGATTTCACCAGGATAGGGAACTCTTGTGGAAGCATCCTCCAAGTAATGCAAATAAGATTAGTGCCCATGTGTAATCTATAGAAGGTTGCCTGAAGGCAAACTGAGAAGTTAGATGACTTGTCCATGGTCTCACAACCAGTAGGAAGCAGAGGCAGAATTAGGACTGACATCTCCCTAAATACAAGACTAATTCAATGTTCCTACACTCAGAAATTTCCTCTTACAATTTCTTTTTTTTTTTTTAAAGCAGTTGGGGTTAAGTAACTTGCTCAAGGTTACACAACCAGTCATTATTTATGTGTGGGTGCTCATTTTCTGAGGCCAAATCCGATCCTGGGTTGTCCCAACTCCAGGGCCTCGCTCTTACTCACTGCGCCACCTAGCCGCCCCTCTCTTATAATTTCTTATGGCACAATAACATTTCCTTAAGTTCATATAGTTTGCACAGTTATTCCCCAATGGATGAACATATGGGCTTCTTCTAAGTTTTAATGATGCTATGAATAGTTTTGCACAAATAGGGCTCCCCCATCTTAATAACATTCTTAGGGGACAGTCCTAGGGACCAGGATCAAAGAATATAGACGCAGTTGCTGCCATTATTATATAAAACTATATTATCCGTTAAAAAATAAAAGAGCAAACCAATTCTAGTTTAGTGAACAATATAACAATATTATGCTGTTCAAGGCATGGCCTTGCCAATTTTATTGTTTTTATGATCTCAGACAATCTAAGGGGTATAAGGTATTGTCTCAGAGTTGTTTTAATTTTCATTTTTTCAGTTTATTAATGATTTTAAATGGTTTGGGGTCATTTCTGTTTATTTTGAAAACAGCTCAGGCCATGTTTTTTATAAGCTGGTTAGTTATTTTTTCCCTTGGAAATATGTCTTTTGCCCAAAGTCAAACTAAGGTCATTTGCAAATTATGCTAGGCGTCTGAATATTTGGAATATTTGCATCATAAGTTCAATTTCTCATTTTCATCCTAATATATGACATGAAGATATAGCCTTAAAACAGTCTAACTTGTGAAATTTCTCTTTGCTTAACTTTATTCCATTTTTGAGTGGGAAATTACGTTATTTTCCCTTTCCTGACACATAGTATCATCATGCTTTAAGCTTCTCATTTGAAATACACTGGGTAAAATCCATGTTTCTAATGACTTTTAAAATTCTCACTCATAAATCAAATCTTTGTTTTGAGACTTATTTCTCGTCTCTTTCTCTCTGACCACAGCCATGTTGAAGGTTGTTTCATCTGTCCTGCAGCTTGGAAATATTGTCTTTAAGAAGGAAAGGAATACAGACCAAGCATCGATGCCAGATAACACAGGTATTTTTTTCTGCATTATTTCAAAACAATTAGAGTGAAAGACGTTTTTCATATGGTATTATCTAGGTAGTTGATAATTAGTTATTATTAGAACCTATGAAGGACTTGAAAAAATGATTGAGTTACTGGTGACTTCATTTTCAGACTCTGCAACTCCTAAAGATATCTATACGTAATTTTTTTTTAATTAAAGGGATATTTTAAAAGGAAGTTAATTTAAATATACCTGGGCCAGAAAGGACCTAAGAAGGTAAAACCATAGACTTATAGAGTTGGATAGGGTATTAGAGATCATTTACTATAGAAATACATAGAGATGTTGAATGAGTTACCCAAGGTGAGAAAGTTAGGGAGTGGTAAAATTGTCACTGGGGCCCAGGTCTCCAGACTCTCAGGACAGTACTCTTTCCACTGTACTGTTTTGCTTAGTCCATCCTTAATGCCCTGTCTAAAATAGTTTTAAAAAAAAAGCTAGCATTTATGTAGTGCTTTAAGGTTTTGCAAAGTAATTTTGAAATATTATCTTATTTTATTCTTTTTTTTTCTTTTTCTTTTTGGAGGGCAATTGGGGTTAAGTGACTTGCGCAAGGTCACACGGCTAGGTTTTTGTTTGTGTGTGTGTTAAGTGTCTGAGGCCGGATCCGAACTCAGGTCCTTCTGACTCCAGGGCCGACGCTCTACTCACTGCACCACCTAGCCGCCCCATCTCATTTTATTCTTACAATAACCTTGGGAGATAGATGCTATTTTTAACTTCATTTTAAAGATGAGGAAACGGAGGCAGGCAGAGGTGAAGTGACTTGTTCAGGATCACACAGTGAGTTTGAAGCTGAATTTGAACTCAGGTCTTCATGAATCCAGGTTCAGTGCTGTACCCGATACACTACCTCCCTGCCTCCAACCGGTCTCCAAGACTTACCATACCTAAAGCATCATAGATACTGGATATTGTTGTAACATGCACAGCAGACATTAGTGATTATAACACATTTAATATTTACATTAAGAGACTTCTATTTTGGGGCGGCGCCGGCCCTGGAGTCAGGAGGATCTGAGTTCAAATCTGGCCTCAGACACCTAACACAAAAAAACTAGCCGGGTGACCTTAGGCAAGTCATTTAACCCCAACTGCTCTCAAAAAAAAAAAGACTTCTATTTTAAAAACTGCTTTGGGGAGAGTTTAAAACCTTTATGGTTCTAAGTTATTTTAATAATAATAATAGCATTTATATATCATTTTAAGGTTTGCAAATCACTTTAGGAATGCCTCATTTAATCCTCATGACAACCCTGGGACATATTGTTATCTTTACAGGTGAAGAAACTAAGACAGACAAGTTAAGGGATTTTCCCAGGGTCACAGAGTTAGTGTCTGAGTCTGAATTTGAACTTGGGTCTTCCTGATTCCAGGTCTAGCACTCTATTCACAGTGCCACCTAGGTGCCCCCTTCTACATGCATGATGCCAGGGCAAATAAATTATCCTAGTAGTTCTTAGTTTCAGAAGAATGTATGATCCTTGAGCAGAGGGAATTTTGGTGGTGGTGGTGATGTTTTATCTTCTTATCCCCAGAATCTAACACAATGCCTTTTGCCTAGTAGGCACTTAATAAATGCTTATTAAATTGAATTTATTTGAGTCAGATTCAAGAAATACAATACCAGAGACAGGAGTCCTATCACCCACTCATAGATCCCTCATTCATTCATCCATTTATTTATTCAATGAACACTTATTAAGCACCCACTGTTTTAGGTATGTGGGGGGTGGGAAGCAGAGAGACAAGCATAAATTAGATACTATCCCTACTTTTAAGGAATTTTGTAATCTAGTCTTCTAGATTATGAGTCTCTCTCCTAGATTCTAGGTCTGTGCTATGTCTAAAATAATAGATTTATTTATAGATCCCACAAATGTCGCTTTGTGTGTCTTAATTTACAAATCTCCCCTCCGTCTTTGAACTCACTGGTGTCTCTTTACCCCCTAGCGGCTCAGAAAGTTTGCCATCTAATGGGTATAAACGTGACCGATTTCACCAGGTCCATTCTTACACCGAGGATCAAAGTTGGCCGGGACGTGGTGCAGAAGGCTCAGACCAAAGAACAGGTAATAATATCAATTGGGTTGATTGCTGTGGCATGCTGGCTCTGAAAGGAGCCCTCTTCTGGGGTCAAGTCCAACCACTTTTAAGCAGCCTACCCTCTGAATCATTCATCCTATCGTCCCTCCTTAAAGATCTTCAGTGAAAAGGACTACAGTTTAATAGTATTTAATTATCCTGTTCCCCTGTTAAATTTCATTGTCACCCTATCAACATATTCAATTTTCCTACTAAATAGCATTTAATCACTTCTGTCACAGAATTCTTTCCTATGGCTAAGCACTGTATCTCCTGTAGTATGAGACCCTATCTTCCACTTTTATGGGAATGGCATCTTTGTTCTCTTAGAAAGTGTTAGGTTTGGGAAGAAGGTGAAATTAAAAGCTGAATAAAAATCGGCCTGACTCATGCGAATCTTTGCAAAGTAGTCTTTTGGTTTCTTTACCACTCCAGGCCGACTTTGCCATAGAAGCATTGGCCAAAGCAACCTATGAGCGCCTCTTCCGCTGGATACTGACCCGAGTGAACAAGGCTCTAGATAAAACACACAGACAAGGAGCATCCTTCTTGGGGATCCTAGACATCGCTGGATTTGAAATCTTTGAGGTAAAGCACAAGGAGAATCAATGACTGTGGCCTGTGACGCAGCTTCTTTCTGGAGAAATAGAACTTTCTTGAGAAAGGAAAATGGCAGAATTGGGCTCCACTACAACAACAACAACAATAATAAATAAAGTGTTTTAAGGTTTATAAAACACATTACAAACATTACCTCATTTTTCCTCACAACAACCCTGAGGGGTAGGTGCCATTATTATCCCCCATTTTACAGGTGAGGAAACTGAGTCAGACAGAGGTTAAGTAATTTGTTCAGGATTATAGAGATACTAAGTGTCTAAGGGATCAGATCTGAACTCAGGTCTTCCTAATTCTAGGCCCAGAGCTCTATCTACTGTGCCACTGTTTAGATCTTTCTTCTTTATTTAGTTTTCATACATTGTGTGGGCAAAGCCTTGAAAATATAGGCTCTGGGGCAGTTAGGTGGTACAGTGGATAGAACACTGGCCCTAGAATCAGGAGGATCTTAAAGAGTTTAAATCCGGTCTGTATGACCCTGGGCAATTCACATAACCCAAATTGCCCCCCAATTTTTTTTCTGAGCTCTTACCCTTGTCCCACTTCAGCCTGGGAAGGATTGAAAGTGTCTTCTACCTAGGTTTTGCCTGAGAGATAAGCTAGCTTTTCTTATCATTGAGTGGACACACTTGAGAGAGGAGTTGTCCATGAAACAGAATCAGTCATTTAGATAAGCTTGCCAGAGACCTTGAATCAGTTTTCAAAGTGTGGCTTTATTTTTTGTTTCAAGCAAATTCCCAGAGCATCAGTAATGTCCTTACCTTTAAGTACCAAATACATGACATTATCTCAAATTCTCTAGCCCAATAGATGTGACTTTTAGGTAATTTAATTAACCATATTTTTCTGGTATTGTTAATAATGGAGATAAGTAAGCAGAGTGGCCATATTAATTTTTAATTGTAACTTCTACTGGATATTGTAGGCAAGTAAAATTCTTTAATGTTTTTTGTCCAGATTGCAATTTTTTTTTGCTTTGCATTTGATATAGAATGTGCTTTTTTGACATTAGTTTCTAAGTTCATGTTATATACTGAAATCTTGGAAATAAACTACCCTAGCTGGAGGAAATCATGGGCTTTGGATTTTCCACTGGTGCCCAAGTTGCTCTGACGGACAACAACTTCATATTTTCCCCTTTTGTTTCTCGTGGTTCATGGGCCTCTTCTGATCTGCCTTGTTTATAGGTTAACTCCTTTGAGCAACTCTGCATCAATTATACAAATGAAAAATTACAGCAACTCTTCAACCACACCATGTTTATCCTGGAGCAAGAGGAATATCAGAGGGAAGGGATTGAGTGGAATTTTATTGACTTTGGCCTGGATCTGCAACCTTGCATTGAACTGATTGAGAGGCCTGTGAGTTCATCTTTGTGTGTAGTACACATATACCTCATGGTTTTTTTGTTTTGGGGGAGGCTTTTTGTACAGAGACAGCAAGCCTGATGGTATTGCTATACATCAGGTGCATGGCTTCACTCAATGGACAACCCTTCTGATTGACTTATGGGGTGGGGGAAAAGGGGGTTGTCAGCTGGCAGTGGTTCCTAAAACTTAAGCTTGGAGTTTCTCTGCCTAGCCAATTTGTTAAAAAGTTAATGACCTCTAAACAACTGCTTGAGTGCACTAGAGATGCTATTTTTTTTTTTTTTTTGCTTTTTGGAGGGCAATTGGGGTTAACTTGCCCAAGGTCACACGGCTAGGTTTCTGTTTGTGTGTGCGTTAAGTGTCTGAGGCTGGAACCGAACTCAGGTCCTTCTGACTCCAGGGCCGATGCTCTATTCACTGCGCCACCTAGCCGCCCCGAGATGCTAACTATTAAAAGAACTTTTTACATAGAGTAGAAATTCTATTTGTACTTTCTAATTGATGAGTTCTTTTTTCCAGTAAATTGTTTTCTTAAAGGAGAGCATATACATATATACATACATATACATATATAGACACACATTAACATGTTTATCTATATATCTGTCTATCTATCTATCTAAAATTTTTGTTGTTCAGTCGTTTTCAGTAGTGTCCAACATTTTGTGACCCCATTTGGGGTTTTCTTGGGAAAGATATTGGAGTGGTTTGCCATTTCCTTTTCCAGGTCATTTTACAGATGAGGAAATTGAGGCCAAATTTGTACTCAGGCAGATGAATTTTCCTGACTCTAGGCCCAGCACTCTATCTACTGTTAGCTGGTAATACATATACATACACATATACATATATGCATACACACATACACACATGTATATAATGTGCATTTCTGTGTGCATGCACATAGACCTATGCATATATGCATGTAGATGGATACTCACACAATGCACATGTGTACCCACACATGTGTGTATGTATATTGTGTATGAATATGTATACATATATACATGTACATATGCACACACATACACATATGTATACATATACACATACACATACATATACACATACACACATATACATATACACACATATACATATACATATACACACATATACATATACATATACATATACATATACATATACATATACATATACATATACATATACGGTTGTGTTTGAATAGACAGATTTGCAACAGTTTCATATGTATGTGTTAGTTTCTAGCTACTGTATAGCAGTAATGGTACTTCTCAAAATAAGTCTCCTTCTCTTGATTACTGCCCAGATTGCTATATTTGCTACTATGGTTCCTCATCATCCTCTAACCAAATCTTACTTGAGTTTTTTAGTGGACCTTTGATATGTTTCTTATACAATTTCCTAAAATGTGGTGGTCAGATTTTCTTTCTTCTCGGATTTTTTTCTCTGAGGCCAGAGGTCTAGGTTTGTTCCTCTCAGTCATCCTCCAAATCCATCCCTTTCATCAATATTATTTCTCAATCTTTTAAAAATACAATTATTTTATGAATTTTTCCCCTGACTTGACTAGGAGACATCTGCCATCTTGTCCTTCACTATATGAAGTCTATTCTTTGAAATTTCTCGAAATTTTCATGTTTTTCTTATTGATTTCCATACTGTTGTGTTCCAACATCTCCTGAGAGTCTATAGTTTTCCTCAGTTTGTCCTTTATCGTGGCTGATTGGTTGTTGTTATTTTGTTGATTCCATTTATTCCTCTAATTCCTTCATTCTATCTGTTATCCACTTAGTTGTTCCTTTAGAATTATTTTATATTTCATGATACAGCTTTGGATTCTGTCTCAGCCTGTCCTTCTTCTGATGATTTTCTTGTAGTATCTTTTTGGTGTTATGTTGGAGCTGTTTCAGAGCTGCTTGTTTTATGGATATTGGCTTTAAATTTTCTTGTCAGGATATCTGACCAGTTTGAGGGATTTCAGGGTTTTCATTGCTTTCGTTATTACATGGAATCATAAGGAGTGAGGTTCCCTTGACTTCTTATTCTGCCTTCTTGTCTTCCATATGAAGCCTTTCCACATTCTCCTTAATGCTAGCACTTTCTCTGTTAATTATCCCCAGTTTATCAATATATTATCTATAATAATTATGTTATATAATATATATTATGCCATATTAGATAAAACATATATCATAAGGGAATATGTATTACATTATATATTTTCTATAATATTTTTTTCCAATTACATGTAAACAATTTTAAACATTCATTAAATTTTTTTTTGAGTTCCAAATTCTCTCTATCCCTCCCTCCCCCCATTGAAAAAGCAAGCAATTTGATGTAGGTTTTACATGTACACTGATGTAGAACATATTTCCCTATTAATCGTGTGGTGAAAGAAAACAAATAAAAAAACCCAAGAAAAATAAAGTTTTAAAAAAGTGTGCCTTGATCTGCATTCAGGCTCCATCAGTTATTTTTCTGGAGGTGGATAGCATTTTTTATCATGAGTCTTTCAGAATTATCTTAGATTATTGTATTACTGAGTCACTCACAGTTGATTCATTCACCAAGCATAGAACATTGCTCTTACTGTATACAATGTTCTCTTGGTTCTGTTTACTTTACTTTGCATCAGTTCATGGACATCTTTCCAGGTTTTTCTAAAGGCATCCTGAGGAACTTACAATCCATTGGGGGAAACAACATGCAAACAAACATACAAAGCAAACTATATACAGGATAAATAGGAGATAATTAACAAAAGGAAGGCACTGAAATTAAGAAGGACTAGGGAAAACTTCCTGTAGAAAGTGAGATTTTAGTTGTGATTTGAAGGAAGCCAGGGAAGTCAGTAGGCAGAGTAGAAGAGGGAGAATCTTCCAGTCATGAGAGACAACCAGAGAAAATACCCAAAGCTGAGAGATGGAGTATCTGCATTGCTTAGCACAGTGCCTAGTATGTAATAGGTGCTTGATAAATTCTTGGTGTTGACTTAAGAAGTTCCCCTGTGGGGTGGCTACGTGATGCAGTGAATAGAGCACCAACCCTGGAGTCAGGAGGACCTGAATTCAAATCCAGCCTCAGATACTTAACACTTACTAGCCCTGTGACCTTAGGCAAGTCACTTAACCCCAATTGCCCTGCCTCCCCTCCTCCAAAAAGGAAAAAAGTTCCCCTTTTATAGAGTGTTTCTTTTACCACTGTGAGTCTCTGGGCCAAGAAGAATGAAACTAAACCAGGAGATTTGTCTAATGTTTTGGCATTTGTAAGCAGGGAATCTTTGGTTCTCCTGATACTTTATTAAGAAAGTGAAGGTATGAGGGAATAAGAGCCACACACACCTAGCAGTCAAGGTTGGGAATGCCAAATAATCAAGTCCATCTGGAAATTATTTCATTCTGAACCATCATATAGCACCAAGAGAAACTACAAGGAGAAGGAAGAAAATAATAGGCAGTAGGAAAATGCCTGTATGTTTTCAAATTAAACAAATAATATATATGTTATTGATTCTCTCTTTCTCTGTGTCTCTGCCTCTCTCTCCTTATATCCCTCCCCTCCCCTACTCCCATCTCTCCGTAGTTTGGGTACTTTTTGTTTTGTTTTGTGAATTGGCCGTGACTTTGATTTACTTTTTTCCCCCAGAACAACCCTCCTGGTGTCCTGGCCCTGCTGGATGAGGAGTGCTGGTTCCCCAAAGCCACAGACAAGTCCTTTGTGGAGAAGCTATGCTCAGAACAGGGCAATCATCCCAAATTTCAGAAACCCAAGCAGCTCAAGGATAAGACTGAGTTCTCTATTATCCACTATGCCGGAAAGGTATTAATTAGTCCTCCTGTTTAGAGTCATTCCCTCCTATTTTAGGACTTTCTTAACTCCTGTGAATACCACCCCAACCCCCTAAATCCCTCTTACAAATTAAACCTGTTATAAAATTTAATTGTTATTGTTTGTTGACATGTGAGGAAGATTTCCCAAGGTACTTTTTTTTTTTTGGCTTTTTGGAGGGGGGAAGATAGGGTAATTGGGGTTAAGTGACTTGCCCAAGGTCACACAGCTAGTTTTTGTGTTAAGTGTCTGAGGTCGGATTTGCACTCAGGTCCTTCTGACCTCCAGGGCCGGTGCTCTATTCACTGCACCACCTAACTGCCCCAGTACTTATTTTGAAGGCTATTTACAGTTACTGTTCAACAATTAAAACACTCCATCCCTTGGTTCTGGGCATTTTCTCTGGCTGTCCCCCTTGCCTACAATGTTCTCCCTCCTCATCTTTGCCTCCTGGCTTCCCCAGCTTCCTTTACAACCCAACTAACACCTCATCATCTATAGGAAACCTTTCCTAGCCCCTTTCCATTCTAAAGTCTCTTCTTTGAGCTGCTGATTTCCTATTTATCCTGTATGTAGCTTGTTTGTACATATTTCTTTGCTTGCTGTTTTCTCCATTAGACTGTGAGTTCCTTGAGACTACCTTTTGCTTCTTTTTGTATCCTTACCCCTTAGCAGCCCCTGCCATATAGTAGATGCTTAATAAATGTTTATTGACCGACTGGAGTAAAAATAACAAGTTGGTCAATGATCATAATCTCAGTGGACATAGCCACATAATGATTCAACCCTTGTTCTCTCTTATTAACTGAGATCAGTTAATTAACTTCTAAATGACATTATTCTTGACAGGTTGACTACAATGCAAGTGCTTGGCTGACAAAGAATATGGACCCCCTGAATGATAATGTGACTTCTCTGCTCAATGCCTCCTCAGACAAATTTGTGGCTGACCTATGGAAAGATGGTATGGTCCTCCTCTCTGACTATTGCAGACAATCTGGAAATTTTTTCCCCATATTCCCCATTCTCCTCTCCAAATAGGGTTTACAGCCAGTATGTGATCCTGCCTTTCTCCATAGTCACAGAATCATACCAGGGAGATTTGAAATCCACTTCCCAACTTCAGCTAGATGATGAGCTAATGAAATTTTATTGAAGCAATCAACCCAGAGAATGTCCCCTTAGCTGCCCCCAAACTGACAGGTTCAATCAATATCCCAAGGGTGGTGAAAAGGTAGTAAGTAGCTTGAGGAAGCACAATTAGAAACTAAGGATGGTGTTTTTTCTGCCTTATCCAAACCTTTAGTGCCTACAGCTTTATTTTGTTCTTCCAGACCCCATAGACTAGTGATCATTTGCAAGGCAGTCTTATTTCTAAGTGTAATCTGAAAGAGCTTGGTGGGAGACACTGAAGACCCAGAGGCAGCTAGATGGCACAGTGGATAGATTGCTGGGCTTGGATTATGGAAGATCCCAAGTTCAAATGTGGCCTTAGATACTTACAGGTTGTGTGACCCTGGACAGGTCACTTTATCTCTGTCTGCCTCAGTTTTTTCAACTGTTAAATGGGAATAATAACAGTATCCCAAGGTTGTTGTGAAGATAAAGTGAAGTAATATTTACAAATATTTTTACAGTGTTTGGCGTATAATAGGTACTTAATAAATGTTTGCTCCCTTTGCTCCTCCTGATCCAGATAGACTTTATGTGAGCAGTACTAAGAACTAAGGGGATCTACTTCCATTCTTTTTTTGTTTTTTTGTTTTTTTTTGGAGGGCAATTGGGGTTAAGTAATTTGCCCAAGGTCACACGGCTAGGTTTTTGTTTGTGTGTGTTGAGTGTCTGAGGCCAGATCCGAACTCAGGTCCTTCTGACTCCAGGGCCAGCGCTCTATTCACTGTGCCACCTAGCCGCCCCTCTACTTCCATTCTTAAAGGCTAATCAGTCCTCACAAGCTCCTTGGAGGCTTCCCAGATAGGTTTTGAAGCAAATCTCTTACCTCTTCTACACCATCCCAACTCTTATAACCTCTTGGGGCATTCAGCTCACAAAGAAAAGCATTAGGGACAGCTAGGTGGTGCAGTGAATAGAGGACCGGCCCTGGAGTCAGGAGGACTTGAGTTCAAATTCAGCCTCAGACACGTAACACTTTCTAGCCGTGTGATCTTGGGCAAGTCATTTAACCCCAACCGCCCTGCCTTCCCCCTCCAAAAAAAGGGGCAAAAGCAAATTTAAAAAAAAAATAAATAAACTGTTAGATTTATCCTGAAAGTGACCACGCCCATGCAAAAGTACTATCTGACCTTTACAAAATATTTTAAGGTTTGCAAAGCACTTTGTATGTATTATACCATTTAAGCTTCACCACAAACCCATAAATTTGGCATGGTAGGTACTATTATTTTCATTTTATAAATTAGGAAACCAAGGCTCAGAAATATGTAACTTGTCTCCATGGCCACATAACTTAATAAGTTTTGGAAGCAGGATTTGAATGCTACTTCTCATCTCCAAATCCAGCTCTCCATCCACTGTAGCTATTGGGAAGGGAATTCGTGGTTTCTCATTTCTATATGAATAATGCCCTTGTAAGAATTTCCTCAGAGAAGGCTATATGCATCATTCACAAGTCCCCTGATCCTAGCATGGCCTTGTGCTCTGCCCACAAGGAATATAGAACCCGACTGAAGATAGGCTGTGACCTGATGGGGAGAATGGAGGGTGTTGACGTGATTCTTTTATGTACTTGGCAGTGGATCGAATTGTGGGGCTGGACCAGATGGCCAAGATGACAGAAAGTTCACTACCTAGTGCCTCTAAGACGAAGAAGGGCATGTTTCGGACAGTGGGGCAGCTGTACAAGGAACAACTTGGGAAACTAATGACTACACTGAGGAACACCACACCCAACTTTGTCCGATGTATCATCCCCAACCATGAAAAGCGGGTAAAATCTATGTCTCATCCAGCTTCCAAAGAGGACTCTCTGGCTTTGCTTAGGTCCTCCCAAATGACTTTAAGCTTTTAAGACCTTTCCCCAAAGGGTACCAAAAGCCCAGGCTGAAGGATTTGAGATCTCATTTTCTTGAGAGAGGGAGGATGGTACCTCTGGGGATACTGTGAGGGACTCAAATTATGACTGAATGGGCTGGGAAGAAACAGTGGCAGTCATGGGGAAGAGGGAAAATTATGGGTCATCTGACCTCAAATGACCTCAAGGGTCTTTCACTGCACAGTTAAGGGTGCTTCACATTTGTCTCCCAAATCTAACTGGGAACTAAAGGAAGAAGTGAGAAAAAAGGGGAAAATTAAATTCAGAGGGTTTTTTTTTAGAGATAAAGAAGGGCATGTAGGTCAGAGGAAGGACCAAGAGAAAGTTTATAACAGCATTCCTGACCTAGCTAGATCTTTTGGTAGGGGGCAGTTTTAATTTGGATGATCTAAACACATCAGCTCTCAACAACCTGATTTCCAAGTTTGCATATGGTCCTAGAGTGCTCATCACTGTCTCCCCCTCCTCACTTTCTAACTCCTTCATAGTCTGGAAAACTTGATGCATTTCTGGTGCTGGAGCAGCTTCGATGCAATGGAGTCTTGGAAGGCATTCGGATCTGTCGTCAGGGCTTCCCCAACCGAATTGTATTCCAAGAATTCCGCCAACGGTAGGTTCTCCTGTTTCTGAACAACTTACGTTGGTGGGGATGCTTAGTCAATGGGGACTGGGTGAAAAGAAGGGTGATGGTGAAACAGCCCTGAGTAACTTCTTTCATTTTATTTCCAGCTATGAGATCTTGGCAGCAAATGCCATTCCTAAAGGGTTCATGGATGGGAAGCAGGCTTGTATCCTCATGGTAAGTACAGGCCTTGCCCATACACTGAGTGTCTAGACCTTTGGTCCTGCAGCAATGAACCACTTCTATATTACGGTCCTTTAAAAAGACACTTGTGTTTTTGTTCATCACTCAACTTCTTGTTGGAATTAAGAATGTTTTTCCTCCTCCCTCCATAGATTAAAGCACTAGAACTTGATCCCAACTTGTACAGAATTGGGCAAAGTAAAATCTTCTTTAGAACTGGTGTCCTAGCTCATCTGGAAGAGGAGAGAGACTTGAAGATCACAGATGTCATCATGGCATTCCAAGCAATGAGTCGGGGTTATCTGGCAAGAAAGTAAAGACATTTTTCCATATCTCAATCTTTCCTCCTTCCTTGTACCCCTAAGATACAACCCCCTAACTGTTTTTCATTTTGAATTTCATGTTTGATATGAAAGATGACAAAATAGTGAATCATGAACTTGTGATTTAGAAAAATGGGTGCCCTCTCCACTTTGTAGACTGTGAGGGATGGACTGGTTATGGGTTTAGATAGCTGAATCTATTGATGGAAATACCACCCAGAAATCTAAAAGCACCAATGAAGAGTTTATATGCCTAGGGTATACTAGGTCTGGCCAGTTCCTGTATTTGGGGAGCAGTGGTAGAAGGAAAGATTCATGACAATGGATTACCAAGTGGATAGAGCTGTGTAAGTCTGCCCTAGGGACTAGCCTCATGCAGTATACCTCATAACTATGTTTTCATCCCCATTCCAATGACTGTATTCCTAAAGTTCAATTAAAGATACTAGGGCTGCTGTATCACACCGATGTTGTAGAGTTCATCAAGATGGTAACCATTCAAGAATGAGAGAAGTCATTCACTTTGCCTCATAGCCCTCTGATGGGGAAAATGTGGGAAGGTGACTGGTCTCCACTTCAATATTGCCAATTTATAGCCTGAAGAAGAGAAGAATTTTTCTTCTTTCAAAAAATACAGTTGTAGAGAGGAGACACCATCAATGGCAATGGTATTCTTCTGATTAGTTGATGGTGTCCCAGCATTCAAAGCTTTGTGTTCCAAGGCCATAGCTTTGAGACAATGTATTTTTATGGAGACCCTGCTTCCCCAATGACTGCATGGCTAGCACATTTCTCACCTCCTGCTTATCTAAGCTAGGTTGGTGAGCAGAACCAGTTCTTTGTGTGAATCCTGAGCTTCTACAGAATGCCAATATGGACTATATAAAGTGTCCATGATGGGTGTGGCCCTTTGTTTCTACTTGGTTTTAATTTTTTTCTTAATATAAACTAAACAAAATCTGGCCCCTATTTCTAGGGTAGTTTCCATCTCAGTTTTCAGAGACAGAAAAAATGTTGTAATCAACAGAATGTAGAAAAAGTATACTGAGTAGGATATTGGAGGCCAAGGCAGAGACTGGTGTAGCTTAGATCAAGTCATTCTATTCTGAGAAAACAGATCTTTCTGGATTCTCCATTCTCAGAGAAGGTCTTTCCTCAGAGTATCACTGTCTTTGTTTGCAGAGCCTTTGCCAAGAGGCAGCAGCAGCTCACTGCCATGAAAGTCATCCAGAGAAACTGTGCCGCCTACCTCAAGCTAAGGAATTGGCAGTGGTGGAGACTGTTCACCAAAGTGAGTGAGCTTCTTTCTTCTTGCCAATTTAATGTCAACAAGATGATTCCAAACTTCAGTTGAGCTTGGGGCAGAGCTGGATCCTGAGCTGTACCCATCTTCCTTTCCTGAACATTCACAATGCCTTTTTTCTTGTTACCCCCATCTTTTTTTTCCCTTTTCCCTACCCTTAGCTTCCATATCTCTTATAAGGCCTCCAATTTGAGACAGAGGTCATCTTAAATTGTTTCCCACCAAGAAGACACATTTAATATGGTTCTATTTCAAGGAATTCTGCCTTCATTTAGTCTAATGCTTAGGACAGAACCCCTTAATACAACTCCCTCATTGTACATCATTGTACATCATTTATATTATACCTAACAGATTCCTGTACATTCTAGGTGAAACCACTGCTCCAAGTGACTCGCCAAGAAGAAGAAATGCAGGCAAAGGAAGATGAACTCCAGAAGATCAAGGAGAAGCAGCAGAAAGCAGAAAGTGAACTCAAGGAGCTAGAACAGAAGCACACCCAGGTACCTCCAAAAGCTTTCAAAAACCCAAAGCAAAGGTGTATCTCAGAGCAGGTTGGATGCCTAGGGAAGAAGGGCAAGAACATGAGATAGCCATTCATCTATAGTAGAGGCAATGCTCATTGATGGGCATTGGGCATGGGAATGGAGAGTCTGTGCCATAACCTGGGGAACACTTTTTAATTTGCCCAGTTGTCCGAGGAGAAGAACCTTCTTCAGGAACAGCTCCAAGCTGAGACTGAACTGTATGCAGAAGCGGAGGAGATGCGGGTACGACTGGCGGCCAAGAAGCAGGAGTTGGAGGAGATCCTGCATGAGATGGAGGCCCGGCTGGAGGAAGAGGAGGACAGGGGCCAGCAGCTGCAGGCTGAGAAGAAGAAGATGGCACAACAGATGCTGGTAAGGGCACAGAAGAAAAAGATGACTCAATTTAGAACTGCTGGACCTGAGTTTGAATGCCAGCCACTTAGTCTCTCTAGTTCTATTTTCCTAGCTGTAGAATAAGAGGGATGGGCTAAATGACTTCTGAGGTCCCTTCTGCCTCTAGATCAACATGGCAGAGTAGAGTAAGCAATGGATTTTGGAATCATGGGACCAGAGTTCAATTCTTACTTCTGCTACTTATGACCTATGTGACTCTGGACAAGTCACATGAACTCTCTGGCTCTTATATTTCCTGTCTATAAAATGAGAAGGTTAGACTAAATTATCTGTAAGATTCCTTCTTCTTCTAAAGGCATGAATCTATGACTGTGATCTCATAATATAAAGCACGTTTCTTATGAGAGGAGAGAAAAGAGACAAAGTGGGAGAGAGGAGTGGAAAAGGGAGGAAGGAGACAGTTAGAGAGGAGTGGGTAGGAGGGGGTTGAAAAGAGAAAAGAGAGAAAGGAAATAGAAAAAGCAAGAAAAGGAGGGGAGAGAGGAGAGAAAGAAGGAGGGAGGAAGTAAAATGAGAGAAAAGAGAGATAGTGGAAGAAAGGAATGGGAGAGGAAAGGGGGGGAGAGACAGAGATAGAGGGAATGAAAGAGGATGCCATCCCACATTCTGGTGGAATGCAAGTTCTTTGCAAGATGCATCATTTTTTCTTTTTATTCTTACATCTCATCACAGTGCTTTGCACATAGACACTTGAGACAGGTATGGTGGTGAATTGAATCAAAGCCTGTACATCCTGTGGAGGATTTTAAGCAGTCGTACCTTCTTGGTTTTAATCAAAGATATACTAGAGCCCTGAGAGCTCTTCTGGCCCTGCCAGGTCTTCCAAAAGGCATCCATCAGCTCTATACTGGGGTTAATAATTGTCACCGTTGTAAGCTACTTCCCACCGGAAGTTTTTATACGCTGCTATAATGCAGTCTAGGTGGCTCAGTGGATAGAATTCTTGGCCTGGAGTCAGAAAGATTCATCTTCATGAGTTCAAATCTGGTCTCAGACACTCACTAGCTGTGAGACACTGGACAAGTCACTTAACCCTATTTGCCTCAGTTTCCTCATCTGCAAAATGATGACCCACTGGAGGAGGAAACGGCAAATCACTCTAGTATCTTTGCCAAGAAAATCACACACCAGAAACTCATTTTCTGGCATTAAAACTATAGGCATTTATAAAAAGTAACGGGGAGGGAGAAGTATCCCTTGTTGCATCTCCCTTTATAATACCCTAGGGAGACTTTTTACCTTATCTACCCTTAGTAATGGATCTAGATCTGGACCCTATTTCTTGCTTACGTCAATACTCCCTCATTCTCTGTACCTCAGGAAAGCCTAGGCTCCAGTCGCTTAATAACTGAGAAGCCTATGACTAGTCACTTCTCCTTTCTGGGCTTCAGTTTCTCATGTGTAAATGTGGCCTGGTTGGTTGGTCTAGATGATCTCCATGCCTCTTTCCAGCTTTACTGCTTTAAAATGATCAATTAGCAAGTATTAGACACTATGTTCCAGGCACTGTGCCAACTGCTGGCATTGCACAGTCCTTAGGCAAAAACAGCCCCTACCCTCGATAAGCCCATGTTTTAATGAAGGGAACAATATGGAAATGACTAGGTATTTATAAGATATATACAGAATAAGTGGAAGAATCTAAGAGGAGAAGGCTCCAGCCCTGAAGTCAGGAAGACTCGAGTTCAAATTTGGCCTCAGACTCTTGACACTAGCTTGTGACCTTGGGTGAGTCACTTAATCCCAATTGTCTTGCCTTTCCCCCTTGAAAGGAAGGAAAGAAGGAAGGAAAAAGGAAAAGAAAGAGAGAAAGATGAAGGAAGGAAGGAGAAAGAGCGAGAGCGAGAGAGAGAGAGAGAGAGAGAGAGAGAGAGAGGAAGGAACCTTGGAGGAAGCTTAAGAGATAGAGGTGAGAAGGTATAGAATGTAAGACACGGAGGACAGACAGTGCTAAGACATGGCACTGAAGGATGATGTGTGCTATAGGAAGAACAGCATGAAGGCCAATGGTGACCAGATCTTGGAGCATGCTGGAGGGTAGTAAGGTAGAGGAAGCCTGGAAAGGGAGGAAGGGGTTAGCTTTGTAGAAGGGGTTATAGGCTTAGTGAATGAATGCTGGTCCAAGTGGCCTCAGAAGGCCATGCCTATTCTGTGTTCTACGACTATGATTATTTATTTACCCCCAATAAAGGACCTAGAGGAACAGCTAGAGGAAGAAGAAGCTGCAAGACAAAAATTACAGCTTGAGAAAGTCACAGCTGAGGCGAAAATCAAGAAAATGGAGGATGACATCCTGGTCATGGATGATCAAAACAACAAATTAACCAAAGTGAGTGGATTAAGCTTATCGGCTTAAGAAGTTCAGGGTTACTGATGTGGACATGCAATGTTCTCTCCTTCCTCCAAGATGTGGCTGGATTGTTCCAGGAGTTGTAAATACCTGTGTTTTAAGCTTTTAAAAACTATGTAAAACCTACTTTAAAATATTTTATTGATATATTTTTTGCTGGTTTTAAATTTTTCATGTCTGGCTTACATGTATGAGTTTGGAGGAAGGAAGGGAGAGGGAGAGAAAGTGAAAAAGAGGGAGAGGGGGAGAGAGAGGGAGGGAAGGAGAAAGTGAGAGAGGGAGGGAGGGAGAAAAGGGAGGAAGGGAAAGAGAGAGAAGGGGGAGGAAGGGAGAAAAGGGGGAGGGAGGGAGGGAGAGAGAGAAGGTCTTTAGCACTCTTTGGGGACTTGTCCCATTCTCTTTAACTATATCAAAATTCATGGGGACCTCTTCCCTTATCCTAGGTTACTCTTGGCTGGAATATAGTCTCTTAGTTGCTACCTAGAAACTCCTGCAATACTTTTTTTTCCCAATAAGCAAACAATATTTCTTGTTTTTACAAAAGGAAAGAAAACTCCTTGAAGAAAGGATAAGTGATTTAACAACAAATTTGGCAGAAGAGGAGGAAAAAGCAAAGAACCTTACAAAGCTAAAGAACAAACATGAATCTATGATTTCAGAACTGGAAGGTAAATGCACTACCAGAGGGGCTTGCAACTGAACTTATTTAAATGAAATAAATAAGTAAACAAGGAGATTAGAAAAGGGAACATGAGAATATTAGATTGGACCTATGTTTTAGGAGGATCAATTATGATCTGCCCTGTGTCCAAAGTATGATGGATAACTAGAAGAGTCCTCAACAAGAATAGGAAAGTGAGTGTAAAATAGTCTCTATTAATATTTTATTACTAATTAGAAGCAGGGGCGGCTAGGTGGCACAGTGAGTAAGAGCGCCGGCCTCGGAGTTGGGATGACCCGAGATCAAATCCGGCCTCAGAAAATGAGCACCCACGCATAAATAATGACTGGCCGTGTAACCGTGAGCAACTTACTTAACCCCAATTGCTTAAAAAAAAAAAATTAGAAGCAGCTGGTGTCATACTAGATAGAGTGCTGGATGTGGATTCAGGGAGACCCGAGTTCAAATTCAGTTTCAGGCTGGGCAAGTCACTTATGTTTATCCTACTTTCCCTCAACTATAAAATGGGGATTCTAATAATAGAGTTGTTGTGAGGTGAAATGAGTGAAAGGCACTTGGCCCAGTGTTTGACACATATTAGGCTCTATATAAATGCTTTCCCTTTCCCCCTAATGAGAATTGTGAAATCGTGAATAGAAATGACATACCCAGTGGTATACTGATAAATATTTAATGATTAGCTGTCCTAAAAAAAAATGTGTGTCTACTTGATACACTTTTAATATTAATCTGCATTGTTTACATTTTTTCCATCACTTTCCTAAATCCAGATGATCAACAAAATACTAAATCAAGCCCCAGTTTGTAGCTGGCCAGTTTCCCAAGTGTAAATGTTCACAATGAAACTTTAACAATTGGGTCTTGCCAGCCAGTTCAAGCTGGCTCTAGCACACCTGTGGATACCCCCTCCCAAAGCTGTTGTGAGAGAAATGCTTTATAAACCACAAACTAATACATTAATATGAAGTTTTCTTATTTTTATTTATTATTCATGCATTACAGTCATTATTTTAGCAGTGGGGATTACTAGGCATCACTTTCCAGATTATCTCAATTTACGTGTACTCAGCAGAGGTTCATTTTCTTATCTTTTAAAAATTGTATTATTGTTTCCCTTTGCTTTCACAACCATAGCATGACTCCTTAACCCTGCTCCTACCCACCACTGAACTATTTCATGTAACAACCAAAAATGTAAGCCAAGCCTGCAGACACAGACACCATATTGTAGCAGCAAGCACCCCGACATCCCCAGGGTGGCTGCCAATACAGGTTCTTAGATCTGCTTTTCAGAAGGAAAGCAACTCAAAATCGGTTAACAAGCTCACTTTAATCAATCACACATGTATTACCTAGTTCAGGGGGAAAAGGTCAGCACCCTGAACTTTAGAGTACACAGACAGATCAAGCAGACAGGCTTCCAAACTGTCCAACCATTATCAATATCAAAATCACAGTTACCAGAGAGGGAAGCATCAACATCTGGGTTTTCAAAGCTGGGGGGCTCTCAATGGCTGCCCAGAGTCTCATCTGGTCAAATCACACAACACTTCTCAAAGTGAGCCCCAAAGCAAAGCCCCTCATCAGGGCTTATATAGCCTTCTCCTGGCTCAGAGAATGTAACAACCTTCTTGACCCACTGCCCAATCACACAGCATCAAGGTGTGGGCTTTCCTGAAAAACAAGCCTCCCCCCACAGGCTCCAGGTGCACTTAAGCTAGGGGCAGGGAAGATCTTTAAATTTGCATTTCCATTACACATATCCAGAAAGTATGCTGTGCTCTCTACATCTACCCATCTTGCTCCTCTCTGGGACCCAGCTTGTTCATTACAGTTTATCATAGTTGGATTGACTTTGGCTGTCATGGTTTATGTGACTGTCATCACCGTGTGTCTCATTCTTTTGATTCTGACTTCCTCACTCAGTATCCTTTTGTCCAAGTTCAGAGGTCTGGTTCCCAAGCATCCCTTGAGCTGTTTGCTTCCGTTTCAAGAGATGCTTGCCTTTTTCTTAGTACGTCTAAAGAAGGAAGAGAAGAGTAGACAAGAGCTGGAGAAAATGAAGAGGAAGCTAGAGGGAGATGCAAGTGACTTCCATGAACAGATTGCTGACCTCCAGGCCCAGATTGCTGAGCTGAAAATGCAGCTGGCCAAGAAAGAAGAGGAACTCCAGGCAGCTTTGGCCAGGTAGATGGGACTGACTCTCTCTGTCTGCCTGGGTAACCCAGTTGTAATTTTACATTACCTTTGGGGGTTGGTGTTACAGAGTGTCCCAAAAGTCTTAGTGCATTCTAAAAGCTAACAAAATGCACTTTGCCCTTTCCGTCTTCCAAACCCATCCTCAATGCTCTTTCCTTTATCTGGGATCTTCCAGGGCCTTCTCTTCATTCCTAGACTACCTCTTTCCATTGATTCCATCCTTTAAAACCTAGTTTAAATATCTTTTCCTCTTTGAAACCATTTCTGTTCAATCCAACCAGAAGTGATCTCTCCCTCCTCTGAGTTCCTATAGCCCTTTGTACCATTCATGTGGTACTTATCACATACTGCTTTGTGTTAATTATTTGTGTACATAGTTTATCCTAACAAAGCTTAAAACTGCACTAAGACTTTTGGGACACTGAGTGTTACCACCCCCGCCCCCCCCCAGCAAAATTAATCATAAAGCACTAATTAGGTTTGGTCACACAGTGACCTGGAGTCAGGAAGATCTGAGTTCAAATGTGACCTCATCTACTTATTAGCTGTGTGACCCTGAACAAGTCTCTTAATCTCTGTCTACCTCTGGTTCCTTCCTCCATGGAGATAATAATAGCATCTACCTCACAGTGTTTGTTGTGAGGACCAAAAGAGATACATACATAAAATGCTCTGTAAACCTAAAAGCCCTCTATAAAAGCTTGCTATCGTTGTTGTTATTATTTCTGGGTTTTCTCAAACTCCCCATGTGTTATTTCCTGGGCTTTCTTCTCCTTTCTTTCTATGTCCCTCCCCTTGCCTCAGTGATCTTTTCTGCTCATAACTTTAACTGGGACAGACTGAATGCTATATCTATATCTCCAGCCCCGATTTCCCCACCAACATCCGGGTGCACAGTTCCAAATGCTTGCTGAACATTTTCTTTTTTTCATCATTTAAAAAATTCATGTCTTTGTTTTTAATGTAACTTTCATTTTCAACTAGCCCCTGACCCTCGTTCTACCTAGTGAGTCATTGTTTATAACGGAATTAAAAAGAAGTGAGGGGTGGGGGATGGAGAAGTAGTTTTAGCAAAACTAACATGTGGACCAAGTCTGATAGTATATACATTCAGTGCTCCACCTCTGCAGAGAAAGGAGAGAGAAGTATTTTCTGATCTCTTCTGTAGGGCCAACCTCGGTCCTTATAATGATACCATGCTGGACATTTTTAGATGTTATGACTCATTAATAACTCCAATTGAACATGCCCCAGACTGGACTTATTCACCTCCTCTAACCCACTTCTGATTCCCCCCTCCTTTTTTTTTTTGCCAATGATATTAATGTTCTTCTCAACATTAAAGCCTCAGCCAGCTTTGATTCCTCTTCCCGTACATTGTCACTACCTGTCTCCCTTCCCCCACCCCACATACCTGTCCCTGAGCTCTATTCATTCCTTCTGCAAAATATCTTACAGGGAACCATTCCCACTACTGTGACCAGCCTCACTGACAGACACCCTTTCAACATCATACCTGGATTATGGCTTTCACTCTCTTAACTAATGTCTCCTTCCCTTCCAGTCTATCCTAAAAACCACTTCCAGATAGATCCATCTAAATACCATAGTGATTCTCTAGCTTAAAAACCTTTGATTTCAGGAGTGGCTAGGTGGCGCAGTGAAGAAAGCACCGGCCGT
This sequence comes from Gymnobelideus leadbeateri, assembly GCA_011680675.1. Taxonomy (NCBI): domain Eukaryota; kingdom Metazoa; phylum Chordata; class Mammalia; order Diprotodontia; family Petauridae; genus Gymnobelideus; species Gymnobelideus leadbeateri. The sequence continues at coordinate 193,911 of WOXC01011605.1, read as the reverse complement.
GGAGTCAGGAGGACCTGAGTTCAAATTTGCCCTCAGACACAATACAAAAACTAGCCGTGTGACCTTGGGCAAATCACTTAATCCCAATTGCTCTCCAAAAAAAGCAAGCAAAAAAACCCCCCCAAACCTTTGATATCACTATATTGGCTACCAAATGAAGTTCAAACTCCTTAAAGATTTTCAAAGCCTGGCTCTAACAAATTACCAGCTTTATCTCCTGTTATTTTCCTATATAAATTCTATCTAGGCTCCAGTGAAACTGGACTACTTGTCATTTTCATAATGCACCTTGCCGTTTCCTGCTTCCAAACCTATCCTCAATGCTATTTCCTCTGGAATCCTCCAAAGCCTTCTCTTCATTCCCAGACCACCTCCTTCCATGGAAATCCTATTCATCCTTTAAGACCTAATTTGAATATCCTTTCCTCCTTGAAACCATTTCTGTTCAACCCAACCAGAAGCGATCCCTCCCTCCTCTGAGTTCCTGTAGCTCTTTGTACCATTCATGGGGTTCTTATCACATACTGCTTTGTGTTAATAGTTATTTATGTATATGGTTTATTCTCCTGATTGACTGTAAACTCCTTCCAGGCTTCTGAGGGCAGGAACTTAGACACTTTCTTTGTATTCTAAGGCATAATCAAGGGCAAATCACTGAACTTCTTACTGCCTCAGACAGCTCTTTTATGACTATGAAGTTCTATAGGAGGTGGTAATATAGAACACTGAAGGAAATTTCCACCTTAAGACTCTATGCTAGTGAAATCCCAGGTCAGGACTCCCCCCTCCCCCAAAAAGTAGCACCAGAATGGTACAGTGGGCTTTCTCATTTTTCTTCAACCCAGTTTCTCTCAGGATCTGGGACTTGTGTCCATGATAGTAGGGGAACAATGCTGATATCGGGCAGAATGAGAGCATCTGGTCCTAGAAAAGAGTTTCTTGTAGCATCACCATAGAGATAGGGTATAAGTAAGCCCTTTGGTGTAGGCCATGATGACTTCCTCCTCACAGGCTTGATGATGAAATTGCTCAGAAAAACAATGCCTTGAAGAAGATAAGAGAGTTGGAGGGCCATATCTCTGACCTCCAAGAAGATTTGGACTCAGAAAGGGCAGCAAGGAATAAGGCAGAGAAACAGAAAAGGGATCTGGGGGAAGAGCTGGAGGCCTTGAAGACAGAACTGGAGGACACCCTGGACAGCACAGCCACACAGCAGGAGCTCAGGTACAGATAGCTCTCAACTGTACCATGTCCCATGGAATCAACAGCCCCTCAAATTCACACCCACACCTTCTCCCACAATAGTCCGTTGGGCCTCTTTAAAAAAATAAGTGTGTTTTTTCACTTAAATAGTGGTGTTTAAAGTTCAACTCCCAGTTATCCACATGAATGGAGAGGGGAACCTGTAGCCTAGCTAAAACAGCCAAGAACAATGGTTACTCCAACCACCAAACAGTGAGTTGGGTTGGGTTTGGTGGCTTTGCATCCCATGATTTATGGTGAATGTCTGCCTTCTAGGTTATGTTTTGATTAGGTTGATATTACAAATATTTCATCTTTCCAGAACACACACATACAGAAACACAAGAGCACAAAGGGAAGCTGGTTTCAGAGTACAGACTGGTCATAGATAATCCATTAAAGTAGAAACCAGCAAGTCCAGGGGTGGGAGCCTCTGGCCTCAAGGCCACATGTGGCCTTCTAGGTCCTTGGGTGTAGTCTTCTGACTGAATCCAAGTTTTACAGAACATTTCTTTTCCTACATAAATTCTGTCTAGGCTCCAGTGAAACTGGACTACTTGTCTTTTTCAAAATGCACTTTGCCCTTTCCTGCTTCCAAACCTGTCCTCAATGCTATTTCCTTTGTCTGGAATCCTCTAATGCCTTCTCTTTACGCCCAGATCACCTCCTTCCATTAACATCCTATCAATCCTTTAAGACCTAGTTTAAATATCCTTTCCTCCTTGAACCATTTCTATTCAACCCAACCAGAAGTGATCCACTTGCAATGGATTTGTTCTGTAAAACTTCTATTTGGTAAAAAGGCCGCACCCAAGGACCTAGAAGGCCACATGTGGCCTTGAGACCTTAGGTTCCCCATCCCTGAGCACATCCCTCTCCCATGCTCTTCCTCCCCCTCTCCCTGTTCAAACAATCCTCATGTCTTTGTTCCTATTCAGAGCTAAGAGGGAGCAGGAGGTGACAGTATTGAAGAAGGCTCTCGATGAGGAGACCCGGACTCATGAAGCCCAGGTCCAAGAGATGAGACAGAAACACACGCAGGCCATAGAGGAGCTCACAGAGCAGCTGGAGCAGTTCAAGAGGGTAAGCCCAGCGTGCCTTGGGAGTGTCGGGAACAAGGCAGCTTGGCAGGGCGGGAGTGAGCCATTTCCAAAGCTCTCACTCTCATTTTACTGGGTCTGCCAAACAACAGCTCGGGTAGCTAGGTAGAGACGAGGTATTCACCCTCTTTTTATTTAATAGCAATCATGATAATGGGTCTACCATTACGCACCTAGAACAAGGATTAGAACCCAGATTTCATGCTGAGAGGTGTGGAGTGGCCTTGGAGTTGGGGTTCCAGCTCAGATTCTAGCTGATGATCTTGGTTAAGTCATTAGCTTTTCTGAGCCTTAGTTTTCTCATCTATAACAATCACACCTTTGTTATAGAGTTGTAATGCTCAGATAAAAAATATATTTAGAGTATTTTGCAAACCTTGGAAACTATGTAAACACAAGTTACTATCATTCCTAGACTACTCCTAGCTCAGGACTCTTTCCATCATCTCTTCCATCTCTGCCTCCCCTTCCCCAGCAATTTAATTTTACCTTTTTTTTTTTTTTTTTGCTTTTTGGAGGGCAATTGGGGTTAAGTGACTTGCCCAAAGTCACACTGCTAGTAAGTATGTCAAGTTGTCTGAGTCTGGATTTGAACTCAGGTCCTCCTGACTCCAGGGCTGGTGTTCAAATTCACTGTGCCACCTAGCCACCCCAATTTTTACCTTTCTTATGGTTCTTTCCATAATCTGGCCTATACTAGGTAGGAGGTTAGAGAGGAATTATTCTTTGTCTTTCATTTTCTTTAAAAAAAAAAAGAAGCTGAGGCCCGCAGAAACTGTGATAATAAGTGCCCACTTGTAGTTGTTCTTTATCTGTGTATTTGTCTTAGTCTCCTATTAGGTTATAAATACCTGGAGAGCAGAGGCCATGTTTTCACTCATCTCCTTACTTACCCACCACGGACGCATGTGGGATGTGCTCCACAGATACTGAAGTCAGTCAGACCCCCCCCTGCCTCCACAAGCAGCTTTTGCGTCCTTCGGTCTCAGCTGGCCTTCCAGGCTTAACCTGTCATGTTTCTCCTCTTGTGCTCTCGCAACAGGCGAAGGCCAACTTGGACAAGAACAAGCAGACTCTGGAGAAAGACAACGCAGACCTGGCCAATGAGCTGAGGTCCCTGAACCAGGCCAAGCAGGAGGTAGAACACAAGAAGAAGAAACTGGAGGCACAGGTGCAGGACCTCCAGTCCAAGTGCAGCGATGGGGAGCGGGTTCGGGTAGAGCTCAATGACAAAGTCCACAAGCTGCAGGTGAGCCCGCCCACCCCCCCAAACAGCTAGGGACCACAGAGACAGGGGGGCCCCAGCAGGGACCACCAGAACTTCCTCACCTTCCTGAAACCGCTGAAATCTGGCAAAGACGTGCAAAGACCTTCTGAGTTTTAACTAGTCATAAAGATCACGTCATCATCACCGTCATAGCAATAGTGGCTAACGTTCATATAGTACCTACTATGTGCCAAGCACTGTGCTAAGTGTCTTATGAATGTTATTTCATGGGATCCTTACAACAGCCCTGGGAGGGAGGGGCTGTTATTATCCCCATTTTACAGAAGAGGAAACTGAGGTCATAAAAATAATTTGTAGTGTCTGCCATGTGCCAGGAACTATGCTAAGCACCTTAAGAATATTATCTCATTGGTTCTTCATGACAACCCTTAGGGGATTACAAAACCCCCATTTTACAGTTGAGGAAATAGAGGTAATAATACTATCTAACATTTATATAATGCTTACTATGTGTCACACCTTATATTATCTCTTTGGATCCTCACAACAATCCTGGGAGGTAGATACTGTTATTATCCTTATTTGATAATTGTGGAAACTGAGGCAGAGGTGAAGTGACTTTCCCAGGGTCACACAGCTAGCAAGGGTCTGAGGCTGGATTTGAATTTAGTTCTTCCTAACTGTAAACCCGGTGCCCTATCTACCATACTGACTAGCACGACATCATCTCAGAGTTGGCAATGAACCTCTGAGGCCATGTAGAACGACTCCCACCTGATCAGGAATTCCTTGTACACTTGACCACAAGTGGTCAGCTAGCATCTAGGCTTTTGGTGCTAGGGCGCACTCTAATTGTTAGAATTTTTTCCTAACAATGAGACCATATCGACTTCTCCGAAACTTCTGTGTTGCTTGCAATTCTGCCTTATGACCCTTCAGATATTTGTTTTGTTTTGGCAAAGCAATCAGGATTAAGTGACTTTCCCAGGGTCACACAGCTTAAATATTTGACAATAGCTATTGTACCTCATCTCTAACTCCTCAAGTCTTTGCTCCTCAAAATAAAGTATCCACAATTCCTTCAACCAATCTTATGCAATTGCAAATCCCTTCCTTCTATTATTTGCTTCCCTTTGAACATGTTCCCATTTATCAATCATCAGTCCTAAAATATGGCAGCCAGAATTGTACAGACTCCTCTGAGTGTGATCTGACCGGGGAAGAATACAATGGGTCTATAATTTCCCTTGTTCTGTAATCTGTCCTGTTATCAGTGTATCCCAACATCACATTAGATTTGGCTGCTCTGTCATTCTGTGGACTTGCAATGAGCATGTGGTCCCCTGAAACCCCTATGCACTTTTCATTTGAACTGTTGCCTAATGTCCTCCTGGTTCTATACTTGTGCATTCTCCGCTTCTACAGCTCTGCACCTAGCCCGTAATGGGCCATTGAATTTTTTGGTTTTGTTTTGTTTTGTTTTGCAATTCTTAACTCTGTCCAAGGGGAAGTTCCCTCAATCTCCCTAAATAACTCATTCTGAAGTCTCATAGAAAGTTCTATAGAGTGAACCTCTGTCTCCATTATTGCAAAATCAGCTAATTTCCTTTACTTTGGTCTCTTGGTAGAAATGAACAGTGTATTACCATCCATTTTGTAATTCTTAAAGACCGTTACTGTGTTTCCCCTTCATCCTTCTCTTCTTAGAAATTTGACTCATTTGCACTGATTTAGTTGTTCTGTGAATAGCAAAATATCGAAAGACTTCTTATTAATATTTTATTTGTTCAGGATAGGGGAGGGGTGTTTTTCCCTCTGTGCTTTGGAGACTAAGTATTCTGTAGAGGATTGATTTTATCATCATAACGAAAGGAACTTCTCGTCTGGGTACAGACTCTATTAATTTGAACTATCTGTGCAAATGTGATTGAGATAGGCTTCTAGGAATGGTGATTAAAATGGTTTATCTTAGAACTACAGTCTAGAACAGCAGAGATCTTGGATACAATTTTCTCTAGTGTGACATAAAGGAAATTTATGATGGATTAGGATCCTAAGGATGGGTTTAAAGCACTACCTTCCCTGTCTTGAGGCACCTCCAAATAAATGGAGAAATAAGTATGAGAATAGGGAACTGCAAACTCCTTCTAGTAAATATACTTCCAAAGGGAAGGACACGTCTTTCTTCCCATGGTAAATGTCCAACCTGTGTCCATCTTATGGGAATGGAATGGGTCAGAGAGAGTGTCATCTTTGCCTGTGCCTGTCTTGGTAAGGTACTTAAAGCCAACTCCTCACAATAATTCAGAATTGGGAGAAACCTCAAAGGCATATACCTCTGTGCCTGCAAAACGAATCCTCTCTATAACGTATCCACTAAATGGCCATGCAGTTTTTGTGAAGGTGAACCCAACATCACCCAAGTCAACCCTTTCTATTTTTGCATATCTTTAATTTAGTTGGACTGCTTTGGTTAGAGGAGGTTCTATAAGTCCCAGTCAATATAGGCTTGCTCTGCAATTGATTCTTAGGTGGGGCTGCATTCTAGAAATCCCACATAATAATTCAGTATTTGATCCTGAGATATAACGGATTTTAGCTTTTCCATCCAATAGAGTACCATTTGGTATATGGGCAGGAGGGTTGTCAGTTGAATCAATCAACCAACCCTTCTCCCCTTACGTGTAATTGAACCTTAGAATGAAGTGGAGAGTGTCACTGGGATGCTGAATGAGGCGGAGGGGAAGACCATTAAATTGGCCAAAGATGTTGCATCCTTAGGATCCCAGCTGCAGGATACTCAGGTAAGTGTCATGCCATCTCAGCTTAGGGAATGGGAGCGGGGCTGAGACAGAAATCCTCACAGCAGGGGAACTTGGTGTGTTCTTTTTGCAGGAGCTGCTCCAAGAAGAAACACGACAGAAGCTGAATGTGTCTACTAAACTTCGCCAGCTGGAGGATGAAAGAAATAGCTTGCAAGACCAACTGGATGAGGAAGTGGAAGCCAAGCAAAACCTGGAGCGGCACATCTCAACTCTTAATATACAGGTGCCATCTTGATCCCAGACAAGGGACAGGCAGGATTTGGAAAGAGGCAGAAGGGTTTGTCCTAAGAATCTATGCTATCTCCACGACCCAGTTCAATTCATGAGCCTGAATTCTTTTTTTTTCTTTTTTGAAGGGTGGAAGGCAGGGTAATTGGGGTTAAGTGACTTGCCCAAGGTCACATAGCTAGTAAACGTGTCAAGTGTCTGAGGTTGGATTTGAACTGAGGTCCTTCTGACTTCAGGGTCAATGCTCTATTCGCTACACTACCTAGCCACCCCAATGAGCCTGAATTCTTACTAGATCTTCAGGCCTGGAGAATCCTAAACTTAAGCCATGTTGTTTAGTTCATTGGTTTAGTTATTAGCCACTGCATTCTCCCCACTGGCTGGATGTGTTTGAGAAGAGGAGAAATCTTGGTTTACTTCATTTTACAAGGATAGGACACACGTTGGGCTCATTTCAGGGAACTGAGCAGCACGCTATAGTACACCCTTCTTCTTACCTGAATTTCTTCTTATTTCAGCTCTCTGATTCAAAGAAGAAACTTCAAGATTTTGCCAGCACCGTGGAAGGCCTTGAAGAAGGCAAGAAGAAGCTCCAGAAAGAAATTGAGGGCCTCACCCAGCAATATGAGGAGAAGGCAGCATCTTATGACAAACTGGAAAAAACTAAGAACAGGCTTCAGCAGGAGCTGGATGACCTGGTTGTGGACTTGGACAACCAGCGCCAGTTGGTGTCCAATTTGGAAAAGAAACAAAAGAAGTTTGACCAGGTAGGATCTGCTCTTACGGTCTCTTTCCTGTGGTGGTTCACATAGTAACGGTCAAGTGAGTCAAGTTAGTATTTAAAGTTCCTTTGGGTATTTTTGTTCCTTATTTCTCCTCGATGAATTGTCACTTAACCTCTGGTCACAGAACAGCCTTGATGTGTGGGCTACTAAACCCACTGAACTAGGAACCAGATGTAGAAAGTGAAGAGGGATCTACCTTGACAGTGAACCTCCCCTGGCAAGGAAACCAATAGGGGAACTATCATTAATAGGATCACTTTGACTGTTAGGCTGCTAAATTTATCCAGCATTGACAAAGAATATGTGTATGTGGGTATGTATACATATATGTGTGTATATGTAGATACGTGTATATCCACACACACATATATGTACACACACATATATCTCAGTGTGTATATTATTTGTATGTGTATATATATATGCACAGATATAGCACACACATATGCATATATACACATACACATATCTCTGCATATACACATACATATATACACACATATTTCTATGTATTTGTGCGCATATATGTATGTTATATGTGTGTATATATACATATACATAATAATACAGACACATACATAATACACATACTATTCCAAATAGCTAAAAATTATTTAGACATAAATTATTATTTTTTAAATCTTGTTAATTATTATTATTAAATTATAAATTATTTTTTAAAATCAACCATTTTGGATTTAAAATCTTTCTGAAATGTGTTAGGCACAGATTCCTTGCTTTCTTAAGCAGAGTATACTAAATATAGTTTAACTTTTTCTCAGTAACTTCAGGGTCATTGTTATGATGATCAGTTATTCCTAGAGTTATCAAAAAGGGCCTTAGTTTAGTTCTCTCCACAACCTGCCTGAGTGTCATTCACCTTCAGTGGATAGGTATTTACTGCCTCCTAGAGGACATTCCGTTTTTTAAAATGCTTAATTCAAAGATCAACATTGAACATCAATTCAACCAACTAAACTTGAATAGTAAGTATTTACATTTAAATTAATTTCGCTATATAAAGCATTATAGCAGGTTTTTAGTTGCTCCCTCTAAGGTCCTTGTGAGGCATCTGTGCTTTTGCCTATTCATTCTCAGTGACTTTTCCTCATTTGTGACTGTAATTAATGTGTACTTCATCCTTTTGGTTTTTTTTCATTTTTTATTATTTCATATAGATATTTTCCAAATATTTCTATATACTTTACACCTGTCAGTTTTAATTGCACTACAGCATCTTACTACATGAGTGTATCACTGTGGTAATTAATTCTTCCCCTGTTGGATATTTAGGTAGCTACCAGTTTTTGTGATTACCCATCATGCTCCAATGAAAATCTATACCGACATCTCCTTTTTGACTGGAAAAAAAAATTCGTGATATATTCCTGACAATGGAATAATTGGGTCAGAGAATATAATTGTTTTTGTAACGTTTACTGTGTCCTATCAGATTGCTCTCCAAAAATATTCTACAAATGTGCAGTTCTACCAGCAATGAATCCGTGCACCTGTGTCTTCACCACTTTACCAACATTGTCCTTAATTTTTATTGTCCTGTTTAAAAGGGGGTGAGGTGACATCTTCAGTTTGTTTTAATTATTATTATCTTTCATTATTACTGAGGACGAGCATTTTTCAGCTGATTATTACTAATTTCTCTTTCTTATTTTGAAAATTATCTGTTTGTATCCTTTGATCATTTATCCATTGTGGATTCCTCACTGATACCCTGCATTCCTATATAGTTTAATCAGAAAATTATCTCTGCTAAGCCAAAACTGATTTCCCTGTAATTTCTACCTGCAAAATCAAGTCCAATCCCTTATTTTTCATGGTTTTATTGATGCCTTTTTATAGTAAAGCCATTTCTGGATATATCCTCCCATAGACACATTGACCCCTTCTTTATAACACAGAAAAGTAATTAAGTAAAACTAACAAAGGAAAAACTTCTGACAACAATTGCAAGATTCCATATCCCCTGTCCTTTACCTTTCTACAGAAAGGAGAAAAAAGGTGTCTTTTGTCCTTTGTTCTCTGGGACCCAGAATGATTAAAATTCAGCTGCTGTTACTGCAGCTTTTCTTTATATTACTATAGTTATTTTTGTATACGGTTCTCCTGATTCTGCCTTCTTTACTCTGTAGCTGTTCATATATGTCTTGCCATCTTACTCTGAATTCCTAGCATTTATCAATTTTTATGGTACAGAATACACCAAAATTTGTTCAGTCCTTCCCTAATCAATAGGCATTCATTTTCTTCCCGTTTTTTTGTTACCACAAAAAGTGCTGTTATGAATATCATATACAGGATTTTACTTCCCATCTTTGACCTCCTTGGGGTGTATTTCTAGGACTGATGGGTCCAAGACTATGAAATTTTGATTTTTTCTTGCATAATTCCAAATTGTTTCCTGGAACAGTCGGTCCAATTAAAATTCTATTAACAGTGTATCAGTGTAACCATCTTCTCACAGCTGATCCAACATTGAGTATTTTGGGATTTTGTCTTTCCAATTTGACAAGAATCTTTAGATATTTGGAGACTTTATATGCTCCTTAATTTTCTCTGCTTTTGTTAACCATTTCTCATATGACAATGCATTTGAAAGATCATGTTGGTTGTTATCTCTTCCTTGATGTTCTCTAATTTTTTTTTTGCTTTTTTTGGCAATTGTGTTACACTGTTGCCTAATATTGAACTTGCAACCAACTAAAATCCCTCAGTCTTTTTTAAAGCTAGGAATTGCTGTTAAACCATGGTTTTTCCAACTTTGAACTAAAAAAAGTTGATTTTTTTAAATCTAAAGGTAGAATTTCATATTCCTCTTCATAGGATTTCTTGATTTGGCCTCATTGTTTTGAGCTTCTCAAACCTATTTTTTTTAACTCGAAAAGAGTCACACTGTGGAGTCACAGAGGAGGTGGGAAGGGAAGGGGAAGGGAAAAGGGAAAGAAGTTTATAAATATTTATATGGCAACTACTGTATGTCAAGCACTGTGCTAAAAGCACTTTGCAAATATTTCCTTTGATCCTCACAACAGCCCTTGGAGGTAATCATCATTTGACAGTTCAGGAAACGGGAGCAAACAGAGATTCAGTGGTTTGCCCAGGTAAAGTGTCTAAAGTCAAATTTGAATTCAGAGCTTCCTGCTTCCAGGCCCAGTACTCTAACACCACCTAACTGCCCTAAGTGGGAAGAAATACTGAGTGTTTCTGACCATTCCATTCCTCTTGATCTGCAAAGCACTATAGAAGGCCAGGTGTGTACTTCGGTTGTCCCAGAAGACATACCTGTACTATAGAACAATAGGAGACAAGTGCTGTGTGTGTGTGTGTGTGTGTGTGTGTGTGTGTGTACGTACCTCTGCAGAGCTAAGCAGTTAAAGCAATGAGTTAAAGATCTGAAGTCTTAGACTGACAGATGTGAACCCCACCTGACCTTCTATAGGGGACTAATGCCCCTTTATAGTAACTGGTCCCAGACTTCTGTGGTTTTTTATTTTTATTTTTTGCAGGGGGAAGGCAGGGCAATGGGGGTTAAGTGACTTGCCCAAGGTCACATGACTAGTAAATGTTAAGTGTCTGGGGCCAGGATTTGAACTCCTCCTGACTCCAGGGCTAATACTCTATTCACTGCTCCACCTATCTGCCCTTGTTGTTTTTATAATGCAGCTTTTTTTTTTTTCAGTTTCAGTCTCTTATCACCGCTGTTAGCTATTTCTTCTCCCTGTCAGTCTGGCCTCTCTGCTTCTAATCTACTTTAGTGTCTAGGTGAGGATCTAACACTCTGACTCTACCTCTCCCATACAGTAAAAGTGCACTATGGATGTTGGAAGCTTGTGTTTCTGTTGTTTTGTTTTTCTTACTTCTGATTATCTTTTGGAAACTTAAATTTTCCAGTAGCGGATCTTTGTATAAATGAAGAGTTACTATGTAAAATTGTACTTTTTCCTCTGCAGATAAGGATTGTGCTAATAGCAAGTTTGTTATGCTTTGAGTTTTTCTAGTGGTAGAGATGGGTTTGTGCTGGTTATCTCCGCTCTCCCCTGGCCACTCTTGTGACCAAGAGTACATATTTGTGACAGATACTAGTGAATAGGGGACTATAACAAAGTTAATAGGCCCATAACGGGATTAAGTTCTTATTTGGATTTGATTTCAATCGAGCCATGTTCTGACTAGCATTAACCATTGCTGGACTACGATAGAATTACATATAGAAAGTAGTTCTGATGCTTTTGGTTTTTAATGTGATCAACTGAGAAAAACTAAAGCAGAATTATTATATTGAATTGCTTGCATAGACAGCTAAATTATTTCTACAGGTAATTCTTTTTTCTTCTGCCTTGGAGATTAAGAAATGAAGATGAAAACATGTGCAGATACAACTTCCAAAGGCCATTTGTCTCTAGCTGGTGCTTACCTCTGGTTTTTGGGACTGTTTTGCAGTTGTTAGCAGAGGAGAAAAACATCTCTTCCAAATACGCTGATGAAAGAGACAGAGCAGAGGCGGAAGCTCGAGAGAAGGAAACAAAAGCCTTATCCTTAGCCCGGGCTCTGGAGGAGGCTCTGGAATCCAAAGAAGAACTTGAAAGAACCAACAAAATGCTCAAAGCCGAAATGGAAGATCTGGTTAGCTCCAAGGATGACGTGGGCAAAAATGTGAGTCTTCCCCAATCCCTATACTGTGCTAGCCTGCCAGCACTGGTCCCTCCACTTAGACACCAAGGGAGCCTACTATTGCTGGATCCCACCAGCTACAAATTCAGGGCAGAATCTGCAAAGTAAAGGCTGAACTCAGAGCACAGACCTGTGGTCAAAACCATTTTACATCACCATAATATTGAGGAATTAAATGATTGCCTGAAACTGGAGCTGAGATAGAAAGAATTGCAATCAATGTGAAAGAGAGATTGGAGACCTAGGGAGGAAAAGAAAAGTCTGCTTTTGGGATAACATTATTATTTCTGGTCAAGAATATCTTATGTCTAGCTAAAAGCCAGGATACTCATTAGTAATCTTCATTATGTTATGTAATAGCTACAACAGTGATGATAATAATATTAATAGTTATAGCATTTATGTAGTACTTTAGTACTTACAGACTACGTTACATGCGTTATCTCATTTGACCTCACGACTATGTGAGGTAGGTGCTATTATTATCTTTATTTTGTAGATGAATGAGAAATCTGAAAATGAGAGAGGTTAGGTGACTGGCCCAGGGTCATACAGGTAATAAAGTATCTGAGACAGGATTGAGACTCAGATCTCCCTGGGCAACACTTAACACTCACTGTACTGTCTAGCTGCCCTGATTATACAAATGATGGTAAAAGTAATAATGTCTATTCTGTCTGCCAGGTCCATGAACTGGAGAAGTCCAAACGAGCTCTGGAAACCCAGATGGAGGAGATGAAGACACAACTGGAGGAGTTAGAGGATGAGTTGCAGGCCACTGAAGATGCCAAACTGAGGCTGGAGGTCAACATGCAAGCCCTGAAAGGCCAGTTTGAGAGAGATCTCCAAGCAAGAGATGAGCAAAATGAAGAGAAAAGAAGGCAGCTGCAGAAGCAGGTAAGGTTCCCCGTGGGGAGGGAAAGGAGCTGCTGGCCCTTATAAAAATTAACAACAATAATAGCTAACATGTACGTATCTCATTTCACCTGACTTGGATGATGTGGGTACCAATAAGTTAAGATTCATATACATATGTTTGGGGGGGAGGTTAACTTGCAAACAGTAGTTAATAGACATGCACAATAATTTACAGCTATCTTCAACTTAGTTTTATCTTACTTGGTCAGTTTCTTATACACAAATGCAAGGCCAGCAGCAAGCATATGGGATTCTTACACTGAAACTCCCTTACAACAGTCTGTGCTTAATCCATCCACTATGTCTTAGAATTACCTGAGTAAAATAGGGTTTGTTCAGGATTGCATAACTAGTCAGTGTCAGAGGTGGATTTGAACTCAGTTATTCAGGATTCCTAATTCATCTCCTATGTCATGCTGTCTCTATCACTTTCTTATTCTCTTGTTCATATATTAGAATATCTATATTTGCCAATAATATAGAAATTAAATAAAACTTCTAATAAAAATGAATAGTAGGGGTCAGCTAGGTGGTGCAGTAAATAGAACACTGGCCCTGAAGTCAGGAGGACCTGTGTTCAAATCCAGCCTCAGACATTTGACAGTTGACTAGCTGTGTGACCTTGGGCAAGTCACTTAAACCCAATTGCCCTGCCTTCCCCCCCAAAAAAACAAAACAAAGCAAAAATGAAAAGTAAAAGTGAAATTAAAAAATCATCTAAATTTAAGATACTAATATTAAATCATGAAACATTTCATTAAAAATTTATAAAAATCAAAAATATAGAATTCAAAATAAAACACAATATTCCAGAAAGAATTCTTAATAAAAACAAAAGGTGTTAGAAAAAATTCCTGGATATTTTCAACAAATAGTGCTCACATAATAACAAAAAACTGTGCATCTAGACACTGCTTCCCTAAGCATTTTGTCTCCCCCTATTAATATAAACTCCTTGAGGGACAGGATTATCTTTGCTTTTGTATTTGTATCTCCAGTGCTCAACAGAGTAATGAGAACTTAATACCCATTCTTTCATTCATTCATACCATTAGACCTTTTATAACAAAAATCCTTCTGATAACTAATCCTCCATAGGTAGACTCCAAAAACAGTTGTTAAATAAAATTCCATGTTATAGCAAGCCATGTCATAATGAAGCTCTAGAAAATTAATGGTGATATTAGTAGATATTAAGATATAATATTATAATTACAATATTGGCAATTGTCAAAAAACAACATTGTCCCATAGCAGCACACAATTATATAACCCTTTGCAATTATGGAGCACCTTACATGCCTCTCTTGATCTATACAACGGTGTTGAGTAAATAACAATACTAACCAGGACAAATTTTATTATTTCCATTTTAAAGGTGAGGAAATTTAGGCTCAGAGAGGTTAATCAACATGGTCACAGAGTTTATGGAGCTTCTCCAACAGAATTCATTTTGGAATATTCTGTTTTATGTTGAATTGAATATTTTTGATTTTTGTAAATTTTTCATTGTTTCATGACAATATTAGTATCTTAAATTTAGATGATTTTTCTTTATTTCACTTTTGCTATTAATTTTTAATGGAAGTTTTATTTAATTTCTTTATCACTGACAAATATAGGTATTCTAATATATGAACAAGAACTTAATGGAAAGGTGATCCTAAGTCAGGTCCTCTTACTCTACTCACTACACCATGCCCTAGGTACTCCCCTATCAAACCATTTATTATAGAATGAATGGAACTCAATCATTTAGTGTCTATGTGCCAGGCAATTTACTAAGCACTAGGATTTATTGCTATAGAGAGCAACACCATCTTCCCAGTCCCTCAGGCTCAAAATATAAGGGTCATCCTCAACTCTTCACTCTCAGACCCCATATCTAAACTGTTGCCAACACCTATTTCAGTTTTGCAACATCTCTTCCCCTCCCCTCCCCTCCAACATCCCCTTCTCTTCTCTGACACTGCCACCCCCCTAGTGCAGACCCTCATCACCTCATGCCTGGCCTATTGCAATAGTCTGCTTATGGGTCTGCCTACGTTAAGTCTCTCCCCACTCTAATCCATCCTCCATTCAGCCACTAAAGTGATTTTCCTAAAACAGAGGTCTGACCATGTCACTCTTCTACTCAAATTCCAGTGGTTCCCCATTGCCTCCAGAATCAAATACAAAATGCTCTGTTTGGCATTCAAAACCCTTCATAACCCAGGCGCCTTCAGCCTTCCCAGTCTTCTTGTACCTTACTCCCCGAGCATGCACTCTTCCATCCAGTGACACTGGTCTCCTGGCTGTTTCACAAACAAGACACTCCATCTCTTGGTTCTGGGCATTGTCCTTCACTGTCCTCCATGTCTGAAATGCTTTCCCCCCTTACCTCCACCTACCAACTTCCTTTAAGTCTCAACTAAAATTCTGTCTTCTACAAGAAGCCATTCCCAACCCCTCTTAATTCCAGTGTATTTCTCTCTTTTAATTATTTCCTATTTATTCTACACATAGCTTGTTTGTACATATTTGCCTGCTTGTTCTCTCCCCCATTAGACTGAGAACTCCTTGAGGGCAGGCACTGTCTTTTGCTCCTTTACATATCCCCAAGTGCCTGACACATAAAAGGTGCTTAATAAATGTTTGCTGACTGATTGGCCAGAAGGATAAAGAATAATAATGGTCAGTCCCTGCTCACAAAGAGTTGACATTCTAAAGGAGAAAACAACATGTATGTAAGTAGTAACATACAAGATACATAGGATATACATAGAGTGCATAGAATAAGGCTATAGGGTAGCCTTAGAGAAGAGGGCACTAGCAGCTGAGATACAAGGGAAAAGGCCTACATAAGATGGTGTCTGAACTGAGTTTTGATTCTAAAAAACCTGTGTGAGGAAGGGAAAGGGAGAATTATGGAAGAAGGATTAGGAAAGTAGAAAAAGATAAAAGAAGGAAATAGAAAGAAATGCATGTATTAGGGGTGTCCTAGAGCCAACTCATACCAGTTCCAGAAAGCTGATTGTTAAAATTTCAGTGTGAGCATTTACTCCTTGGAAAATGACAAACACTGCAAATCAAGGCTTGATTTATTGATTGTCTAGAATTAAGAAAATGAAAGAGAAAATTTTAATAATGCAAATTAAACATAAAAGTGTGTTTGTACTTTGAGAAGGGAAGGTGCCGGAGGAGCTGATTGTTAAACATTTACCAGCACACTTCCTTCGGGAGTAGTACTGAGTGGTAGTGGATCACACCCACAATTGTCTCAGATTCCCCTGGGGGACCCCATTGTCTGCTCTAGGTGTATTTGGGCTTCATTTGGACACCTACACCCTTGGTACTAAACTGAGACACTCCATCTAAGCAGTTGGGAATTCTGTTAATTGAGCCCTCATATCCTCAGGCATGATAGCTAAATCCAGGTATCTCCCAGAAAGCAAACCTGCATCACAACAATCTTCCTTTCCCTTGGTTAGCTCCATGAGTATGAGACCGAACTAGAAGATGAGCGAAAACAGCGGGCCCTGGCAGCTGCGGCCAAGAAGAAATTAGAAGTAGACATCAAAGATCTGGAACTACAGGCTGACTCAGCCATCAAAGGGAGGGAGGAAGCCATCAAGCAACTCCGTAAACTCCAGGTGGGTGGAATTCCTCCTTGAGTTCACTGGGCATGATGCAGGTCCCCACTTCAGGTGTACCCATTGGTCTCTGAGTCAGAGAAAAAGACAGGATACAGTCTAACATTACAGCTTTGTAAGTGAGACAAATGATTATTAATAACCAATGATTTGGAGACATCCAGAGTTCTTTTTTCTAAAGTTCTGATTTCAAAAATTCAGTCTCTTGAAGGACATTATTGATAATGAGATTGGACTAACTTCCTTAATAATCTATAATAATCTAATCTAATAATAATCTGTAATATAATATATAATCATAAATCTAATGATAATTTTAAAATAATCTTGTTCAGACATTATCCATCATGCTCTCTACTCAGTTTTGGTTGGGATAAATTCTCTGAATAGTTTGCCCAAGACTGGGAGTAACTAAGAAGTAAATGACATAATCAAAGTTCATTTGAATAGGTTCAGCTCCTCATTGTCATGTTCTTTCTATCATTAATTAGTAATCATTAATTAATCAGAATTGATTACCACCCTCAAGAACACCCATCTTCCAATGGGCATCTAAGCCTTGAGCCCAGTGCCATGATTGTCTTTGGTCTGAGAGAGATGACCATCCTTTTATTAGTAAATACACTTGCACTATTAATAAAATGATTACCAAGAAATTATGTCTCTCAAACTTTTTACATGAGTAGGATTTCTCCTTTCAACAGTTAACATGCATTAGGCACCTGCTGTGTTCATGACTCCATATTAAGCAGCAGATGTGAATAGTAGAGCAGGTGAATTCTACTACCCCGTGGGGCTCCTCTTCTAAGATGGGTCCATCTGGATACACAGAATAAAGCCAAAGAAGAGACTCATGTAGGTGTTGGGGTATGAGGCTAGAAGTCAAAATTAATGATGAGAAATTCTGTAGATTTGTGGGTGCCTACGGTAAGCAGGAAAATCTATGTTTGAACTAAAAGAGAAGCCAAAGAACAGTTTTGTTAAAAAAGGAACAAAGCGGGGCAGCTAGGTGTCGCAGTGAGTAAGAGCGCCGGCCTCGGAGTTGGGATGACCCGAGATCAGATCCGGCCTCAGAAAATGAGCACCCACGCATAAATAATGACTAGCCATGTAACCTTGAGCAAGTTACTTAACCCCAATTGCTTTAAAAAAAAAAAAAAGAGAAAAAAAATAGAATTTTAGGGGCGGCTAGGTGGCAGTGAATAGAGCGCCTGGCCCTGGAATCAGAAGGACCTGAGTTCGAGCCGCCTCCGACACTTAATCCACACAAACAAAAACCTAGCCGTGTAACCTTGGGCAAGTTACTTAACCCCAATTGCTTTAAAAAAAAAAAAAAAAGGAACAAAGCCCATCTTGGGAATACAGTTTTCCTTTTGTCCACTGTTGCTGAATTAATCCAGGCTCAGATGAAGGACTTTCAAAGAGAGCTTGAAGATGCCCGGGCCTCTAGAGAAGAGATCTTTGCCACTGCCAAGGAGAATGAGAAGAAAGCCAAGAGCTTAGAAGCAGATCTCATGCAACTCCAAGAGGTGAGACCTCCCCTAGGATGAAGGAAATCCTCAAGTTGTATTGTAGTAACTACGGGCTTATAAATCAGTATTCTCAGTTCACCCACCCGTGTCAGTCTTTTCCCTGCCAATCTTTCTCCAAGGAAAGTAATAAGATTAAGGAAATTAAAATTCTTTTCTCTTTTCCTGATATAAATTTCCTTTCTTGCCTGGTAAGAAGCTGACTAGCAATTTCCAAGTCTGATTTGGTTGGCCTACTTTCTCTAAAGACGTAGATAGACATGGATGGTCCTTAGGTAAAATTCAGCACCCCAGCTGGATGAAAAGCAAGGGAGACCATGAATAACTTGAGAAAATGGCACATAAGTCTCTTCTTTTGAAGATAGCAGACTTCTCTTTCCCCTTAATTCTCCAGGATCTGGCTGCTGCTGAGAGGGCTCGAAAACAAGCTGACTTAGAGAAAGATGAATTGACTGAGGAGCTGGCCAGCAGTATATCTGGGAGGTAAGAGACAAACCTCTACACTCAGTCCTTGGGCAAGTAATACTGCAAAAACCAAAGAGCACACAGGGCAGAGGACTTGCATTCCTTCAGGTCTTCCTGGTGTTTAAATAACACAACTCAATTAGCTAGAAAAATCATTTGGACCGGAAGTAATGAACTCATCTTTACAATGAGAAGCACATGTAAATTCTCAACAGAGTTTTGTCATTGGAATGAGAATCTAAGAGTGGGAAAAAAAAACCCTAGGGAGAGCTTATTACACATTATTACTGAAGAGGAATTAAGTCAAGCTTTTCCTATCCAGGACTTTTTGACAGAGGATGCTTTATGTTTTGGGGGGGAGGGTGTTGAGAGTAAATGCTGTGATAGACATGAGAAAGAGAAATGGGCAAATAAATGACAAGGGAAAGAGACAAAAAAATCTGCTGGTCCTCATTAATGCTCAAATGCTTGAAGAGGGGACATTATCCAAAGATCCAGCTGATGTCAGAACCCCATGACCATTCTATTACTCAGGAATGCCCTGCAAGATGATAAACGCCGCCTAGAGGCTAGAATTGCCCAACTGGAGGAAGAACTAGAAGAAGAACAGGGCAACATGGAGGCCATGAGTGACCGGTTCAGGAAAGCCACGCAGCAGGTAAGGGTTTGACAGAGTGCCTGAAATGGATAAACTAAAGCATTCCTGATGTTCTAGTTGCAATGATACATAGTGTGACTCTGAAGCCACATTTGCAATAGCTATTAACCATTACTAGGGACAGCTAGGTGATCCAGTAGATAGAGTACTGGACCTGAAGTTGGTTAGACCCAAGTTCAAACCCTGCCACAGATACTTACTAGCTTTGTGGCTCTGAACAAGTCACTTAAACTCTTGTCTGCCTCAGTTTCTTCACCTGTAAAATGAGGATAAAAATGGCACCTAAGTTATTGTGAGTCTGAATAAGATATTTGTAAAGCACTTTGCAAACCTTAAAGCACTATGTAAATGCTATTATCATTCTTATTTAAATATTAATAATTAAATATTATAGCACTATGTAAATGCTATTGTCATTCTTATTTAAATATTAATAATTAAATATTATAGCACTATGTAAATGCTATTGTCATTCTTATTTAAATATTAATAATTTAATATTATAGCACTATGTAAATGCTATTATCATTCTTATTACTACTGTTAACATTAACCAAGAGTAACAGGGTTATTACTTACCCTATAGTGTGTAGCATGTAATCTGGTCATACAGAAACTAGAGGTTTTAAAGGGTTATTATACCTTGCATGTATTTCAATGAAAGTCTTTGTATCACTATCCCAGATGGTTTTTGTCTTTCACTAACATTCAAAGTCATAATTCCTTTCCGCATGAGGTTGAATGGGTCTTTCCCTTGAGCCCTGAACTTCCTTCTCCACATCTACCCAGGCAGAGCAGCTCAACAATGAACTGGCCACAGAGCGCAGCGCAGCCCAAAAGAACGAAAGTGCTCGGCAGCAACTTGAGCGGCAGAACAAGGAGCTGAAGAGCAAACTCCAGGAGATGGAGGGGGCTGTCAAATCCAAATTCAAGGCGACTATTGCTGCCCTAGAGTCCAAGATCGCCCAGTTGGAGGAACAGGTGGAGCAGGAAGCCAGGTACCAGAGAACCTTGCTCTACTTGTGCCTATCTGCCCATGAGGATATGAGGACATCAGAGTCCTTAGCTCTGGCCCCCAAACCCAGTGAAAATATCCTGACTTTGGGGCAAGGAAAGGTAGGAATTATCTCAGCTCTAGGCATTAAGGAACTGAGGACCACAGATTGTGATTAACCACAATGTGGACTTGTATAAATCATCCATTAATGATAAAATCAGTTATCTTTCGCCAGAAGAAGGTATTTTCCCATTCCAAACTGTTTTTCCAGAGTCTCCATGGAAAGGTTAATATTGAAGTAAAAGCATTCTCTCTTTGATAACTGAGGTCAAAGAGCACAGTATATTCCTGTAGCAGTCATCTCTGAAATGTATTGAAGTCATTTAAATACAAACTAGGAACAAGCAATGCCCACTTCCCCCTCAAAAAAAGCCCTCTGCATCTCACATCTTCAGTAATGTCCAACTCTTCATGACCCTGTGGACCATAGCACATCAACGCTATTGATGGGGCTTTCTTGGCAAACATACTAGAGTGATTTGCTATTTCCTTCTTCAGTGGATTAAGGCAAATAGGGATCAAATGACTTGCCCAGGGTCACTCATCTAGTAAGTATCTGAGGCCAGATTTGAACTGTGTGCTTCCTGACTCCAGGCCCAATGCTCTATTCACTAAGCCACCTAGTTGCCTCCTAGGCAAACAGAAGTTAAGTGACTTGCGTTGGATCACACAGCAAGTAACTAACTCAAATCTTCCTGATATGAGGCCCAGCACTCCATGCACCTAGCTGCCCCAAAAGGGAAAACATCTCCTTCAAGGTGGGGATGAATGTGTTTTTCACTACAAGACTGCAAACTCTTGTGTTTGGTCTATCATCCTATCTTTCCTCAAAGACTAACAGTTTTATGTATAGGAGGCACTCAGTAAATTTGTTTTATTCCTCTGGTGTTTGTAGGGAAAAGCAGGCAGCTACCAAGACCTTAAGGCAGAAGGACAAGAAGTTGAAAGAAGTCATGTTGCAAGTGGAAGACGAAAGGAAGCTAGCCGAGCAGTACAAAGAGCAGGTAACACAACTTGGCAGATGGCCTCCTTCCCAGAGCACCTTAGCACCTTGCTCTTTGCCCTTTCCTGACTTCTGGCTCTCCCCTCCCAGGCTGAGAAGGGTAACACCAGGGTGAAGCAGCTGAAGAGACAACTGGAGGAGGCAGAAGAAGAATCCCAGCGCATCAATGCCAACCGCCGGAAGCTCCAGAGAGAATTGGACGAAGCCACAGAGAGCAATGAGGCCATGGGTCGGGAGGTGAATGCACTCAAGAGCAAACTCAGGTGAGGTCTGGGGCACAGCCTTTAGAGGCCTCCACCAAGGCCTTCCCAGACTCAGAAGTTTTGTTTGCTTGGTAAACAGTCTGGCGGAGCAGGAACCGAGCAGAAGCCTAGGGACAGATTTTTGCTGTTCAGTCATTTCAGTCGTGTCCAACTCTTCCTAACCCCACTTGGGGTTTTCTTGGCAAAGATACTGGAATGATTTGCCACTTCCTTCTCTAGCTTATCTTACAGACGAGGAAACTGAGACAAACAGGGTTAAATGACTTGCCCAGGGTCACACAGCTAGGAAGTGTCTGAAGCCAGATTTGAACTCAGGAAGGTGAGTCTTCCTGACTCCAGGCCCGGTACTCTATCCACTGTGCCACCTAGCTGCTGCAGGGTACTGGTAGGACAGTTTGAAGAAAAGAAGGTATATGGATGGTAGAAAGGACTGTGACTTTTGTTGCCCAGGTCCCTTTCTGAAACTTCCACAATTAGCTGAAAGTCAATGAAAACTGCTTCCTTCTCCTTACCTCTTAATTCATTTCAGTGCTTTGAAAATATACATATATATGCTCCTATCCTATCTTCTCTAGGAGAAAGAACAAATACAATACAGAAGAATTATGTCCACAGTAAGAACTCTCAATAGGCAAAGGGCCTGGGCCCATTTGAAGAAAGCTCTGAGATTCCACTTTCACAAGGGAACAGTGTGGCTAATGTAGTTTGTGACCCCTCCAGGACAGACTCTGAATTATAGCTCTCTGCCATGCTTCCAGGAAGGGCCCATTTCCAGCCCAAAAAAAGGGAGATTACCTATTTGTCACAGAACCACAGGCCTGCTAGTAGTGAAACAGCGTCCTGGGAACAGGTCAGCATTGTTGGTTGCTGAAAGTTTTGGACAAGGACAAGTTGACAGGGGATAGTTTCAGCAGTTCATGCAGGTGGATGGGACAAATTACAAAGTAAAGGTTTGGGGATGTATTAAATTATTCTATTTTTTAAGGTCTTAGGTAAGTTATGGGTTAAAATGTCAGAAGGAGCTTTCCCCATTTTTAGTTATGCCTAACTCTAATGAAACAATATGCCACCTAGCTATTTTTTGTGTCTAAAATATCAACTGATCAACTTATTGATATTCTTTGAGCATTCGTAGGATGCCTAGCTTTATACCAAACACTTGGGGAGGAGAGGGAGGTATTGGAAAAGATAAGGCAATCCCTGACATCAGGTAGATTACAAGCTGGACACAAAAAGAGATAATCGACAGCCAAAATTGCTAACACAAAATATATACCAAATAATTGTTTGGAAAAGTTCAATACATCTTTTGTTTTGCTTGGATGTCACACTCCTGTCTCCAAATCTAAAAAAAGGTAACCCAGCCTCATCTTTGTGATGAGGAGACGCTTGTAGTCAGGTCCCAAGTAGTAACTCAACTCAGCAAGGATTGCCAGGCTTCTCCAGGAAATGTGGCCCTCTAAAGAGAATAGAAATGTACTGCCTCCGCAGGATAGACCTTACTTACAGGATCATGGGAACTCTTCTTTTTTCTATGGCCTAAGACACTACTTAGCATGTTGCCAGTTACGTGGTGGGTATCTATTTCTAACCCCTTACTGGGTATAAAGGCAATGAGCATGATGATCTATTCTATACCAAGGGGAGATAAAACCGATATGTTACCAAAAGCCTTTTATCTACAACTTCTCAGTTTCTGTTTCAAAGTCAGGCTTCTGGCGCAAGGCATTTGAATGCTCTTTTGTCTGAGCAGGGAGGCAACAGTGAAAGACATTCACAAAGTATGAAGTAATGTAGCTATTTTTTTTTGCTTTTTGTAGGGGGGAAGGCAGGACAATTGGGGTTAAGTAACTTGCCCAAGGTCACACAGCTAGTAAGTGTTAAGTTTCTGAAGCCAGATTTGAACTCAAGTTCTCTAAACTCTATGGCTGGTGCTCAATTATTCTACTACACCACCTAGCCACCCCATAATGTGGCTTTTTAATAGAAGCTTTGGTGTACAGAAATTTACCAGCCCAACCTTTTTAAAAATTTATTATTTTTTAAAATTTTATTTCCCTCTCTCTAAAAAACTTTGTAAAAGTCAGTATCTTTACCATAGACATCAGGTATCTGCAAGGCTGGTTTAAAGGTGCTGTACCATACATATGCTTTAAATTTTGTTGAAAAGTACGTAAGTAAATGGAATTCTTCCCACTTTCCAATGGTAACCACCAGGGACTCTTCTCTCTTTGTTTCAGAGGCCCACAGGAACCTTCGCAATGACTCACCAGGTACCATGCCTTCAGCTTTGCAGCTCATTTCTGTTGTACCAAGTTTCCATTTTCGTTTTTCTTGCCCTGGCAAATGTCCATGAGATTCCTGCAAAATCTGAAGGCTTAAACATCTTGGTACCAATTTGTCTTTTATCCCAAGAGACAAATATTACAATAAGACTACCCCTTGACCCGTTTTCTTTCCCTACTTCTAGGAACTTCACTAGCATGTGATTTTAAAACAGTACTTTATTCTCAAGGATGAGAAGCTGTACACTGAATGAATTGCTAGAATTTTCTTATCTGCATGAATTCTTCTGCATCCTTAAAAACACATTGATAATTGAGCATCAATATTTTGCCATTGACACAATTTTTTTTTTGCAAGGAAAACTGCTCCCATCTGGCTATTGTGGTTCACAAATCATATTAAATCACAAAGCACCACGTTTATGGAGACCACAAACAATGTTCTCTCACAACGATGCTTGCACAAACAGGGCATCACCAAAATATTTCATTAGTGCCTGAACTGCATGAAGCTTGGGAATGTCCTAATTCCCCAGTGGTCACTTTACTCAGTATAGCTCACAAGAAGGTCCAAGCTAGCCACTGCAAAACTAGCTACCATCCTTATGGCAGAGTTATTTTTCAAAACCACAGAACAATGCATTCATGGAATGTAGGGCAGAATTCTTCAGCTTTTGAAAATGCTTGTGGAGGTCTTTTGCAAGAGATGGATTTTTAAATTTCCGAAAATAGTTCATTGTCTTTTCCTATCTAAAGTTCTATCACTTGCAAACTGGTTTGCTCCTAGTTTCCTTTCAGAAGCCAAATAATCCTTTGTTGTAATATTTGCGTGAATCTTCTCTTTGGGGCAGTCTCTGCTTTGCCACTATCAACAAAATACTTAAAGATGAATCATGTCTTAGCAAAGGCTTTATTATCAGCTTTACATGACACTTTCTGATTCTGCAGAACCATCCTGAATCCTTTAGTAGCTGCAGCTCTAGGGCTCACTTATTTATTTTTTTGGGAGAGCGGCAGAGGGCGAAGCGTTCTTTTTCTGACAAAGGCAGGGACTTGTTTCAACAAGCCTACAAAGGGGAGACTGCCTCCTGTCAGCAAAGTTGTCCAATCCTGGATTTAGGATACTAAGCAGGGTCCTTAAAGTAGTATTAATCTTAGAGCAAGTCATTTTTTTCCTAGGGAAGTTTATTCAGCTTGACTTACCCTAGAACCAAGCCTTTATATAAAACACGTAAGTGGCTTCCTTATCTCATAGTATAAATAGAGCCATCCTTAACCCTTGGCACTAGGGTTTGAAACGACTTCCCTTCAAGACTGAGATTTCTAGGTCACAGCACATCTCCTTTGGGTACTGGAATCAGAACAGAAGGCAGGGATCTTAAAATTCATTTTTTAACTGTAAGATAATAGGATTTGAGTTTAAGGGACCTTAGGAATGATTTAGTCCAGTCTAAGTTTACAGAATGGGGAAACCGAGGAGACCACAGAGGCTAAGAGGTGAAGTCACTCGCTCAAGGATCACATAGGCAGTGAATTAAATGGTAGCCGAGACAAACTGAAACCCAGGGGTGGCTCCAAGCCCTGGGACCATTTCACAGCATTCAATTGGTGCATCTGTGTTTTCCCTAAAATATCCATTTCTCACTCCCCAGTTGGGTTCTACTGGGCAACTTTAGCATGAAGGGTATGGTGCTATGGCAGAAAGAAGGGGTGTGTGTGTGTGTGTGTGTGTGTGTGTGTGTGTGTGTGTGTGTGTGTGTGTGTGTGTGTGTGTGTGTGTGTGTGTGTCCACGCGCACTCAGAAGGGTACACGAGTGTACCTCACCTTGCTATTTCTATGTGTGTATATATATGTACGTTAACTTCCCCTTCCCGCTGGTATGTCACTGACTCTAAAGTGTTGGGAAATGCTGCCCTCCATGATTAAGCTTTAGAGTGAGTCTAAGTAGAACTTACTGAAGCTTTTAAGATCCAAATAAGAGCTAGCCTACAAGAGTTACTGCTGACTGTGAAGTTCCAAGGTAGCTTTTAAGGCCTAAACATCCATCCTTTGAAGTGAGTGAAGCTGACCTATAGTCTTCTGCAGTGACATGATACAACTTTAACTATTTATCCGTGATTGCTGCCCGCTTGGAAACACATTCCAAAAGCTGGCAGCATTTACAGGCCAGTGTTTCCATGTTTCCAATACAATCTGAGTGACCTTTGCTACTCTTCTCAGCGATCATGAAATGTAGGCCCCTGCTTATGTCTATAATCTTCCTCTAAATAGAGTTGCTTCTTTGGAATTAAAACAAAAACAAAACGATGGTCTTCTCTTGCCCCGCGGTATCTCTACCAAGAATGATGGTGCTATTAGGTAACATTCTCTGTAAGGACACACTTTGCTTGCTCTCAGACAAGGGAGCAAGGCCTATCTTCAAGATCAGAGACATAAAAGACTAAGCTGGGGATAGCTTCCTGCCCACATATTTCAACTACAGAAGTTATTCTGCTAGGGAAAAAACCCCAAACCTGCCTCTTGTTGCTTCTTCATCTTTCCCACTATTTACAGGTTCATTTTCTTTTCTTTGTCTTTTTTGGAGGGCGGAAGGTAGAGCAATTTGGGTTAAGTGACTTGCCCAAGGTCACACCGCTAATAAGTGTTAAGTGTCTGAGACCAGATTTGAACTTAGGTCCTCCTGACTGCAGGGTCGATGCTCTATTGACTGCACCACCTCGATGCCCTGAGGCTCATTTTCTTGAAATCATTTCTTCCAATCTAGCAAAATTTAATTGAATATAGATCTGCTTTCCTCTTCCAAATCAGGTATATTCATCAGTTTTCCATATGGTATTTTTAGATTTATCTTGTCCTCTCGACAGCAGTCTTTCAGCTGCTGTTCCAGTGTGAATTTTTACTTATTTAAAGCACTTACCTCAATGTGAATCAGAACCAGTTGCTACCTGAACAGCACAGAGGTGGAGAAGGTAGTTTCCACAAGTTAGTACTAAAAACCAATTAAAAAAACACCCTGAAATTTAAATGCAGTCAGCCCATAAATTCCTTACACTTTCTAAGACTGTCCCCACACCTTAAGATGCTCTATGTGACTTTTTCTTCTTGAAGGATACCCTAGGTTATTTATTTAACCTGTAAATAAAACTGTATTTTGAGGGAGGAAAGAAACAAACATCTACTATGGGATTGAAAGTTAGCTCTGGCCTTCCTAGGAATGGAGAGTCCTACTTTCATAAAAGAGTCTAAATGAAAATTAACTCTTTTCATAGAGAAAAAGATGAGGCAGGAATATGGCCTTCACAATTTTCCAAATATGATTATTTCTGCTTTATAGTCTCGAATTGGCACCACAGACATGTTTGGGCTAACTTAAAATTATCTAATCTACACCTGAAAAGCCTTCTGGATTTCTTGAATTCAAGTTGTAATTTCAAGTTGATGCATTTTTCCCCCTTTTAATCCAATCACGACTCGAGAAGAACTTGTTTTCTAAATGATGTTTATTTTCTCAAAATGTCTAGGAGAGGAAACGAGACATCCTTTGCCCCACCTAGAAGATCTGGAGGTCGAAGAGTGATTGAAAATGCAGAAGGATCAGATGAAGAAATAGATGCCAGAGATACAGACTTCAATGGAACCAAAGCCAGTGAATAAATACTCTGCTTGCATATTGCACTGCAGTCAGATACTCCAAAGGACAATATTTAGCACTGTCTAAATCAATTTTCAGTTCCAGTACCACAAGACACTCAACAAACACTCTTACAGCAATGATTAAAAAGCACAGCCCTGTCTACAGGGTATTTATTGAAATTTTCAATCATTACCAAATTAGCAAAAAAAAAATTCTTACCAGAAAATGTGTCATGCATGCATGCCTTCTCTGTCCCTCCTGAACTGTGCAAATGTTTTGAGATTTTTAGAAAGAAGATACAACCACAGTATTGAATCACTGGCAGTTTTTAATCCCAGATGAGCCTTAGTTTACATGAAATGGAGACACAGTCACCACATCAGGTGGTCCTGTCCCCATAATCCTTTCCTTAACTGCATACCCTTTTGTCTGTTCTGCATATACCCTTGTTTGAGGTTTTTTTTTTCTTTCCTGGTTACTACACTTCTGATGCACAGTTCACCAAAACAATGAAGTGCCTTCATTAGTTACACATTAAAAATGAAATAATTTGCTCAAATTAATAAAGCAGAAATGTTGCACTGTTTTATATGCACCCTGATTGTGCTTAAGGACACTTTCACTAATAAAAGGCTATAAATCACTAGAATGCAATGGGTTTTTCTTGTTGGCAGAGGAAAACAGAGGAGTCCTAGGGCAGAAATCAACTTGAGAGGCTCCCTGGGAACAGTGAGTCAAATAAGAAGTTGACACCAACAGTGAATGAAAATCGCTGTGGAACCTGAAGCCAAATTATGAGGGAAGAATGGAGGAAAGGGACCTGCAAGGCAGATGGTGCTGAACTTCTTATTTCCAGAATCTTTCCAAACCCCAGTGACCAGGATCATTTCAAATGTCATTGCAGTGAAAATGTTGAGTGCAAGAATATGGGGGTAGCAATAGATTTCTTTAGAATTTCAGACAGCAAAAGACCAGCCTACACACATATATCATTAAGAACAAACTTTATTCTGTACACTGACTCAGCCACATAAGGTAGATTCAAGGAAATTAAAGACTGCTAATTTCCATTATAAGAAGTAACAAGTACCTGGTAAAATGGCAGAATATTGGTGCATCTTTATCAGTGCCCTCACCTGAAATAGCACGTTTCTAAAAAGGCTGCCTGTGTGGAAATAATTTATTTTCAAAGATAATTTTCAACTCATATCCATTTACTTGGTTAAAAAAACAAGGCTTTAAACCACATGAAAAGTACAAATAAAAGCATACCCCATATAATGTTGCCCTAATCAGCATCACTTCACAATATTAAATACTTAATAAATTAAGTGACATAATGTCACTAAACCCCGCTGTAACATTATTTGGCTGATGGGCACATTTATAACATTTTTCTATGGAACTTAACTGCCCTCCGTAAAGTCATTTTACCCAAGACTGAGCTTTTGTGGAACCAACTGGAGACATTAGATAGGGTATGCACCTATTTATAATGACATTAAATAACTATCTTGGATTTATTGCTTAGTTTAAAATAAACTGAAGCATTACTCTCTCGACAAAAATTTTTTTTTAGAAAAATAAAGTATTTTTTCTGATACAGGTTAAGAACATTTCTTAGATTAATAAACATCAATAGTAGCAATATTTCCACTTAATAATTTCAGTAGCAATTAAAACTATATTCCCAACTCAAAGATTTTTGCTGTCTTCCCAAAACCTAACGGTGGAAGGTTGTCAGCAAAGGCTTTTTATTCATCAAGATAAGAATATGCCCCTGAAGTTAGTGCACTTCCCTGTTCCAGTCTGAAGATAGGTAACAGGTGTTACAAACAAGCAGTGATGAATATATTGCAGATTACATGGAATTCTCTATGTTTTAGCAATCTTGAGGCCATAGTCTTTTTTTTGAAGGAAAGGAAAACTTCCAAAGCAAGCAAACTCCATTGTAGGTTGTTTAAAGGATATCACACATAATTCAAATTTGCCTTTGAATGAAGCCTGTTTTATACAGCCTCCCCGCCCCCCTACAGGGGGCAACCTGCCTCAATTTGCCTCATGAAATCTGAAAATGAAACCAACACCTACAAGTAGATTTAGACAGTCAACTGTTATAATTTACTTACAAAGTAACCAACTTTTACTGACCATGGTCAAAATCAAAATTAACTTGGAACTGGACTAAAAGCCTTAGGATAAAACACCTAAATAACTTAGTAAGAAGTTAAAAGGCTCTGCCCAGGTAACAAGGGTAGCCCTATACCAGTTATGCCTTTTGAAAAGGAGTATTCTACAGGAATACTACCTTGTATTCCTAGAAATAATTTAAATGAAACCATCCCTTAATAAGTCTATGCATCACTGGAAATTCCTAGACAAAAGGGGTTTTAAGTGAATAAAGGTCCTTTGAAGGATGGAGGCAGGCCAGCAAGATGGGCAGGCACATATATGGGGAATCAATGACTAGTAAAACATCCCCCTGGTTATAAAGCCAGCTGTGACCTCTCAGTTGGCAAGGTATTTGGTTACAATTAAGTTACAGCCATTTCCACAATAAAACAGGTGACAAAATGTTCAGTCTTCCCACTGTAAGACAGTGGCAACACCCAACTAAATTTGGTAAGAAAACTGCTGCCTGCAGGCTAGTTCTCCAAATAATACACTTGGTCCACAACACATGGAGTTAACTACTATGCCTGTTTTGTTATTTTATTCATACTAATTTTAAAAGATTAGTTTCAAAAGAAAACAGTAACAAAACTAGAATACCACAGTCTTCAACACCCATGATTTTCAAAGCAGCATCTTGACTACACCCTGTGGTGATGGCAGTGATGGTGATGGAATACTTGAAGGAAGCTTTCCAAATTCCAGTCGTTTTCCTAACCTTAAGACAGAATGAAAATTAAGCTATTAATACAGTAGATAGTGATTTGCTTACATTAGGAAATACAAAATAATTAGAAGCAGAATCAGAAGGCCAATAATCGTGCATCAATTTCCTCCTCTATAGCTGAGATTATACTTGCCTCTGATTAGTGTTTAGTGGAATAGGATTAATCAGTTCAGTTTCCAAAAACTGTCTATAAAAACGGTGATTTCTAATAGTTCAGAAGAAACCTGCAATCACAATCACATCATAGACCAAAAATAATTCCTGGTTAACTTTTGCCTGACAGAGTCACCTAGAAACTTGTCTCTTAGCTTAAAAAGGTGGTGGGCATATTTCTAAATAAACTTCACAAATGTGGAAGAAGATTCTGGATAACCTTTATTAAAAACAAAACAAAAACAATTCAACATAAACACACAAAATAGATTAGGACAACTACGTATTTTCAGATCTAGTGACTAGCCCTGGTAATCTTATCTGACCAGAATTTAATGCCAATTTCCTGAAGGTTCTGGAAAAAATAAAATACTCTTCCAAGAAACAGAGTGGAATTTAAAGTTATAAAGACAAATAACAGATTCCTGAACAGCACAAACAACTTGGTTGACATGAGTTTAACTGCAGAATTCTCATATTGTTGTTACAAATCAATGTTATGGGATAGTAAAATGAAATGAGCATATCCCCTCAGCTATTTGCCCAGACCAGATTTTCAACTCAGCTCTCAAGAAAATATGTAAAGAAGATAATATATACTGTCAGGATTCTCTTGATTTTAAGAAAGGTAAGAAAGTATGAGTGAGGGTATGGGGCTGTGTTTAGGTATGTGTGTGTGTTTAGGGAAGATTATATTAGGGGAATAGATGTGACTGCCAGTGGGCATGATTGAGCAAGACTTTTTATTTCAATGGAACCAGCAGCTTGTTTCTCCTGCCTCTGCAAGGGAATTACATCAGCCGATACTAACCCTTTCTCTCCCAAAGGCACACTGGTGCTGTTTGGCCGCTTGTCACTGCCATCTCTGGTCTTCATGCCTCGCCCTGAGGATGCAACACTTGCTCTGTTTGGGGACTGATCATACACAAAGTTTCGACAGGATGCAAGTTTGGACTCCAGTGCCTAAAGAGAAACGTTTTCATCTCTGAGTTAGAGACAAGGACTCTATTGCCAAGTTAATTCCAGAAAAATGTTTAAAAAAATGAAGTGGTCTCTACAAAAAGATGAACCCTATAATCTGCTTTTTTACACAGTTCTAATGAAACATGCCTCATGAATAGATTAGTAAAGGAACTCCTGAAGTTCTTGTTTAGGACTTTAAACATGGGCATAAGTGTAAAGGCAGACTAAATTTCAACCAGGCACTAGTTTTGCCCCATGAAAACAGATGCTGTGAAAAGTAAAGCGACATCAAGACAGCCTCAGATCCTGGCACAGAAATCAGTAAGTGCTGAAACTTTAGACTTTGTTCAATATGATGAAAAACAAGATAAATTTTAATGAAATTAGGCTCTTTAAAGAATAAAACTGAAAGCAACAACAAAAGGAATTAGTTCCAAGTTTCCATGAAGTCATACATGTTGGGACCTACTCATACAGAAAATAGGATGAGCTTTGTTTGCATTCTGCAGCCTTCAAATTATCATTTTTTCAAATTATGAAGAATATTTATATTAGTCCCAAAATAGAAAAGTTTCCATTGCAGTGAATACCAAACCTATAAAAATAAGTTTTCTGTCCTAGCCTTTTAAAATTTTCTCTTTAAGAAATTAACTGCATGAAAGACAAAGAGAAATAAATATGGCCTCAAAATATCCCTCAATGTTTTTGAATTAAGCAAATCTCTAGACATTTTTAAAAGTCAATTTGAGAAGAATAATCCAGGAACATCGCCTAGTAAAATACAGTCACCTTGGGCAAAGGATCGAATGTCTTGGTTTGAAAACAAAGAGTTCTAAGTGAATTCTATTCCAGAATATATAGATTCATAGACTGAGAGCTAGAAGGAACCAAAGTCATCAACAGATTTAATATTCTCACTTAAGATAAGAAAATTAAAGCTAGACAGGTTAAATGACTTGCCCTAGGTTGAACAGGCAGGAATGTGAGGGAGGAACAAAGTGCTGAAGATCAAATTAAACCAGTCTCCTGTTTATGTTAACTAACCTTTCCTCAAGAAGTTCAGTTGTTAAAGTTAAATAAAAATATCATCTATTAAGTACTCACTATGTGCCAGGCACCGTGCTAAGTATTAGGGATACAACTAAAGGCAAATGAGACAGTTCCTGACTTCAAGGACCTTACACTGAAATAGAGAAGACAATACACAAAGATCACTGTTTTTTTGAGAATATCACTTTTATTTTGAGTTACAAATTTTCTCCTTGTTTTTCCTCTACTGACCACCCCAAAAGAGAGATCCCACTGAATATACCCTCCCCCAATCTGCTCTCTTCCATATCTTCCCCCACACCCCCTCCAACTTTCCAGTAGGGCACGGTAGATCTCAATGCCTCAGTGCCTGTATATCTTATTTCCCAGTTACATGTAAAATAGTAATATAATAATAATAACATGTACATACATATATATACATATACACACATATGTATTTTTTAAACATTTGATTTTAAACCTTTGAATTCCAGATTCTTTCCCTACCTCCCTCGTCATTCACCCTTACTGGGAAGATAAGCAATTCAATATAGGTTAAACATGAGCAGCTATGCAAAACATTTCCATAGTGGATATATTGTGAAGGACAGACTATATTTCCCTCCATCCTATCCCACCCCCCACTTGTTCTATTCTCTACTTTGATCCTGTCCCTTTTCAAAAGTGGGTGCTTCCAACTTCCCTCCCCGCAGCCTGCCCTCCCTTCCATCTATACTTCCCTTATACTCTCCTGTAGGGTGAGATACCTTATTTAGTGTGTATGTCATTCCCTCCCTAAGCCAAATTAATTGAAAATAAGATTGACTCATTCCCTTTTGCCTTCCTGTTCTTCCCCTCCATTTTAACAGTTTTCCCTTGCCTCTTCTATATGAGATAATTTACCCCCATTCTATCTCTCCCCATCTCCTCTCATTATATTCCTCTCTCACCTCTTAATTTCACCTTTTAAGTATCATCCCTTCCTATTTAACTGGTCCTGTGCCCTCTATGTATACCTGTATACATATATATACATACTCACATATGTATTCATATGCCCATATACCCCCCTATATAGACATATATATTTATGTATACACATATATATATATATACATATATATATATATATATATATATATATATACATTTATATTCCTTTCAACTATTCTCATACTGAGAAAAGTTTCATAAGTTATAATTATTGTTTTTCCATGTAGGAATGTAAATAGTTCAACTTTGATAAGTTTCTTATGATTTCTTTTCCCTGATTACCTTCTCATGTTTCTCTTGCTTCTTGTATCTGAATGTCAAATTTTCAATTCATCTCTGTTTTTTTCATCAAGAATGCTTAAAAGTCCTCTAATCCACTGAATGACCATATTTTCCCCTGAAACAAGATACCCAGTTTTGCTGGGTAGGTGATTCTTGGTTTTAATCCCAGCTCCTTTGACCTGAGGAATATCATATTCCAAGCCCTTCAATCCCTCATTGTAGAAGCTGCCAGATCCTGTGTTATCCTGATTGTGTTTCTACAGTATTCAAATTGTTTCTTCCTGGCTACTTGTAATATTTTCTCCTTGATCTGGGGAATTCCGGAACCTGATTATAATATTCTTACGAATTTTCTTTTTGTGATCTTTTTCAGGAGGTGATTGGTGGATTCTTTCAACCTCTATTTATTTTGCCCTCTAGTTCTAAAACACCTGGGCAATTTTCCTTGAGAATTTCTTGAAGGATCATTTCTAGGTTCTTTCTTTGATCATGGCTTTCAGGTAGTCCAATAATTTTTAAATTATCTCTCCTGGATCTATTTTTCAGGTCAAGGGTTTTTTCAATGAGATATTTCACAATGCCTTCTATTTTTTCATTTGTTTGGATCTGTTTGATAGTATCTTGATTTCTCATGAAGTCACCAGCTTCCATTTGCTCCAAGGAATGATTCCCTTCAGTGACCTTTTTTTTTCTAAAAACCAACAGTATATTTATTTTTTTTTAATTTTTAAACAAATGCTTTATTAACTTCTGTTTTACATCATTCATTTCTGCCAGATTTTGAGTTACAATTATTTTCCCCCCATTTTCCCCCTACCCACCACCCCAGAATAGCAGTCCCACAAGATATCGCTTCCTCCCATCTGCTCTCTCCCATATCTTCTCCCATATCCCCTTCAACTTTTCCATTAGAGGAAGGTGAATCTCTGTGTCCCAATGCCTGCACATCTTATCTCCCAATTACAAGCGGAATATTGATAATAGTATTTATATATATATTTGAAACATTTAATCTTAAGAACTCGAATTTCAGATCCATTCCCTTCCTCCCTTGTCACCCATTCCCTCCGGGAAGATAAGTAATTCAGTATATGTTATACATGTCTAGCTATGCAAAACATTACCATAGTAGATATATTGTACAAGGCTGCTTATAATTCCCTCCCACCCATCCCACCCCCAACCTGGTCCATTCCCTACATGATCCTGTCCCTCTTCTATAGTGGGTACTTCCAACCTCCCCTCCCCCCAAGGATGCCCTCCCATCCATCATCCCTCCTCTCATCCCCCTTCCCTCTATTCTGCTGCAGGTTGAGATATCCCATTTAGTATGTATGTCATTCTCTCCCTGAACCAAATTCAATGAGAATGTGGTTTTGCCTTTTTGCCTTCCTATTCTTCCCCTCCCTTGCAGCCACTTCCCCTTGCTTCTTCTACATGAGATAGTTTACCCTACCCTGTCTCCCCCCATCTTCTCTTGCCACTTTCCTCTCCCACCTCATAATTTCACCCCTTGAGTATCCTCCTTTCCCAACAAATTCAACCTGTGCCCTCTCTCCATGTATAACTGTAAACATATACACACACATTCACATATGTATTCATATGGCCATACACCCTTCTTCCATTATTTTCATAGTGAGAAAGATTTCATCAATCACAGTTATTGTTTTTCCATATAGGAATGTAAATAGTTCAACTTTGATAAGTTCCTTTTGATTTCTTTTCCCTGATTACCTTCTCAGGCATCTCTTCCTTCTTGTGTCTGGATGTCAAATTTTCTATTCAACTCTGGTTTTTTCCTCAAGAATGCTTGAAAGTCCTCTATTCCACTGAATGACTATATTTTCCCCTGAAACAAAATACTCAGTTTTGCTGGGTAGGTGACCCTTGGGTTCAGTGGCTTCTAGCCCCCAGGGGAGAAAGCCGACCTTACTGGTCCCAAAGTCCATAGGGCACTAACCTCTCACATTGTCCTAGGCATGTCTGTATTGATAATTCTGGAATCGCCACATCTGCTGGTGTTCTGGGGTCCCTCCAGCCGGCTGCTGTCCCGGCCGCCTTGGGGCTAAAACCGCGACTCAGGCAGACCTGTGCTCGGCTCCCCTCGCACTGCGCACTGTGCTGCTGGCTCCCAGAGCACTGTGCTGGTCCTTCCTGCAGCGCTGCTTGGCTGTCCTCAGTGGGAGGTTAGCTTCTCTGTGTCGTTCTGTGGGTGCTGGGGCTCCAGAAGTTGTTCAGAGTCCCCTTTTACATAGTTTGGAGGTGATCTGGGGGAAGAGTGGCTTGGACGTGCTGTTTCTACTCCGCCATCTTGGCTCTGCCCCTCTTCAGTGAACTTTTGAGATTCTTTTTCCATCTGGCAAATTTGGCTTTTTAAGGCATTCTCTTCATTGGCTTTTTGAGCGTCTTTTGCCATTTCGAGTTAGTCTATTTTTAAGGCGTTATTTTCTTCATTAGGTTGTTGACTCTCATTTTATAATTTTCTTGCATCATTCTCATTTCTCTTCCCAATTTTTCCTCCACTTCTCTTATTTGGTTTTCAAAATCCTTCTTAGGCTCCTCTACAGCCTGTTAGCAGATTATTCTTTTCTTGGAAGCTACTGGTGCAGGAGTTCTGACTTTGCTGTCTTCCTCCTGTTCCACGCCCTGATCCTTTCTGTCCCCCAAAAAGGAATCCAATGTCAGACTGCTATGCTTGCCTTGCTTTCCTTGTTTGCTCATGTTGCCATTTAATTACTTGACTTTTCAGCTTTTTGCCACATTACAACTCTGCTACCAAAGAGGGCAGCTTTGTCCCAATCACTGGGGTTTTCTCAGCTGCTGTAACTGTTAGTTGGCTGCCCTCTCAGAAGCCTCTACATGATCTGGCACATGTGAAAGTGGCTGCACATCCACCATGCCTCAGCTGATTTTCCCTCCAGGGGGACAAGGCCGGACAGCATTCCCTAACTTCCAGGTCCCAAAGTCCACACTGCAGTGATCTCTCATTTTGTCTTTAACATCTATGGGTTGATAATTCTGGAAACCGCCACAGCTGTTGGTGATCTAAAGTCCCTCTGGCAGGTGGCTGGCTGGTTGTGGCCACCCTGAGGTTTTAACCTCTGGTTTGCGAGGGACTAGGCTCTGCTCCCAGAGCTCTGTGCTGGCTGCTTCCAGCTGGCCTGCCGGGCTGTCTTCAGTGCAAGGTTAGCTTCTCTGTGTCATTTTGTGGGTTCTATAGCTCCAAAGTTTGTTTAGAGTCATTTTTCACATGAATTGGAGGAGGTGGGATTGGGAACCCCGAGAAGTCCTGTTTCTACTCCGCCATCTTGACTCTGCCCCTCCCCCCCCATCACTTTTATTAAGACTGAATTATTCAACTTTTCAAAAGAAATCTGCTTCAATCAAATGCAGATAAAACATCAAAGTGTCACATTATGTTGCCCAAAGAACCAAAACCAAGCATAAAATTCATACAACACCCCTATTAATAAACAAATGACTCTCAACTGAAGTCCTACTGTTGGGTGTGAATTCAGTATCTCTAAGAGATCACAGAAAACAGCAGGATGCCATCTCTTCTTACCCCGACTTTCCGAAGCAAGTCTCCTACAATGTTCAGTGCAGATATCCTGGCAGCAGGTGTGAGAGGAGTAGCCCCGTAACTGTCCTCCAACCCTTAGGATGTGTAAAGGGAGAAAACTCTTAGAGACACTATACAACTCCAAGGCCCCAGACCAAGGTATGGCAGAGAAGCATTCTGCCAGATTCTTTTCTGCACTTTCATTAGGAATGAATTCCAATTCTACAACATACTACAATAATATAACAAACATTTTCACATCCTACCACTTTAGGGCTTGTTCTATGGATAACTCTTGTAGTCCTTATGTAGCATGTGGCAAATATTTCTGTTTCCCAAAGAAGTCCAAAATACATACTAGAACAACATTCTAGTGTGTATCCTAATTCTAGAACAATATAATATTTGTATCATTAATAAAAGTGCCTGTTAACTTTAAATACTAATACAAAGCGTTTCCACAACTTTGTTAGTTATCACAAGAGAATTCTAGAATGCAGGTAATGCTATATCTGTTTCACAGATGTAGCTAGCGGTTAGGTGGAGGCCCAGGCCTAGGCAATTTATCAATGGAATGACTGGAGTTAGAATTCACTTCATTAAATTCTCACCTTATTATTTACTCAAGGTTAAACAAGTTTCTTGGATAATGTTCAGAACACAACCAGATTTTTAATTCAGTTTCTACATGAGGTTGATAACTCAGATACTGGAATGATGCCATACATATACACATACACATATAAAAACAAACTAGGATATCTATCCATCTTGCTCCTCCCTCCTTTTGATCTCTTTTCAAAAATGCTAGGAATTTCTCTCACCATCCCTTTACCTCTCTTGTATGATCCAGGTGTGTTTACACTGGCACTGGGTCCTCGGTGTGCTACAGGTGTGGATGGCACAGACACAGTGGCCTGCACAGCAGTGTCTGTCCTCTCTGCTTCCAATGAGCTATGCATGGGAGTCCTGGGTTTCTCTTGCTTCTGCTGCACTGCTAACTCCTGCCGCAAGTCTTCCAAGAATAAAGATACAAAAAAATTACTCTCCTTTCAATCGAAATGGCCACCACATGTCTACAATAAGTGTTGGCTGTAAAAACAAACTGATGGGATGAATTCTAAAAGGAACCTGGAGAGCATGAAGCACACAACTACAGTATGGTCCCTCCATCCCTCAAGGGCCTCCAAAATAAACTAGATTGTGAACTTAATGTTCTCGTCTTCTATATCCTACTCAGATGGGGACAATGGGGACATACACCCCCCCCCACACGCCCCCCCACCATTTTAGTAAATACTTGACTGATGGCTGGGAACTTTCATCCCCAATGCCATCATGTGTAAAATTCAAGCCTTGTTCCTCTAAAATCTGATGATTTTACCTCATGTAATGAATTGAAGGGGATAAGATTTTAGACTGTTCCAATTCCCTTTATGCCACATGAGTATGGCTGGCAGTTATAAGTTCTACAAATAGGACAATTCCTCCCATCCTTGCTCCTAATTAATATCCAATCACCTCGGAAGTAAAGGCAACACTGAGGAAACATCTCTCCTAAAATGGATTACCAAGCACAGTAAACACAATAAACACTTTTACCACAGTGGTAAAGGCCATGGAGACAGAATCTAACATGAGAAAAGAATTTCATCAAAGACTACATATGGGTCATAGTCAGATTCCATTAAAGAGTATCTCTTGTTCTCATGCAGACTACAGGGTGAGGTGCTTAATCCAAAGCAGTAATGTGCAGTCTAACGAGTCTGAGTCTGCTTCACAAGTATTCATTAAGAGTGAACTTCAACTTCCCAGCAAAAGGGAGTGTCCACTTAATGCTGTGGAATGGGGCAGGGAAGGTGGGGGATGAGGTAGGACTGCTGGATGAGCTGGATGAGGACACTAGGGAAAATTGCATAAATCTCCACCCAACCTCTAGCTTCATCTTTCAATCGCTGAACAGATTCTAGGAGATTCTCTTTCTCATCAAGTTCACTTTCCAGAAAGGCATTTCTTTCAATGGCCTGATTCAACCGCTGCTCAAAATCTTCCAAAGACATGATAGTAGCTCTGGATCAAGAAAAAAGAAATTACACATAAGCCCATACTATCCAGTCCATTAGATCAAAAGATTTTAGCAAGGTGGTTAAAGTAACCATGTGAATCTTTCTTCCAAGAAGTAACGTTTCTGTATCTTAAATATTCTCGTGTTAAAAATAAACCATTTCACTTTTTCCTAAAAAACCCGACGTGAGAATCAAGCTCTCTCCATCCGCCTTACCGTTTTGCCCTCTCCAAGTCATCATTTGCTTGTTCTAGCTCCCTGATATATTTCTGTAAATGATCTTTAATCGCCTTAGTCTGTGCAAGGTCATCTTCTAATGCAGAGATCTGCCGGTAGTCTTCAGAATGCTGCATTTCAAACTTTTCCTGAGAAATGAAACCAATGCCAACATGAAAGGTTTAACATTTCTGAAAAAGCACATTGGCCGTTTCTTTAAAAGCAAAAGTCAATCCTACAACTACTCTTGTGTTCCTTATCCAAATAAAGTTATCCCAACCTCTCTCTCTCTCGAGCCAATAAATGAAGACAATATTGACCTATTTCATTAGGTACTTTGATTGTCTAGATCATACATCGTTAGCAAAGAATACTTAACACCTTTTCTGATTTCTTTGTTACAGCATTATTTCCCCTAAAGCATGAGGAATTTAAAAATTTTCTTTAACCTCTAGGATACTAAAACTTGGAATCTTTTTGGAACACTTTAGGTAATCTTTGTAAAAGCAAGACATAGATCTAAGACCTTTCCTTCTCATAGTCTTTTTGTCTCATATGATCTAATGATAAACAATTAAAATTAGAGACCATTTTTCTCTTTAAAAATTCACAAGCTGGGGGCGGCTGGGTGGCGCAGTGAGTAGAGCGTCGGCCCTGGAGCCAGAAGGACCTGAGTTCGGATCCAGCCTCAGACACTTAACACACACCCAAACGAAAAAACCTAGCCATGTGACCTTGGGCAAGTTACTTAACCCCAATTGCCCTCCAAAAATCACACACACAAAAAAATAAATTCACAAGCTACCTACCCAAACAAAATAAAAAATCTGCCTCTTAATTTTTCTCCTTAAAATCATTTCCATATAATCATGGCAAGCAATTTGCAATCATTCTGAAATCACTGCTTAAATGAAAAAAGCACCTACTTCTCATGTTCATGGACAAAAATTCAATTTAATTTTTTGAAACAGTTCTTCCTTTACTTTGTTCTGTAAACAAAGATGTTTCCAGAAATAAATATGAGTCAGTCTCCAGGAGTGTTTTAAGTGATGTAATGATGAATAGGTCAGAGAATTGTGGAGAGAGCAATTGTGGAAGAACATCTGAAGAAGATGCATATTGTTCACAGAGTGAGAAGAGACATTCGACATCCTTGATGCTTTTGTTTCCTTTGGTGCTCAGTTTCCTGGCCATAAGCAAAGACATAGTTTAGCCAGTCTCAATCTCAGTAAGTTACCAAACAAAGAAGCACAAGTTGATGTCACTACCTAATGACAAAGCTAGCCACATTGTCATTCCCAAAGATTTGATGTCATCTCACTTCATTTTATTGGGAGATTCTTTAAAGTCCTTAACTGGGAAACAGAGGGTAATGAATAACTATGTAGTATGTTCTGACAGAATCCTGGACAGTTAACCTCCTTTCAAAATATGTCCTGAAAGAATACAGGTTTGTAAGCCATTTCCCATATACTTACACATTTAAATCTTTTCTCTTCTGAAAAGGATGAACAAGGGAGAATGTTGCTGAAAGGTTGTGCTTTCATTTTGTGCTAATTATAATAAACTGTCAGCTGATGCAGCT
Source organism: Gymnobelideus leadbeateri (assembly GCA_011680675.1). Taxonomy (NCBI): domain Eukaryota; kingdom Metazoa; phylum Chordata; class Mammalia; order Diprotodontia; family Petauridae; genus Gymnobelideus; species Gymnobelideus leadbeateri. The sequence goes on along the minus strand of WOXC01011605.1, from coordinate 152,616 downwards.
ATCAATGAATTCTCTGTTTCTTCCCTTACAGGGTTTTATATTCAACTTGTAATGAATAAGTCAATTGTCAGGAAGTCAGCCTCAGTTGAATGTTTCTATAAGGTGATTTACAAATGAGTATTTGTTGATGGTATTTTAGTATAAAGGTTTTTTTTTAAATGTCCAAGTTATTTCTACTTCTTCTCCCTCTATTTTCTACTCTTCCCACTTTTTAATGCTGATATATTTCTACAATGCTGGCTTTTTGGGATTGGTCTAAGTAATTCAATCTTTCATGTTTGAATGAGTTAATATTTTATTCAGCACCAAGCAATTTGCTTGACATCTGGATTACTGCAACAGTCATCTGGTCCTCCTACTTCCTTCAGGTGCTTAAACTCCTTACAAACACCCAGCACACCACTATGAGACTCATCTTCCTAAAATGTAGTTTCTAGTCATAATACTCCCCTGCTTAACAACCTACAGTAATAGCTCCCTGTTGCCTACCTTATCAGGTCTAAACTTCCCTCTGCTCTGATTTTACAATTCCTTATAACCTGACTTGACCAGTTGAGATTAGAGATTTGCAAGGTAGGCAGCTGCCTAGAAGACAGCAAGTCCAATCTAATGCAACAAGCATTTATTAAAAACACCTATTAGGTGCAAAGCACTGTGCTGGGTGATAGGGACATAAAAACAAGGACCCCCACCCCCACCCCAAGGGCTTCCTTCCTACCGGCAGAAATAGCATGCAAACAGATTGGTACATATTGGAAGTATGAGGAGTGAGGGGGCACAAATAAGTAGAGGGTTCAAGAAATGCTTCCCATTGGAGTTGGTACATTCTAGCTTAAATAAAGCTAGAATTTTTTTAAGAGATGGAGAAATGTTACAGATTGGAAAAAATTTGCTTAAAACATAGTACACAAAGGGGAATAATGTGAAATAAAGCTGGAGCTGGAAGGAGAAAAGGCATGAATATCAGCTACAGTGAAAAAAATGAACAAAGGAAATGAAGTCAGAGAGCCTGGGTTCAAGGCTCAGGCCTGCCCTTTGTTCCTTGTGGGACCTTGGAAAAGTCACTTCTCTCTAGCTTTTCTCATCTTAAAAATGTGAGGGCTGGTCTCGGCTTCATTGTGTCTAGGAGAGCTCAGTGATTTAGTCACAGAATCTGGGAAGACCATATGCTAAGTAGAGGTAGGCCTGAGAGCCTTCTACCCTCTAAGCACACATGGCCCAAGAAATAGGCCTACCTCCCTGGCCTTTTCTGTTCCAAGTAAAGGAAGCAGAGTCTTCTTGACAGTGGGAATCTGAGGGGTCTAGAGGAAACCTTGATGTCCCAGTGTTTGAAGTAGTCTTTTAGCATTAATACCCTGAAGAGTATCTTTTGGGACTCCAGCCCAGAGGATGAGTCAAAGACTGGACATGAAACTGGTGGGACCAATGCCATGTAGTTAAGTTTTGAGCCTACTTTCCCCACCAGAGATCAAGGTGTAGGGAGGAGTATGGCCCAGAGATGTTGGGGAAAATGCCTATACTTTGTCCTTGCTATTTCTTCAAAGTAAACATTTCTTTGTAAAAGCTAAAAATTAAAAATAAAATGAGGGGTATGGACTACATGACATGAAGTCCCTTTTAGCTTTAACTATAAACTAAGAGTCTGTATTTTTTCCTAGTGGAAAGGGAGTCACCAAACTTTCTAGAGCAAGAGTGTGGCACAGTCAGATTTGTGTTTATGAAGACTATTTCAGCAGCTATGTGGAGGGTGGCGTGGAGCTGGAAAACCTGGACTCAGGAAGCCCAATTAGGAAGCTGTTCAATAGTGGAAGTGATAAATAATGAGAACTATGTGAATGGAGAAAACAGAATGGAAACAATAAATATAAAACTGACAAGACTTGTCACCTACTTGGTATGGAGGGGCAAGAGAGAAAGCAGACTTAGGTTACAAACACAAGTTCCTAGAAAGTAATCCTCTCAACAAAAATAGTTAAGTCTGGAAGAGAAGCAGATTTAGCAAGGAAGATAATAAATTCCCTTTCAGACAACTTGAGGTTGAGAAGGTTTCAGCTGGAAAGGTCCACCAGGCAACTGATGAGGCAAGAAAGAAGTCACAAGGGAGATATTAGAGATAGATGTGCAGATTTGGGAGTTATCTATCTGCACAGAGTTCATTCATCCCATAGGAACTGATGAGATCATTCAAAGAGGGTATAGAAAAAGAGAACAGGGACAAGAACAGGAGACCTAAGGACATGGTTAGGAGTTAAGACATGGATAATGAGCCCAAGGTAGACTGAGAAGCAGCAGGTGCAAAGGTAGGAGAAAAACCCAAGCAACAGGGTAATGAAAGCATGAGAGAAGACAGAACACCTAAGAAAAGGAGGAGGTAGTCAACAGGGACAAATGCTGCCGAGAAGCCAAGAAGGATGAAGACCAGATTTAGCTGTTAAAAGATGTGATGCTTTGGAAAAAAGCAGTTTCAGCCAAATGGGCTGAGAATTGCAAGAGAGGAGAAGTAGAAGTAAAAAAATGTAAATGGCTTTTTTGAGGTGTTTGCTTATAAAAGGGAAGAGAGCCATGTTTATAGTCTGAGAGGATAGCAGGATCAAAAAAAGATTTTTAAAATAACAGTTAACAACAGCTAGCATTTATTTAGCACTTTCAGGTTTGTAAAGAACTTTGCATAAATTGTCCCATTTGATCCTTACAATAAATTCTGTGAGGTATATGCTATTATTATCTATATTTTACAGATAAGGAAAACATGGCTGAGAGATGAAGTTACTTGCCAACAGTCATATACAGCTGACAGAAGTGTCTGAGACAGGATTTGAACTCAAGTCCTTGAGAAAGTAGGGAAGGAGGAGAATGATATGGGAGTTGGTTATTAACTGAAACCAGGAGCTAGAAAGGGTGATAGAGATGATGGAGTGAACCACAAAGGAATGGTAACAGCAGAGGGAGGGTCTGAAAGTGAGTAGTAAGAAACAAAGGATATGCCTATTTTTCCTCCTGACTTAGAGGGGAAGATATACCCAGGACTGGAGAGGGTATCTGGGGTTGTGGTATCTTTTGAGGGGTAGCCAGATTTCTGTTGAGTTCAAGAAGGTGGGTGTAATATAAGTGAAAGGGCTCCAACTCAAAGAAAAATGTATTAATAGTAAAATATAAGTTATTCCATAGGACATGACAGCTGGGGATAACACAATAAGATAGAATCAAAAGAAAGGGAAATGGCTGAGGTGGAAAAAAATGAAGAATCAGAGATAATAATCAGAAGAAACACCTTTGTGTTTATGGTAGGCAGCCTAGAACTCTGAATTAGGAGGGAATTTGTTAGCCATACGTCAGGGACATTCTAAGAAACACTATTTAATATTACTTTTTATAAACGTGCATGATTCTTCAAGCTACAAATTCTGCTCTCCATAACATGTATTTATTCTGTGATAAATTAAATTGCAGCACAGTGAAAGTTCAAAACCTCAGGTGGAAAGTAACATGTAGAGGCATAATTTTCAGATATGTATGGATGTAGCTGGCTTGGGCACAAAGCTTCCAAGTCCTATCTAACCTTATCCCATCATTCACCCAAAACGTACCCTCCGTTTCAAGGAGATCAGTATCTGTCTATCCACAGCTCCCACCCGTGCTTGTTCCTACCAATGTGTCACTGCCCACTTAAAATGCTCCTGTTCCTTCAACACCTGCAAAAGATTTCTGCTCCATCTTTTTTTTTCTTTTTTTAACTGATGCTTCTTTTTGTTTCCCCTGCCCAAGAGAAACCCCCCTTGTAACGAAAGAGAGTTAAGAAAAGCCAAATCAGCCCGTTGGCCAAAACTGACAACATGGGACTCCAGTCTACCCCCACCTCTGCTTTGGACAGGAAAGCCTCCTTTACCAACAGTCCTCTGAAAACACAACTGGTGCCTAAATGGATCTGTGGTCATCTCCTTCTTACCTTAATTGTTTCAAGCTCCATGCGGAGTCGGTTATTTTCTGACAAAAGGTCCCGATTCCTGGTTTCAATTTGTTGCAACTGAGTCTCCAGCTCAGCTTCATATTCTCGGCTTCCCTCTTGGAATTCACGCAGTTCCTCTTGTGCATTTTCCGCCCTACAAAAGAAATCCCAACCACAAACTTGTATGCGGATATCCAGAACTTTGTGGAATAATTTAGTACCATTCCTCTTTTAATCTTCCTTTCTCTAACCTCTTATCCCCCATACCTGAAATCTTAAGAATGACATAATACCAAATCTAAAATGTCTTTAAGTGAGTAGAAAGAAGCAATAATCCATGGAATAAAATGTCTCCTAGGAGGTTTCCAGGATTATCATCACATCAGAGGTGAAATCTGAACCCAGCTCCTGTGACTTGAGAACCAATGTCTATCCTTTTATCAGGCTACTTTGGGTTATATGAGATAATGAGAAACCATTAAAAAACAAACATAAAACCAGAGGTGAGGACCACCACAGAAAGCACAAAGTCCTAAATATCCCTTTTTCCATAAAGATTTGGTTTTCAGAAGACATAAGAGCTGAATTTTATATACAGCCTTTTATGGTTTATAAAATGCTTTGTATTATTTGATCATCAAAACAGCCACATGAAGTAAAGAGTATAGCAATTTACCTATTCTGTTGATCAGGAAACTGAGGCACAGAGACACTAAGCAACTTGGTTATAGGAAGATTACAGAACTACTAAATGACACAGACAGGATACTGAACACACTTCTTCTGACTCCAAATACAGGGCTCTTTTCACTACATTATATATGCTTAGAACATGATACTGAGGAAAGCTCATTTTCTCTGTTTCAGAATTGATGGGATATTGACGTAGCAAACAGTAAAAGAATCACAGGATGACAGATTTAGAGCTGGAAAGAACCTCAAAGATCCAAATCCAATTTCATTCATTTTACAGGTGTAGAAACTGAGGGCCAGAGAAGTTAGACGGCTTGCCTGGGGTCAGACAGCCAGTACTTTTCTGAGGTAGGATTTGAATACAAGTCTTCTGACTCTCAGTCCAGCACTCTAACCACTATGCCAGTCTACAAGGAGTTAAGATGGTGGAGACATAATAAGATAAGATCAGTAGGGAAGTTTAATAACTTACTGTTGCTTATGCTGTATAGCTAAGTCTTTCCAGTAGCTAATTTCTTCCTCCTCAGAACTGAAAGTCTTCCTACCCAAGTCTTCCATGGCAAGAATATGAGGAGAGATCTATTACTTTCGAGGCATACTACCTATAAAGAAAGATTCAGACATTACATGCACTTAACGCACAATCTGTAGTCCAAAAGTCCTAACAAAATGCTGCCAGGGAAATAATACTTAAAGACAAAATAAAATCCAACAATTACCAATTACCAGGCTATTTAGGGCATACAAAATATTAATGTATTCAATATAGGGACTAATGTTGCTAACTTCTATTAATAATCAGTAAATTAGATTTTGCTAAGATAATACTTTCTGTTGGCATTTCTCTTCTCAATGCAATAATTTGTTTCTTATCTCCATTTTAGGCTTTATCTACTCACATTTTTCTCCCCAAATTCTGAGGAGGGAATATGAGTTGGAGTATTTCCTCCACAGAGATCCTCACTCTTACTAGTAAGCCTTTCTGGATCTTAGTGCTATTAAAAAAAAAAATTTAACTTTGGTGAAAGTTAAAAAAGAATGTTTTTAAAAATATCAATAGTGGTTTATATCTCAATTGTAGGGGGGGGCAAGGTAAGGCAGATTAGATTGTTTATGTCAGCTATTAATAGTTTCTGGTTCATCCTTAGGGTGGCAAAAGTAAACAGTAAGGCAATCAATTAATGCACAAGCATTTATTAAATCCCTACCTTGTAAGCACTGTTAGGAGCTGGGTAAACAAGAAAGAATGAAACAATACCTTACTCTCCAAGAGCTTATACTCTAATGAGGGAGACAAGAAATCTGTATATATATATATAGCATAAATATAAAGTAAATCCATACAAATATATACAAAAGGAGTTAAATACAAGATATTTGGGGAAGGTATTAGCAGTTGGAATCAGGAAAAGCTTCATGCAATAGATAGCGCTTGAGTGGCTTTATAAAGGAAGGCAGGCTATCTCTGAGGTAAGAGGTATGGATAGAATACATTTCAGACACATGAGATGGTTAATACAAAGGTACTGAGATAGGAAATAGAGGATTGTATTGAGGAATAAAGAGAAAGACATTTTGGCTAAATTGCAGAGTTTAGGAGGGGAAAGAGAGGTTGGGGCCAGGATATTTTATCTTAGACTGTGATCTTTTAAAAAAAAATATTCTGAGAACTACATTTCAATATAATTGATTTCTCTGTAATTTTATGTATTTTATTTTATGTATTTAAAAACATTATTCTGAAAGGGAATCCACAAGCTTCACCAAACTGCCAAAGTGATCAATGACACAAGAAAGATTTGAGACGAGGGACACATAGTCACATCTGTGCTTATGGAAAATTATTTTGGCAGCAGGGTACAAAATAGACCTAAGTGGTGAGAGACAAAGTAGAGAAACCAATTTCATAGGCTGTAAGAATAATCTAGGTTAAAGAGGGCCTCAACTACAGTAGCAGCTATGTGAATGGAGAGAAGGGATAGAAACAGCAAGATCTAACAAATGCCTGGATATTTGGGGTGACGGATAGTGAATAACTTAGTGTAAGTGACAGGCTAATGCTAAGGTTAGAAACCTGAAACATTGGAAGGATGGTGACATCGTCAATAGAAAGTGGGAGATTTAAAGGAAGGTTTAAGAGGAAAGATACTGAGTTCAATTTTATTTTGTTTTGTTTTTTGGTTATTTTTTTGCCTTTTGGAGGGGGGAATGCAGGGCAATTGGGGTCAGGTGACTTGCCCAAGGTCACATGGCTAGTAAATCTGAGGCTGAATTTGAACTTAGGTCCTCCTGACGCCAGACCACCCACTGTGCCACCTAGCCACCCCTTGAGTTCAATTTTGGACATGTGGCGTTTAGAATGTTTCCTGGGCATTTAATTTGAGATGCTGAATAGTCAAATGATGACAGAGGGCCTGAAGCTGGGGGGAAAAGTCTGGGGCTGGATATATAGAGAGTATTATGACTCATTCTCATTGATATGATCTCTGGGAAGGCCTAGACACCAAAGTTATGAGGCATAATACTGATAATGAGCCAGCAAGGGAGACTAAGGAATGGTCATACACGTAGGGGAGAAGCATGTGAAGTCATAGAAAAGAAGAGAGGATGGTCACCAGGGTCAAACACAGCAAACAGGCTGAAAAAGATGAGGACTTTGCCATCTTGGGGAGTGGTGAAGAATGGAGGGAGAAATATTTGGGACTTAGAATCTTATAAAAATGAATGTTGAAAACTATCTTTACATGTAACTGGAAAAAATAAAATACTATTAAGTGGAGGGGAAAAATAGAAAAGGATGAAGACTAAAAAAATTACTCTTTAGAAACCATTGGTAATTCTGAAGAGAGAAATTTCAGTTGGGTGAAAATAATCCTTTTGGTGAGTAAAATATTCTCAATGCTTAAAAAAACTGATTTGTTTTTATTTGGGGGGGGGAGAGATTATATGAATTATAGGAATAAACCCTCAAATATGTTTGTTAGTCCCATCTCCTCTCTCCTTTTCACACCACTGGCTCTATTTGAGTCACAAGTTATACTAGATCTAGATGATCAGATCTCTGGGAGACCAGATCACATCCACTAAGTATTAAGCAGACTTGATGGTGCCCAAAACAGTGCTCAATAATTTCCTTATGGAGGACAGGGATTGAACCTTTGGAGGAAACTCCTTGTACCATTGTAAATGGTATGACATAATTTCTATAACTTAGTGTAAGAAAGTTGCCTGGAGGCCTGTCAGTACCGGTGATCAAAAATATTATATAATTTAAAATACTGACAGAAACAATCTTTGTTAAAAGTTGGAAGGGATCCCAGAGGCCAAATTGAATAACCTATATACAATCAAATAAAACCCACAAACATAACCCCACCCCCCCAAAAAGAAAAAATTCATTCTAGAGCACATTTGACAAGAGAGTCCAGTTTTAGGTGTCAAGCCTAAATCTGCCATTTACTTCTACCCTCTAGGCTCCTAGTTTTGTCCTCTAAGGCCAAGTGCAACAAGTTTAATCCTTCTTCCCACCTTAGCCCATTAAATACTTGAAGACAGCTATCTGTCTCTACTTCTCCCAGTCTTTACTTCTCCAGTCTAACTGTCCCCAATTCCTTCAGTGGAGTTACATATGGCATGAACTTGAGGTATTTCACTAGAATCACTGCCCTCTTCTAGCTGCTTGGCAGCTTACCAATGGTTTTCCTAAAGAGCAAGAAATAGTAGAGTGGAAGGGGCGGCTAGGTGGCACAATGAGTAAGAGCACCGGCCTTGGAGTTGGGATGACCCGAGATCGAAACCGGCCTCAGAAAATGAGCACCCACACATAAATAATGACTAGCCGTGTAACCTTGAGCAAGTTACTTAACCCCAATTGCTTTAAAAAAAAAAAAAAAAGAAATAGTAGAGTGGGACTATCACTTTCCTGGTCCTGAATACTACATTTTTTTAAACTGCCAAATCATATTGTTGACTCACATTGAAAATTTGCAGTCTACTAAAACTCCTAGATCTAATTTTTGGATACCTATCAAATTTTAAATTAAACTTAATACATCAGGCCCAACATTCTAGCCTGTCCAAGATCTTTTTGGATCCTGATTGTTATTCAGCAAGTTAGTTATCCCTCCTAGCTCTGTGGTATTTGCGTATTTGATAAGTATGCTTTCTATGCTTTCATTTGAGTCACCAATAAAAATGTTAAAAACATAGGACCCTGGAGCATTCTGCTAGAGATTTCCTTCCAAGTTCAAGTGGGATCCTAAGAACATAACCAAAGAGCAGGAAGGGCCTTGAGTGTTCATCAGCCTCCTCACTGAGGTCCAGAGTGGTTAAAGTGACTAGTCCCAGGTATTGCAGAGCTGAGATTCAAGCACAGGTCCTCAGACTCCAAAGCCACTGCTTTAAAAGTGAACCATTAATGAATGTGTTTTGGGTCCAACCATTGAATCAATTCCAAATCCATCTAAACTGTATTATCTTAGCCTAGCCCACACCTCTCTCTTTTCCACAAGAAGGAAAATGGAAGCTCCTCTGGTGTAACCTGCTCTTGATGAACCCATGCCATCTCTGTGATCCCAGCTTCTTATTTTCATGTTCTATCACCATACTTTGAATACATTCTGGAATTTTGTCAGGAATCAAAGACAAGTGCATTAGCCCTCAGTATGAAGACTACTCTCTTTCTTTTTAGAAAATAGGGATATTTTCCCTCTTCATTTTTGGGATACATTTCCCATTCCCCATGATGCTTTGAAGATCACTACTGATGGCTTAACAATCACATCTGCCAGTACCTTAGGATGTAGTTCATTTGGACTCAGTCACTTGAAATAACTGAGGAAAGCTAAGGGCTCTTACTATCTCCCTACTTATCTTTACTTTTAACTCCTCTTTAGCTATATTTGCTCTGTCCTTTCCAGTCCAAAGATCAGTTTCCATAGCAGAGAAAAGTGAAATAAAATAAGGGTTGAATAATTCTGCTTTTTCTCAGTGGTATAAAAGGACATACTTTAAAACATGGCAACAATTATCAATGTCATCTTAGTAGTGGACAAAAAAATTAGACTAAATCACAATATAGATTCCAGAAATAGAACTAAATGTATACAAGTATATTTGTGTTGAATAAACAATACAGATATTAAACACTGGTAAAAGGAATCATTTTTCAAAATACCGAGAAAACAATATAAATATGGTGAAAAATAAACTTAGATTCTTATACTACGTATCACAGCAACAAGTTATGAAAACAATCAATTAAATACACATTAGATTGAAACATAAAAATTTGTCTTGATTGTGGAAGACAGATAACATCTCTTGATCAAATGAAATAAATTAGTGGAGACAAGGAAGATTTACTTGATTATTAAAATATTTTATTTAATACAATGAAAACTATAATAAACTATAAAACTAAAATATTTTAATACAATGAAAACTATAAGCAAATTAAATAAGTTTTAATTTTTCCCAATGTTTGCAGCAAATGTATTGAATAAAATTCTGGCCAACAGAATTTGTAATATATTTATTATAATCTGATATAGCACTTAACAAAAAAAAGAAATACAAATCATAAAGAATCACCAGAAAAAGATGCTCAGACTCAGTAATAATAACAATATTGAAAAATAATCAAAATATGCAAAGCAAATCAACCTCTGGGGTTAAGATCTCAAATTTGTCAATACATCACAGAAAAAAAGAAGAAAAGAAATCCTACAGGTTACAGAGAAATAGGTAATCTTACAACTCCTGGTGAGTGATATGGAAAACTGATGCAATCTTTTTAAGGAGCAACCAAGAAGCATATAACAAAAATCACAAATCTCTGACCAAATAATCCTGCTACTATGGATACATTCCAAGGATTTTATTTTTAAAGGAAGAAAGAAAGAGCTATCTGGAAAACGGTTATTTGTAACAAAAGCTTAGACAAACCAAAATGGAATGAATTACTACATTACACCACCATTAAAAATTACAATTATAAATAATGCAAAGAAGGGGCGGCTAGGTGGTGCAGCGAGTAAGAGCACGGGCCCGGAGTTGGGATGACCCGGGATGGGATCCGGCCTTACAAAATGAGTACCCACACACAAATAATGACTGGCCGTGTAACCTTGAGCAAGTTACTTAACCCTAATTGCTTTAATAAATAAATGAAGCAAAGAAATGTGGAAAAGATATAAGCCACAATACAAGTCAAAGAAAGAAGAGTTAGAAACATATGCACTAACTCATATGCATGTGTGACTGGACGATCAAAAATAATTAAAAATCATACAGAGGTAACTGACAAGTGGTTATGATAAAGCATATATTATTCTCGTGAATCATTTGAATAGGTTTAACTAAATTTTTAAAGTTCAAAATAAAAAAAATTGACAGTAAAATGACCATGTGAGAAAGAACTAAATAGAATATAATAAATGGCTATGGGTGAAAATGTCCCCATTCTGGCCTAATTCAAATCAGTAAATAAACATGAACTTTAGTAGAGAGCTGATAAGAAAAGGCTAGGAGATAAAGGACCTGAGGTACATAAAAGTGTACCATTATGATAAAATGTGTTTCAGAAAAGGGTTTCCTTTTCAGGGGATGCCATGTGTCTCAACAAGTGAAAACATAAAGGTAGATCCTAATGTTAAGGTAAAACCCTTCTCTCTAGTATTTCATAACCTTGTGGATTAGAGAAAGGATGAAATCAAGGTACATTTCTGGGGCAAAAATCCTCTAGTGGTGAGGTCTTTGTTACAGCCATATATACACAAAGTACAATCACAGACTTTGGGACTTGGTAAACAGAATCATGGGCCTTGTTACAAAACACAGAGCCTTGCATGTGGCGCTTAAATGTTTTAGCTGAGCTACCATCAGTCAGCACAACTGTTTAAACCTGAAGCTGACAATGAAAATAGTTAAGTGTAAATACAAATCAAGCATTTTCATCTTAAAAAAGAACAAAAACCTTTGGGAAAACCACACAATGCTACTGAGAAAGGCAAGGGGCAAGCAACAATTCAACTTTCTTAATAAATATCTTAATAATTTACGATTTTGCTATTTGAAAACAGCACAGAACATAGTGACAGCTAACATTTTCTGTTCCCTGAAGCAAACAAACTCAATAAAGTTCAAAGACTTGTTCCTCTAGCATGTCTTATTTATCTCTTATATAGCACTATCTGGGTGACGTACAGCAATTTTTCTTCACGTTCACACAAATAAAAGTGAGGCTATTATTCAGAGAGTTCTATTCCACAAATAAAAATAAAAAGATAAAATTGCTTCAGACTCCAGGAGCGGCTCTTAAGCTCAGCTCCCTTTGTATATCCCAGTACTAGACTGGCTATAAACATCTCTGGCCCAAGCAGCCAGAAATGTACTTAATCCAATCTTATTATCTTGAGTCATTTTCCTTGGATCACAGGATCAGACTTAGAGCTGAAAGAGACTTGCCTGTGATCCTACAGTTGCTGTTGAGAACTATAGCATACTACAGAAAGAGATTTTTAGTTCTATTTTAAATGTGAATAAATTACTTATCCCAGAAGATAGACATATATATACACACACATACACACACACACACACACCTCATATACCTCTGCTCTGACAAAGAGAAAGATATCATTGGTTTTTTTTAACATATAAAAGTTAACCTGCCAAGAAAACCAAGAGTAAACAGGGTGTACCTCTGATTCCAGAACCATGGAAAAAGGAGATATTCTGACTGAGGCAGGACTTTCCTCCAACTGTCCTGAATCAAACCTTCCAGTTTTCACATGATTTTTACTTGGGTTATTTAGTCCCAGAACCAGTTAAGGCTAGAAGGAACCTGGAAGTTGAATCCACTCACTCCACAGCTGACACCCAGAAAAGTTGTGTTTTGTACGAGGTTACACAGAGTTAGAATGGCAGAACAGGAACTAAAGCCCACACCTTCAGACTTTTAGCTCAATCTTCTCTCCAACTAAATGATGCTATTAAATTATGTCATTTCTCAGAACATATTCCTGAGCAATTCTAGGTAGTTACAGTGAAAAAAAAGTATCTGCATACAAAATGCATTACATATTTGCCATAACATGCAAGAAAAAGAGGAATAAAATTAGAACTCCACCAGAGTATTTTATGCCAAAAAAAGTAGTCATGTAACTTTCACACAAAAATCTGTTTTTGCATGCAGAGTTTTGCTTATTATGTACAAGTGTTACCTAACCTCCCAGCAAACTGAATTTAAAAACAAATTCAGGGTATACCTGATTTCAAAACACCATTAAAAGCAGAACAAGTTTTAAACAAATTTTCAAGTTTCCTGTCAATACAAAAAGTCAGAACAGAAGGTCCCTGACAAGATAAAACCATGCAAAACCACAGGAACTGATCTCACCTTCCCCTTCTTCCATATTCTCCATCCCTGACCCATCAAGCACAGCTTCTGATTAAAACAAATGAAGAAGGGAGCAGAGAAGGAAGGTATAGTAAAGAAGTTACTGTTAAGCACCAATAGTTTTAAATGTATGATGTAAGCCTCATGAATTGCAGAAGTAACATCACTGGGATCAGAGCAAGCAGGCCTCACTTCAGTTTTGATTTAAAGTCGATATTCTTTAAAGCTATACACAAGATCTATCATATGCATATATATAAAAAGGATATAGACATTCTTCAATATGAAGACCTTCCAGTGTGGGAATTCCCTCCTATGAATTAGTTACTAAGTTCTAGGGAGTAGGCTAAGATACAGAGATTAAATGACTTACCCAAGGTCATACAGCTCATGTCAGAAGTAGGATCTGAACTGACTCCAAGGCTAGTACTCAGGAAGACTTGACTTCAAATTCAACCTCAGACACTTACTATACCAGGATGCCTCTATCATACTATGAATAATCTTCCAAGGAGTAAGATTGTAATATAGACCTAGACTCAATGAAGTAAAAGAAAACACTCATGGCATAAAAATAATCTCTCAGGGGAATGAACTGGGTTAAAGGAATCATTCTCTAAAACAAGAATGGCCTTTTGTCAGATCAGGAGCTTCAAAATTTCCTAAGCACAAATGCAAGAGGAAAAACCTGATGAGGCAAACAGTTAGGTATGAAGGTACTTTGGAAGTGACCTTCAAAAACGTCTTTCCACTAGAAGCAGCTAGGTGGAGCAGTGGATGCACAGGAGGCCCAGAGTCAGAAAGACCTGTTGATCAAATATTACCCTAGAAACTTACAAGCTCAGTGACCCTGGGCAAGTCACTTAACCTGTTTGCCTCAGTTCTCTCAACTATAAAATAGGAATCACAACAGAATCCATCTCCCAGGGTTGCTGTGAGGATCAAATGAGATAATATTTATAGGAAGTGCTGAGCAGAGTAGAGAGCTCAATGGATAAGGTGTTGAGCCTGGAGTCAGGAAGATCTGAGTGCAAATTTGACCATAGACACTTTACTAGCTGTGTGATCCATAGGTAAGTCACTCAACCTGTTTGCCTTAATTAACTGGAGAAGAAAATAGCAAACCATTCAGTATCTCTGCCAAGAAAATCCCACAGACATCTGTGGGTGCAAGAAGAGTTTGACATGACTGAACAAGAAACACAGTATCTGACACATGGCAGGCATTCAATTGATGCTTGTTCCCTTCCAATTACTCTTCTGGCTATTTGTAATTTTGATTCTTTGGATATAGTGCTCCATGACTAAGACATATATCGGAGAAAATCCACACTAAAAGAATGGGCTTCTGCTAAAGTGCAGTTTTCAATTGTTCATCTGCTGTCCAATATCCAAGATACATATTCATGTATGCTCATTATATACTTGAGACAGAAAGAACATTAAGTTCTCAACAAGGTTATCCACCCAAATTGCATCCACTTTGTTTAATCAATGCTGATGAATGTGTAGATGTGAACTTTATAGCAACTTACAAGTATTCTGGGGCTAAATACAACTAATGAACTTTAGAACAAGGCTCATGGTGGGCATAAACAAGTAGGCTGTAAATATATTACCTATGATAACATGTTCTCAAGAAGGGGAAATATGTATGACCAGAAAAGGAGGTGGGCTAGTCACGTATGAAGAACGACAAACAACAGATGAACAGCCTGGGTGCTAGGATGGTAACCCTGGACAGTAAAAGAATCAGGGGGAGATATCTAGCACATTGATTGGATGCTCTATAAAAGATTTATGAAAAGCCATGGGCAAGAAAATGAAAAGGAATAGAGGGGTTTTCATCTGCACAGATACGGAGAGATGGGAGAGAGGACCCTCACCAAGGAAATCTCATCCATCAAGGGAACCAAAAGGGGTCAGGTGGTACCCAGGAACCCCACGAGCAAAGGGACACAAGCCCCAACTCAGCAACCCTCCACAAAAGAACGCTCTTTTTAGGAAGCTAAAAGAAATATGAGAGCGAGCCCCAACTCAGTGTGGACCACGACAAGGAGCCAGGGAAGCCCCAAACCTCCGGGTGGCATCTACTCCTGGGTCTCATTCAAGATCAAGGGCTCGTAGTCTGGGGGGGCAGGAGGGAGAAATCCTACACCTTTATTTCAATAAAACCGATTCCCTTCCTCATCCTATTCTATTCTGCACGAGCCCGAGGGGCCCAGGACACAAAAGGGGCTAAGGGGCGCGGCGGCCCCCCAGGCTCCCAGGAAGGGGCTGGAGGCCTCCCAGGACCCCGGAGGAGTCGCTGAACTCAGACTGTGGCTGGGATGGGTTTCTCCTCCATCCAGCACCACCCGAAAGTGCTGTCTGGGGAAATGTGAAACTGCCCGCAGAGACACCAGAGCAAGGGAAGGGAATGGGGGGGTCAGGAAGAGGGCGGACGGAGGGAGAGGGGGGAGGTGGGTGCTCCCCAAAGGGGCGGGCTCGGGGGCCAGAAACGATGCGAGGTCCCCCAGAGGGCCCGGGAGGGGCGGGGGCGCACCAGGAGTGCGGAGAGCGAGGCAGAGAAGCGAGAAGTCCCAAGTCCGGGAGAAAGGGACGGGACGTGGGAGGGGGAAAGGGCGGGGACACCAACTTGGGTCGGCCGGCCGACGGAAGGCCGCTAGCAGGGGCAGAGGTCCGCGGATGCCCCCGCCACGGCTCAGCCGACCCTCGCGGCTCCTTCCGCATCCCCGACCTACCTCCCCCGGACACACACCCCGCCCCGAAGTCGGAGTCGGGCTCGTTCCCACTCCCGCCGCCAACCGCTGCACTTACCCGGGCTCCGAGCCGCCGAGGACTAGGCGGGAGGGGCGGGAGCGGCGCGGCCCAGCCCGGCCCGGCCCCCGGCCCCGCCTCCCGGGCCCTGGGCCGTGCCTGCCATTGGCGGCCTTGCCACGGGCTCGCGACCTGCTCCGCCAATCAGCGCCGCTCAGCGCCATTTGGAAACTTTTTATCTCACTCATTCTTCCCCCCCCCCCAGCCCTGGAGAGCTCGAGGCCGAGCCGGGCGCTCGAGGGTGGGGGAGGGGTCAGAGCCGAACGTGGTCGGCTCGGCCGGGACCGAGAGCTGGCTCGGTCTCCCCTACGCTGCAGCTGAATTCCGCCCCTTTGTCCCCCTGGACCTGACCGCTCGAGCCCGGGACGGACAAGGTCCAGTGCATGGGCCGGTCCCACGCGCTTTCCCTCCTGCTCTCCTGCATGAACTGCTGACGCCCACCCTCCGGAGCAAAGGTCCGGAGCAGCCGAGGTTAACACGGGCCTTGTTCACCAGAAGATCATCCATTACAGAGCGCCTGGCCTGGAGTCACAAAGACCAGAGTTCAAATCCTCCTTCAGCTAGTACTAGCTGTGTGACCCTGGGCAAGTCACTTAACCCCGTCTGCCTCAGTTTCCTCATCTGTAAAATGAGCTGGAGGAGGAAATGGCAAACCACATCAGTATCTTGGCCAAGAAAATCCCAAATGAGGTCCAGAAGAGTGGACAGGATTGAAATGAAACCCTTACTCGCTCAGCCCCAAATTTGCACCAAAGGCAGAACAAGTCTGCTTCCTCACCTCCACCCACTCGTCCACACCTCCCCCTTTTCTCTTAATTACACGGAGATGCTCAGTAGAAGGACCACTTAGGTCTGGGAAACAGGGGCCCGGGATTCCAGATCAAGCTCTCCTCCTCATTAGGTTCGGAACATGAAGCGAGCCTCACTTTTCTGGATCTCGTGCTCCTTGGGGAGAAAGTCCGGACCTCAGTTTGGCTCCGAACCTGTGCCTCCCAGTGCGGCATCTCCCCTCCCCGAGGTTAGACTCCTCGCTAGTTACTTAGTATCAGAGCACTGCCTGGGGACCTTGCCCAGGTGGTGGAGAATCTGTCAAAGGCAGGATCTGAGTTGGGTGTCACTGACTGACCGGCCTCTCGCCGCTGCACCGCCTTTTCCTCCCTTAAATATGGTCTTTCAGGTAGAAAATTGTCCGTATTTAGACTCATCCCTCGCGTGTTCTATTCACTCTAGCCGGATTGGATTACTTCCTCATGCCCCAAGCAGGTCCTCTGGGTTCTTACCTCCCCTACCTTTGTGCTATACCTGCTAATATGCCATTCTCTCCCATCAAACCATCGCTTTTCTTTCCCTCTTTTTTGCTTTTTGCAGGGGGGAAGGCAGTGACTTGCCCAAGGTCACACCGGTAGTACGTGTTCAATACTTTAACCTCCTTGAAGGTTATTCCTCCTTGGGTTATTCCTCCTATCCTCATCTACAGACCTTATGAAAGTCTGCTAAATGAATGAATAAATACAATAAAAGAGAAAAACCTTAACATTAGTAATTTTATACATCCTTAAGTGGTTAAAATAATGCTTGAAGGCCTTAAAAATAGTCTTATCTAATGCATTTTTCAGCATTTTTCTTATATCTTTGGGCCTCTATAGTTGAGAGTTCTTTGTTTCTTTTCCATGGGCCTTGGATCATGATTTATTAATTCAAAATACTAACACCAACATAGAAAGAAGAGAAGGTTGCTATAGAAAAAGCTCCTTCAGTGTTAGCTTGGTAAATTCAGCAACCATAGCATTGGAACAGAAGGTACCTTATCTCTCTGCAATGATCTAATTAGTATACTATAAAATCTAATAAATTCAGACTTCATTAATTTGTAATTTCTCAAAAATTTTAACTAGAGGCTGACTGAAATTTAACTTTGTTTTATGATAAAGGAGTTTGCTACCTAAATGAACTGGGTAAACAAATTGTAGTGGCATGTTCATTCATTGAGACCTTTGTGTATAATCAATCAAAAAGCATTTTCTAAGCATCAATTACTTGCTGGAACTGTGCAAGGCACTGAAAGAGATTATGAGACATATAGGTCGTTCCCTGAAAGGAATGTCATTATAGAGTAGATGAGATTAAGAAAAACAATATTCAAACACTCATAAATAATTTTCCCCACCCATGAAAGCAGGTCTCTAAGAAGCTCTTAGCTCTCCTAGGAGTTGCCGTTTATTAACTTCCAACTTAAAAAACATTTGATAAGTTCCTATTATATGCAAAGGACCTTGCTAGATGCTTTGAATAAAACAAGGAGCTTATAATATAGTATGGGAGAAATTTAAATAACATGAACACCAGTTTATTTGTATTATAGCATAATACAAATATAACACTTAGATGTGAGAGTAGAAACAAAGCATAAATCAGAGTTTAAAAGAGAGAAAGATCACTTTTGGTGTGAGAGATCAAAGAAGACTTCCTGAAGGAAATGGCCCTTGAGCTTGCTTGCCTCCATAATGAATAAAACGGTCATCCTATAGAGGGGGAGATGTTCTGTGAAGAAAGGTCTTGGAGTCTGAATACAGATTGAAGCATACTATTGTCACTTTATTGTTTTCCATAGTTTTTTTTCTTTTATTCTGTTTCTTCTTTCACAACATGACTAATATGGAAATATACATTACACGATTGCACTTATATAACATGTCAAATTGCTTAGGAAGTAGTGAGGTAAGGAAAGGAGAACATTTGGAACTCAAAACTTTATTTAAAAAATGAATGTTAAAAATTGTCTTTACATGTAATTGGAAAAATGGAATTATATATAAATATAAAATATATATAGCTGTGCATACATATATGTAAAGTCATACCTCAAGCTGCTTACATTCTAATGAGGGAGATAACATGTAAGTAATTATGTGCATGGAAGAGAAAGACAGATAATAAAATAATATATAGTATATAATAACATAAATAACATACATTAATGTTATATGATGTATTATATCACCTTCATATATTGGTATAAATAATATATAGTATATTTACATATGATATTAGCATATAATATATAGTATATGTAGTATAAATAAAAGGTAATCCCAAGAAAGACACTAGCAACCACAGACTGGAAAATGCCTCTTGTTGGGGGATTTGAGCTGGTATTTTAAAGGAAGTCGGGGAACCGAGAGTCAGAGAAGAGCAAGGAGAACATTCTAGTCATGAAGGACAGCCTGAGATGGGAGATGTAGTATAATTGTGTCCAAGGAACAGTGAACAGATGACTATGGCTGGATTGTAGAGTTGGGGGAGAGTGGGAAGGGGGATATGGGATAGATTATGGAGAACCTTAAATGCCAAACAGAGGATTTTATATCTGATCCTGAAGAGAGGAGGAATTAGAATTTATTGAGTGGAAGGGCAAGGTGAGGGAAGGTGGTGACATAGTCAGCATGCTTTTAAAAATCACTTTGACTGGGGCAGCTAGGTGGTCCAATGGAGGACCTAAGTTCAAATTTGACCTCAGACACTTTCTAGCGGTATGAACCCTTAACCCTGACTACCTAAATATCCTCCCACCCCCGAAAATGACTTTGGCAGCTGTGAGTGGAGGATAGATTAGAATAAGGAGAAACTTAAGACAGTTAGAAGGCTATTGGAATAGTCCAGTCGTGAGGTAATGAGGGCCTAAACTAAGGTTGTGGTTGTATGAGTGAAGGAAAGGAAAATGCCTGTGAGAGATGTTATAAAGGTAGAAACAAGACATGACAGCAAATTGGAAATATGGGGTGAGTGATAATGTTGAATCAAGGATGACACCAAGAATGTGAACCTGGGTTACTGGGAGGATGGTAGTGCATTTGACAGTAATAGAGAGGTTTGGAAAAAGAGAAACATAATGAGTTCTGTTTTGGACATATTGAGTTTTAGATGCCCATGAGATATCCAATTTAGTCACAAAGTCAGTTGTTGATGTGAGTCTATATAAAGTTCAAGTGGATATCCAGGTCTGGGAATGATCTATGTAGAGATGATAATTAAATCCATGGGAACTAATGACATCACCAAATGAAACAGTGTAGAAGGAGAAGAGAAGGCCCAGGACAGAGCCTTGGGGGATATCCAAAGTTATTGGGCTCGAATTGACAAAGAACACTGAAGAATAGTCATACAGATAGGAGAACTAGGAGAGAGCAGTATCATGAAAACCTAAAGAAGAAAGAATATATGGGAGGAGAAGGTAATCAGCTATAGAGAGATCAAGAAGGATGAGCTCTGAGAAAAAGCCATTAGATTTGATCATCAGGAGAACTCTGGTGATTCTGGAGAGAGCAATTTTTGTTGAATCATGAGATTGGAAACAGGATTGGAGAGGGTTTAGAAGAAGGTAAGAGAAGAGGTTTATAATCAGATAAAGGAATTTGGGAGTTTGTCAACATAGAAGTGGAACACTTAAAAGTGATGGGAAAATCAGGGGTATGACTCACTAAGGTGGAGTAGAGGAATAGCTCTTGTTAGCTGAGTAGACTGAGGAGATGGTAAGCTAGGGAGAGTCTGCTAGAATGACAGCAGGAGCTGGACTGGAGAAACTATAAATCATACACTGAACTCAGTGAGGAAGAGAGAGTGTCCTGGAAGTTGATAAGGGATGATAGAAACAAAGGTACCAAGGCAGAATTGACTAGGAGAGGTGTGGTAAAAGGCAGGTTGTATAGTTTGGATGGAATAAATAGAAATCATATAGTAAAGAATACTAAATACTAAATAGAAAGTATACTAAAGGGGCTAAATACTAAATAGAAAGTATACTAAAGGGGCAGCTAGGTGGCACAGTGAATAGAGCACCGGCCCTAGAGTCAGGAGCACCTGACTTTAAATCTGGCCTCAGACACTTAACACAAAAACTAGCCATGTGACCTTGGGCAAGTCACTTAACCCCAATTGCCCTCCAAAAAGCAAAAGAAAAAAAAAAGAAAAGAAAAGAAGGAAAGAATACTAAATTTGGAGTTAGAGAATCTGGGTTTGAATCCCAGCTTTGCTGCTTGCCACCGGAGTGACTGTAAAATGAGTAAATTGAACAAGTTGTCTTCTAAGTTTCTCCCTGCCCTAAATTTATGACTCCGTAAAAGTATGGGAATGAGCATTTATTAAGATTTATAGGATAATTTTATTACATATTTATTATATAGTAATATATATTATATAAAATATTATATGTTTAAAAGGAATAGCAAGTTGGACATAATAGATTTGCTGTTCCATGTACAATCACTTTTTTATTATACTGTGTTATGGACATACTTGTTTTATTCTATAAATTAAAAATAAAATAAAATTTTAAATCCTACTATGTGCCAGGCAATATGCTAAGCACTTTACAAATATTACATCATTTGATACAGCAAATCTGTAAATTAGATTCTGTTGTTATCCCCATTTAACAGCTGAGGAAACTAAGACAGGCAAAAGTTAAGTGAATTGACCAGGGTCACAAAGCTAGTAAGTGTCTAAAGCTGGATTTGAATTTAGGTGTTCCTGACTCCAGGCCCAACACTCTATCCACTGTACCACCTAGGTACTTCTGACAGGGTAGTAGTGTAAAATAACTATGGGAAGATAAATTGGAGTCAGATTGTGGAAGTCTTTGAATACCAGGCTGATTATGGACTTCATTCATGCCAGCACATTAAATTATGGTGATGCTGCTAAATGTAAAAGACCAGAGAAGGTAGCAATTAGGACAAATGAACAGCAGGCATGGTATTCTAACTTTCCAATATGAACTAACCAGCAGTCTTGTGTAGTGGATAGGGAACTGGACTGGACGCCAGGAAGATCTTAATAGACAGGTAATGACTGATGACTCATGGGAAGCCATTTGCAAATGAGGCGTCTGTTTCTGGTTAAAACCATCAACTCATCAGAATGAAAGTCAAAAGTCAACAGCAAATTAGAAGAAAGAAGAAAGATTAAAAGAGGTTATGTATACTGGAACAGCCCTTTTGCAGCACTGGGGCTTCAGGGGCAGGAAAATGAATGAATCAAACTAATACAGAAGGGGGTTTTTGATATACAGGATTTATTGGAGATAGCAATCCTGCAATCCTGTTTGCCTATGCACCTAAGACTAAGAGAATCATGTAAAGCTCCTACATCACTCTGCTAGCACTGTGTGGCAACCTCTTGTGAGTTATATTTCCAGTATCCTGCTTCTTCTTTAATGGGGGAAAAGGGCTTTATGATAAGATATGGAGCTTCCTGGTTGGCCCTCACAATTGTAGCTTAGGGGAATGAAAATGGACTCCAACCAGAAAGGCTGTAGCTGGGCAATGTTGGAATGTTTCATCCTTGTGTCATACCTGTGTCTAATTCTTCCTGTTTTTACCATGATTTTGCTAGTCTAATCAAGCTACTTAATTATGAACTTGAGTTTTGAATGAATGTTAACAGCTTTGGTCAGGTAGGGAGTGCTGAGACATGAGCCAATGATTAAAGAGTAGGTTGGAAGCAAGTTGTAAAGGCTTTGAATGTCTAAAGAAGAGTTTGTGTTTGATTCTAGGGACAATCTGGGACTTCTTGAGTATGGGAGTCACATGATCTTTTAGATACAGTCAGGATATAATAATCTCACCCACAGAATGCTTTGAGTCAGGGACAATGTTCTGATTTCCTCACTCCCACCCCAGAATACCAATTATTTATAGGTATCCATAAATTCAACATGTTAATTTTACTCTCTGAATCATTTTATATGCAACATTTGTACTCAGCATTAAGCATTTAAAATCATGAGATGCGAAAGTAATAGCATGTAAAATAAATAAGATGCAAAAGTAATATATGTGATTTTCTTAATCATCGAAATAAGCATGACTTTTTATCTATTTAGCTTCAATAATCCAATAATAGAACACGGTACTCTTAGATCTGTGTACACTTTCATAGTCATATGATACATTGAAAGGTATGTAAGATTCAAGATCTCACTGTGTTTATCTTCTGTTGACTAGGGGGAAAGGCATTTCACAGAATCCCAGTTAGACAGTTCCTCAAAAATCATGTAGTCCAACATGCACTCAAGCAAGTATCCCCTGTCTAATTCATCCTCCACTCAGCCCTCCCCCTAGTCAATAAACTCCAGTGGCTCCCTATTACTTTTAGGAATCTTGAGGCAAGTACAAACTCCTCTACTTGGCATTTAAGCTTTCTACAACCTGATGCCAATCTACCTTTGCAGGCTTATTACACATCATATTGTTTCGAATACACACAGAAAACACACACCATCCCTTCATGACATCTTCTTCTCTCTATGCCTTTGCATCTCATTTTATATGCATATTGTATTGTTGGAATGAACATCTTCACTTCCTTCAAAGGAGAGTATAAGGAAGAAGGAGGATCTTCTGATGCTCCTACCTGTTCTTGTCCCCTTCCATCCCCAAATCCCTTTGTATTTACTTTGTATGGATTTAGTAAGTGCTCAAATATGTACATGTTTCCACTGATAGAATGTAAGGTCCTTGAAGGCAAGGACTTTTATTTTTAATATTTGTATCCCCAGTCCTTAGCACATTACCTGGTTCATATTAAGAACTTAATAATTGCTTTTTGATCAGTTAATACAACATATCCAACAAGTAGTCAACCTTTGCTTAAAGGCCTCTAGTAAGCCCATACATTTTTTGTTTTTCAATCCTTCAGTCACATCTGACTCTACATGACCTCATGGACCTATGTCCATGGGGTTTTCTTAGCAAAGATTGTGGAGGGGTTTACCATTTCCTTCTCCAGTGTGTCCCTATTTTACAGATGAGGAACTGGGGCAAATAAGGGATAAATCACTTGCCCAGGATCACACAGCTAGTAAGTGTCTGAGGTCAAATTTGAACTCAGATCTTCCTGACTTCCTGACTCCAGGACTAGCGCTCTATCCACTGTACCACCTAATTGCCCCATTATATTTTTAGATAACTTTAAATTGTTAGGAAGTTTTTCCTTGCATTAAGCTTAAGTTTTTTCCTTTACAAACTTCTTCCCATTGCTACTAGTTACACATAGACCAAGTGGTTGAAAACCTCTTCCATATAACAATCCTTTAAATACTTGAAGGCAGCTAGTATGGCTCCCCTCTAGGTCTTTTCTTCTCCCATTTCTTCAACATATCCACATATGGCTTAATCTTCACCATCCACATTGTCCCTTATTGTTGACTTTCCAACTTATCAGTAGAGTTCCTAAAATGCAGCACCAAGAACTGAAAGTAGTACTCCAGAGGTAGTCTGACCAGGATGTGCTACATTGGAATCATCATCTCTCCTCCCAAAGCTTTGGACTTAGTGTTTGTTTTTAGTTTTTACTTCATTTGGCAGTTGAATGGTTTTCACGTTAAATAACTTAAAATAAAAGACATGTAGCTCCTGTAAGCTAGGAGGATCCCTATTCCAACTTCCTATTGATATGTAGGTCCCAAGAGTTTGGATACACCTCTGATTCAGGTCTTTGGGGCTATTTATGAAAAGTGGGGGGGATGTTATGGGGAGTAATGCTTTAATATCTTTAGCTCAGGTTCCTACCCACTGAGATTACCAGCTGATGATAAATGCAGTCAGCCAGTTGTAAGTAGCTTTTAGAGAGATATATTTGTAGAGGTGGTATAATAAGATGTCAGTACAAAACATTTCCACCCTACCCCACATCCCCCCCGCAAAAAAGCTATGACACATTCTTCCCTGGGTCTATATCCAGAGTCCAAGGGAAAGTGGGTTCAAGCTTAGAAAGCACATGTGGCAAAGGAGTAATCCACAGGTCCTGGCTCTGGAAAGTCCTTTTCTCCCATTTGTAGAGCTGCTCATAAATTTCCCCTTAAGTATGGTGAATCTGTGTGCATTTGTCCTTGACTACCAATGCAGACCCTACTACCACCCAGTGCTACCTTGGGGGGATGATATTAGGTGCTGATAGAAAGATGTAAAGTCCCAAATCCTCTAGACCATGGGTGGAGAACCTGTGGCCTTGAGGTCACATGTGGTCTTCTAGGTTCTTGAGTATGGCCTTTTGACTGAGTCCAAATTTTATAGAACAAATCCTTTTATTAAGGGGATTTGTTCCATGAAGTTTGGATTCAGTCAAAGGGCCGCTCTTGAGGACCTAGAGGGCCACACGGGGCCACAAGGTTGCAGGTTCCCCACCCCTGCGCTAGACCCTTCAAAGTTTCCAAGTTTCTTACTCAGACCAAAGGGGTATGGAAAAGAGATCCAGAACTGAAGTAGTGTTTCTCCTTCCCACCCAGGTGGTTCCATTTCAGGGCTTTTCACTAGAATGTCACCCTTACTCCAATTTTTGGTATCCTCAGATTCTAGCTAACTTGATGTTTTTATATAGGATTCAGGGGGTGTAATGAATTCTTCCAAACAATTGATACAAACTTTCTGTCTGACATTATTAACTTTATCAAGTAACTTTCAAAGACTTTTCACACTTAGGCCTATGATTGAAATTGAGTTATTGGGCATCTTATAATTTATTCCTTTGGGTCAGGTGACTTGACTGACATAATTATAATTGTCATTACAAACATAATTATAATTCAATTCAACAAACATTTAATATGTACTTGTTAGGCAGAAGGCACCATGCTAGGTACTGGGTATGCAAAGATGAAAGGTAGTGTCTGCTCTCAAGGAGATTGGAATCTAACAGAAGGGATATAAAATGCACACAAATAAGGATGAAGCATGATAGAATGTGATAAAGATAGAGGAAAGATCTAGACAAAGTATTATGGGCCTTGAAAGAAGAGAAGGAGTTCAAAAGGCAGGACTAATGAGGGCACAAACCCCTAGGAACAGGGGACAGCCTGACCAGGATGAGAGGGAGAATCAATCGACAAAGATTTATTAAGCGCACACTGTATGCCAGATACTGTGCTAAATGCTGGGAATGCAAAGAAAAAAACAAACAAACAACAGTCCCTATCCTTAGAGAACTTGCATTCTAAAGGGGAGACAGCATACGTACATACACACACACATACACACACATTACAAACAAGACAAGCCTTGTAACCCCCAATAGAACAAAGATTGAAGGTTGTATCAACTAGAATTGCAAGTAAACCCATGTGCTGGATAGCTCAGCAACTGCCCACAGAAGCCTTTATGTCAGAGATAGCTTTATTACACAAATAACATAGAAAAGGGAACAAAGAAAAGCCCACAAATAATTCTTGGAGAATCCCCAAGTTCATATGATCTTAAAATCAGTGATGTTGGTGGTTCCATTTGAGGATCCCTCTCTGGTTTCTGTTCTTCTGAGTTCCTAGGGCTTGGCAAAATTGCACATATGGTGCTCATGTGACTGGCCTTGGCCCCAGAGTTCTCAGCAAATTCTAGTCTCTACTCTGACTGCTAGGGAGTTCTGTTTTCTTTTGGTTCCATATGCTCCTCTACTCTCTGGATTCTTGCCCTGTTCTCTACTCTCAGTCATCTTTTTCTCTTGGGTCTCTGGTCTTCTCCCTGAATAGGACTCTTCAGGACGTATGACCCAGCCTATCCCCACCCACTTTGTGTTCTAGTTCTAACTCAGTCATTATCAAAACCACATCAGCAGCATGGTGTAATGGGCAGAGAGCTAGCCTCAGAACCAGCAAGACCTGGCTTCAAGCCCTGTCTCTGACACATACTGACTGTGTGACCCAGAACAGTTCACTTAGCCTCTCAGTGCTCTAAGTAACTTTCTAAGACTCTAAGGTCCTTCACTGTGCAGGGAATTTCCTAATCCAGAAATTCCCTATATTAAATTTAGCACCTTCTCTGGGGTTACTTCCCCAATCCACATCTACACTGGTAGTAACCAGAGAGCAATGGTCACTGCTTTCCTCAGGTTTCTAGAGGATAATCCCTATCACTAACAGCACTTAATTAATACTCCATATCCTGATCATTCTTCCAAATCCAGCAGTCATTCCAGGGGAAGATTTTGATACTGATCCCTGGGCTAAGCTTTAAAAAAATGGCATCATACCTTGTATCTCTACTTCCCAAGGCAAACTGATACCTTCAACTTGGGGAGAATTTGGCTCCTTTGGCTTGTATTAAGGCCCTACTGAGGTTACATGTAGTGTTATGCTTGAGCTTGGAAGGACTCCTGATTGTTAAATATTCAGTGTGAGCATTTACCTTAGAAATAGGCAAAGACCACAAATCAGGGCTTGATTTATTGTTTTGTTGATTGTCTAGAAAGTGACAGAGAAAATGCTAATAATGGAAATGAAACTTCAAAGTGTTCTGTGGATCACACTCCCAGCTGTTAAACATTTGCTAGCACACCCCTGAATATATATACATGCCTATGTAGTCTATGTAGCATTCCACTTCAATGCAATAAGTTTTGATTAAGACTACTATACTCAAGACAGTTATTTTGAATAGTTTTAAATGTTAGAATGTTTTTCCTGACTTTGGGGTTAAATTTGCCTCTTTGCAACATTTTTGGGGGGAGGATAGAGTTGGGGAGTAGGTCCAAGTCTTGTGCCCAGTCCTGTGAATATATTGTTAAAGGGAAATTTTCATTGAGGAAACTCTCCCGAGGCAGGTCAACAAGTACTTTGTATCTTCTGTTCTTAGAGGGTTCTTTGTGGGGGTGCTGAGATGAGTGGAAGTATATTTTGAAATTTCCTTCTTTTCCACTTATAATATTAAGAATTAATATTTTCCTCCAGGCTAAAAATACTTTTCAGACCTTTCCCTTTAGGAAAATGGGTAGAAGGTTGAGATAAACACTGAGATTCCAGGAAAGGGATTGGAAATGATAAACTTAAAACAAAAAGTACCTACAGTCTAGTTAAGACTATTGCTTTCACACCTCCCTAAAGTGATTGGTGCCATGACTCACCTAAAGGCAATGTCTTTTCCTTTCAAGGATTAAGGTATTGATAACCAAGAGAAGTCCCTTTCAGTTTTAAGGGCAGAGGCCAAAGGAGGAATCCAGTAGTTGTAGCAGATGAAGTGATGGGTTCAGGAATGTTAACCCCATATCTTAATATATTTTTGTCTTTTCTTTAGTCAAGATTCCTATAAACGTTACTTCAAATCATCTTGGGGTAGAGAGTGATATCAGAGAGCATGAGAGAATTATGCCAATTTGAGCATTTCTTTCTCTAAACTAGAAATGCTTAGATTTAGATTGACATTAAATTAATAAAATTTTCTGGCAAACTTGTACCTAAAACGAAAAGAAGAATATTATACCTCTTCCAGTTGATATTCCTTCATATACTTTAAATAACTGTCACATTCACTGTAAATCTCCCCTTTACTAGGCTAAACACCCCCAGCTCCTTTAGTCCCTCCTCATATGACATGAAGTCAAAGCCTTGAATTCCCCTCTTTTAGATTTTCTTCTTCCTTTTGTTGTCCTAAAATTCAATGCCTATAATTGAATCCAGAAGTGGTCTAACCAGTCCAGAATCCAACAGGACAATTACCTCCTCATGTCTCAAGGATATGCCCTTAATGCAGCCAGAGATGATCCCATTAGCTTTTTTTGCTCCCATATCACAGTATTGATTCATATTGCATTCACAATCTCACAAAGTCTTGAGGCCTTTTTAAGACAAACTATTATATTATTATGCTTCTTCTATCTTGTACTTGTAAAATTGATTTTTTTTTAAAACTCAAAAGTAAGAATAAGACTATACATTTATCCCCATTAAATTTTATTTTACTTGACTTGGTCCAATGTTCAAATCTGTCAAGATATTTTTGAATCATAACTTTGTCACTTGATGAGGAAATTTCTCTGAAAAGGGTTTTGTATCCAAGAGATAAGAAATAATGAACAGATATGTATGTATATATACAGACACATCTAGAGGTAGCTCGCTATATAGATGTACATATGTATATATACATTATATATGTATATATGTGTGAATGTATAATAAAAAGCCACTCCCTAATAAATAAGTGATCAAAAGACAAGAACAATTATCAGAAGAATAATAGCTATAATAATCACATGAAAGAATACTCCAAATAAAAGAAATACAAATCAAAAATAACTCTGAGATTCCACTTTAAGTCCTGTAAATTGGCAAAGATGACGAAAATAGTAATGATAAAATTGCAAAGATTGTGGTGCACTGTTGGTAGAGTGTAAATGAGCACAACCATTATGGAAAGCAATTTAGAATTATGTAAATAAGGTGACTAAAATGTTCAACATCCTTTGACCCAGAGAATCCATTACTGGGCTTACATTTTAAGAAGGTCATTGATAAAAAGAAAGTCCCCATATGCAACAACATATTTATAGCACCAAATTTTATGACTGCTAAGATTTAGAAACAAAGTAGATGCTCATCACGCAGAGAATGGTTAAACAAAACTGTTATATGAATGTAATAGAATGTTACTCTGTTTTGGGAAACAGCAAACATAATGGATACAGAGAAGCATGGACTGATATACATGAGCTGATGTCCAGTGAAGTTAGAAGAACCAAGCAAACTATACACAATTCCTACGCCAATGGAAACAGGAAGAGCAACCTCAAAAAAAAGATCAAAAGTGAGCACTGAAAAATTATGAAGAACAGTCATATTATAGATAAGTAATATTAAGGCAAATCAAGGAATTATTAATTGTTAAGTTTTTGGTAGAGTGAAAGTTCCAGCAGATATCTGAATAATTGAATTCCTCCATCACAGCTATGACTTGCCTTTATGCTTACTGAACTCACCCATTTCCTTGTTTTTTCAGTTGGTTTATAGTATACTCTGATGACCATATTACTTCACTTTTCTGCCTCCACTGATTGTTACCCAACTGTTTTCCATGATGCTTTCCCACTCTGGTTTCTGAATTTCCTTATATTAATATACCTTCTTAATATATCATGTTACCTTACCCTTCTTTTTACCTATACAGTTTCTTTTGAATAAGGAATACCCTTCCAGGGCCATATTTCATGACTTAGCCCACCAAGTCTTAGTAATATTTGTTAAATCAAATTTGCCTGCTTGAATTGGGACAGTTCATATTGTTTGTTAGTCAACTAGAATAAAAATAGGTGAGAACAATTTAATTCCCTTTATTAATACTCTGCCCAGAACTGAGCTATGGGTTTACATGAACTAAGTAAATATTTTGGTTGGTTCATGTAACCACCCAATAGTTTTCGTTGAAAACATAAAAATTTGACTCATTTTGCCCTCATTCAGGATATCCCTTGGGAACATTAGAATTTGGCTCACATCTTGGTCTCTGGAGAATAAATAAATAACAAGAACAATAATAAAGTTAGCATTTATATACTGCTTTGAGGTTTACAAAGCATTTTACAAATATTATGTCATTTTATCTTTACAACAACCCTTAGAAGTAAGTGCTATTATTAGTCCCATTTTACATATGAGAAAAACTGAGGCAGACAGAAGTTAAGTAACTTGCCTAGGGTCACATAGTTAATAAGTATCTAATGTCTCAGCTCCCAAAACTCAGGCTACAAGACAGGATGGGCTTTATTACACCCACAAGAAAGTACAAATGACTAGCATCCAAGCCTATAAACAGTCAAGACATCTCATCCTCTCCAGTGATCCTTACCTCTCCTTAAGAACTATACAGACTAGGTTATTCTTGGTAGGTTCAGCAAGGGGAGAAAATTGGGATTGTTAGTGAGTTTACCCCTAATTGTGAACCCTGCTTCTGATTTATAGTGCTGCTCTGGGGTTGTGTCTCCCTTCCTCCAAACACACACACACAAACTCTCACACATATATACCAAGGGGATAAGCACACAGGATCACTAGGGAATGAGTTCCTTTATTCCAGATTTGCATAGTCCATGGGATTCATCTTTATCTGTGAAAGATATTACCTCTTCCACATCATGGCTTTGGTTTTGGTTCCTCCTTGGTCCAGAAAGCCTTCCTATGGGTGCATTCCCATGGACAGGGAATTTTATATTATTCAGTAACTCCTTCTCTGGTCTAGCATAATCCAGAATCTCCCCAACTAGATCCAAGAAGCTATGGAACTTAACTCCACTACTGCTTCTAAATACTTCCATCTCTTAGTCTATATGATTCCCTTCCCTTCTGGGCCACAGGGCTCCCTGAAAGAGGCTACCTAAGCTTTCCTTAAATGAAATGGAATTAATGTGTGTCCAAATAACATCTTTTTACCTCTGGTTTGTTCTGTGTGTGTGTGTGTGTCTGTGTGTGTGTGTGTGTGTGTGTATGTAAGTAAGGTAGATTTTAGTGTATATAAGATGGATTTTTGTTATTCTTTCCTATAGTTTAGTTCCCAGCATCCATAGCCATAGCAGTCTCTTGTTCCCAGGTGTTAGATATGAGTTCTTACAATCACAGTTCAAAATATCTCCACCATGCTTGTGCAGTGTTACATGATGATAAATTATATAAACATTTGTGCTTAAATTGTACACATCCACTGCAACTGCACAGTGAGATATAGGGATGAGGTGATATAAAATTGTGAGGCTATTGTTAGCAATATACCTTCTTTGTCAGTTGTCCTATAAAGAAGGTGGGCACTGGTCAGTGAGTGGGGAGCCCTTAGAATAGGGTTGAATGGACAAGCTAGAATGCTGTTCATGCCTTGATTGGCTCCCATCAAGGTTTAGGGGGAATCTGTGTTTGCCTCAACTGACCCCCATTGAGGCTCAAGGGGATTTAGGGTAGTACACAAGCTGTGCTTGTCTTGATTGACCCCCATCGAGATGTAGGGGTAGTTGTCCCCCCGCTTCCTGTGAGACAGGTGATTTGTGAATGCTATAGGTGTTGATGCTCCCATTATCAGCAAGCCTCCCTTGTGAAGAATAGATAAGAATAAAGTAAAATCATTAACCCCTCTGAAGCTTCTTCCAGTCCTTCCTGTCTGACCAGATTAAGGGTGAATCTGTTAAAATCTGGAGTCCCAAAACTCCAGTGCCTCTCGTGTGTGTTGTTTGTGAAACAGTGTGATAAGCAGTTCTATTTTTTTTTTTGCTTTTTTTTTTTTGGAAGGCAATTGGGGTTAAGTAACTTGCCCAAGGTCACACGGCTAGGTTTTTGTTTGTGTGTGTTAAGTGTCTGAGGCTGGATCAGAACTCAGGTCCTTCTGACTCCAGGGCTGGTGCTCTACTCACTGTATCACCTAGCCGTCCCCAGCAGTTCTATTTTTAAAGGTCAAGGCCATAGTTCAGAGGTAGAACTGGCCATGACTCAACCAATCATTCTTACTATGGTGCTTTACAAGCCAATAAATGCCTATAGCAAGAGAAGTTTATACCCTATCAAAAGGAAAGTATCACAGCCAGAACTTTCTTTATCAGTGTTAAACAAGGAAACTTCATATACCATCTTCTGCAATAATCCTATATATTTGACAATATTTCTGATTGTGTTTTATGGATTAGATTGTAAGCTCCAAGAGAGCAGAGACTGTATCTAATCTGAAAGCAGTTTTGGCATTACTGACAGAGCACTATACTTGGAGTCAAGAACATTTGGATTTGTAGGTTCACTGAACTGACAGAGAGAACAGGTCACTGGCCAGGGAGTCTAGTCCACCACGTGCAGAGTGCTCAGCTGATGAGTGGATTTTGTAGAATGTCTAGACATTCTATAATTGGTTGCAGTCTGCTAACCATGTGGTAAATAGGCACCTCCCTGAATGGCTGTAGCTATCTGTTTAGCTAGAATTGGAGTCCATTCAAAAGGAACTAGGTGCCCTTATCTTTTCTGTCTTTAGCTGACTTATTCCTGTGGGGTGTCTTTCCAGGGAGAGAAGAGAAACAGTGCTGAAGGGGGAGAGGCCTTAGGCCCTTCCCACTGGAATCTAGCATTGGTGTCTGTTCTTTTGTTTAGGTAAAGGAGACTAGAGATGGATTTTGGAGATTATGAACTTCTTGAGATCAGGAAAACAAGTCATCTGAAGCTGAAGAGTGGAATCATGTCAGGTTTTGCAGTCAGCTTGGTCCAAGATCGACATTCCAAGGATCAAGGAGTGACCTCTGAACCCAGTCCAGTGGTAGGTAGATAGAACTAGGGCTCATGCAGTCACAATGCCATATTTGGACTTAAATTAGGTGAGATTAATGCTGGGTAGAAACTGTACTCTTAGCCACCTCTTTCAGGGACCAAAGTGGAGGGAGAGGGGAGAGTGTATTTCTGAAGAATTGAGTAGGGAAAAAATGTTTGTACTTTTATTCTTACTATATCTTTGAATTTAATATCCCTTTGTAAAAGATAATTGATATTAATCAGTTAAATGGAACTGATCTTTTAGTCACTAAAAGCTATGGGGAGGGGGAATAAAATATTGGCTCAAGTCAATAGCAGTAGTGTAAGGGGTATCCTTAGAACTTTGACTGGGGGGGAGATATCACTAACCTAGCTCAGGGAGAGTGAGGTTAAGGAATACACCTTATTCATATAAAGAGCTTTGCAAACTTTAGAATAGAAGTCCTTAACTTTTTTGTGTGTCATCATTTTCTTTAGCATTCTAGGAAACCTATGGACCCCTTCTTAGAATAATATTTTTAAAAGCATGAAATAAAACCCACAGAATTACAAAGGAAACCAATTATAATGAAATAGTTATCAAAATATTTTTAAAAGTTGGCAGACCCCAGGTTAAGAACCTCTCTGCCTTAGAGCCTCATTATTATTATTTAAACTTTTTATTGCCTTCTTTGTTCATGGCAGGGGCTTAATTAGATTTTTTTTAATGAATGGAAAAGCACTGGAAAGAAGGTTGTTTTTAAATTTATTTTATGATTCTCACCTGTAAAATGTCTTGAACTTATACATAATGATGGTGAGCAAATGCTCACCAGCTTATAAACTCCTATATAGATAGTTGTCATCTGCCTTCTGGCAAGTTAAATACTAGCATAAAAGATGTTTCATGTGCTTGTTTGATCTTGCCCTCAACCATATAGTACAAGTCTGTATCACTGTCTTAGCTTTTCCTAAATTCTCAGCTACTGATGTAAGTTTGTGGTATAGGATCATCAAAACTGTATATCAGAAGAGAATTAAGTCCCTTTCCCCCCAAAAAATTAGTTTCCTAGGAAATTCAGGAAATTAAGTTAGAGTAGAAGTAACCCAAGGCAGCTAACAGTTATTTGTGGCAAATAACCATGAATCTTACTTATCAAAAGAAGTGAGAATTTATCGGTTACATAGACCTGTTTACTGTCCCAAATGACCATTATTTCAAATCTGCAGGCATTCTAGCTACAAAGAATTGGTAGTTTTTAAAAGAAAAACAGTGAAGCTACTAACTGAAATACCATTGGCAATGCATGGATATTGTAGGAGCTCCTTCCCTAAAATTAGATTCCTTTTCTGTCCTTAGAAAATGTCTCAATGAAATTTTACTTTTAAAGTAATACAGTGATGGACATTAGTAATAGCATAATATACAGGTTGGCATTTTAAAATTATATTTGTTACAAAAGCTAAATTTATTTTAGAATTCATAGATAAGTTCAACATACTTTAACCCAATGTGTTTATTTTGTCTTCAGAATGACGACTTTGGAATAGAATCTGTCCGAATGAGGCTCCTTCAGTTGGGAGTAAGCAGTGAGATATTGTTTTATTCTTTGTATTTGTATCTCCACTATGCTAGACCCAGTGCTAGGCAGTAGTAGGTGCTATATAAAAGTACTCATTGATATGAGAAAACTGAAGTTTATTGGCTTAATTAGAATGAAAATGAGTTTTCTCAAGTGAGACCACTAGGTGGCATTCTAAGGATGCAGTACAGAAATAGAGACTAAATTACAAAGTTTTACTGTTGCCTTAGAAAAAAGAAAGAAGGCAACAACATTTCCAGGATTTGTCTAATGAAAAGGCCAACCCTAGGCATGACTTCTGGCTTCTACTATCTAAAGGCCTGCCACTTGCTATGGGTGAGTACAGAGAGTAAAGCAAGAACCAATGAGAGAACTTTCCAGAGATTTAGATTCGAGATCTTTTGTATGGAGAAAAACGAAACAATTAGAGCAGCTAAGCAGTGGAAGGGGCTACCTCAGGAGGTAGTGGAGCAAAGTCTGGATGACCATTTGTCCAGTTATTTATAGGAATTCTTGTTTGGATATGGATTAGATTATGAAATCCCTGTTAGCTCAGAGTGTGTTGTTTAGTTCCCTAAAAGAGTGAGAGCTTCTTTAATTTAATTCATTTAATCTATTGTTGAATTTAATTTAATTCAACAATAATTTATTTAGTAGCTACTGTGCGCTACTATTTAGTAGACACTATGCTAATGGGGATAAAAAAGCAAAAACAGGTTGGCCCTCAAGGAGGACCTCACCCTACCAACTGCCCTACTTCTGTTGTACTCTTCCAAATGGACCTCAGGAGACAATGACCTGAAGGAGCTAGTCCGCTTAGTTTTGGAGCTCCTGCCTGCAGACTGTGCTTTCCTGATTTGTAAGGACTTCCTTGCCTCCCAGACCAGATTATGCTACACCCTAGCAATCTTTTTGCCATCTGCCACAATACATATAAACCCTCTACAATACCTATGGCCATTTCCCTATAAATTGTTTCTCTCTATTTGCATTTGTATCAGTAGCACCTGAGTAGCTTTCAGATACCTAAGCTAGGTGAGAACAAGGACTCAATCAATCAAAAGACCTTAGACTGCGTGAAAAGTCTTTGAAAGCCATTGGATGAAGTAAAAGGCAAGAGGTATATTCCAATTGGTTGGGGAATTTTGTTCCGCCCTCTGGGCCCTACTATATAATCACCAGATTTGCTACAAAGAGGAGTGACTTGAAACATGATTTTCTCTAGTGTATTTGAGGTCCAAAGGTATCACTGAAGCATGACAGAGATGGGAGAAATCTAGAAGGAAGTCTAAAGAAGACATCAACTGTTTGCCCAATCTCTTCTCCCATGCCTGTCTTTTTACAGACTCTTTAATATGATCAGCTATTTCATTATCCAAATGTTTCCAGTAAACTAAAATTTGCTTCAGCCACAAAGAGACCAGGGTTAATTAGGGATAGTTATAAATTCAGAGTCCTACTTTCGCCCAAATGTTAGAAATTCTTCTTACTGGGGTCTCGGGAGCCACGGTGACTGAATTCATAACTCTAAAAAATAAACTGTCTAAAGTTGGAGAGAACTACTACAGACCTTAGGGTAAGTTTTATCACCTGCCTAGGTTTCAAATGAGCTAATATTTTAACAGGTACTAAACTCATAATACTTTTTCATTTAAGGATTCTTCCTGTAATATTATTCCTTACATTTTTGTGAGACCTAGATAGGTTTCCTTTTTTTTTAGTCCAGAGACTAGGAGGGGCCTCTTTTCCTGTTTCCTAGTTCCAGAAACACCAAACCTACTAGTACTTGAAGAACTTCAAAGGTCTTCTAGTCCAACCTCTAAATTTATTTACAGCTGAACAAACTGCAGCCCTTAATTCTGGTCACTACTTCTGTAGATTATTCCCAAATTACCTTACATATAGCTTGTTAGGACGGAGTTGCTTGCATGTAGTCCATTCCTAGAACCAGGCACTAGTCTTTTGTTTTTGTATCCCCCTCCCCCCTCCTGCCTATACGTCCCAGGCCTAAAGAAGGAACTTGGAAAAGGTTTCTTGCCAGGGAAGTTGAACTCAACTCAAATACAAAAAGAGGCGAGCCAGCCCCAGCCCTGAAGAAGCTCACAGTCTACTGGGGGAACGAGCATGCAGAGGTACCAAGGCAGGCTACAAACAGGATAAGCGTGCAATCACTACCAGAGGGAAGGCACTGAATTAAGAGGGGCGGGTACTTGTTTAAAGTGCACTAGACTGTCAGGCGGGCAGCAAGTGGAAAAGCACCCTAGAATTAGCTTCCGGGATCCTCGCCCTGCCCGGCCCCGGCCCCGGCCCCGGCCCCGGCCCCGGCCCCGGCCCCGGCCCCGGCCCCGGCCCCGGCCCCGGCCCCGGCCCCGGCCCCGGCCCCGGCCCCGGCCCCGCGGGCTCTGAGCTCCAACCTCCCCGAAGAGCGCCGGGCCCGAGTGGGGAGGAGACGGGAGCGAGCCGTCAGCGGCAGGACTCCCGTATAAGGAGGCGCGGATGCTCCCCCAGGCCCCGCCTCCCGGGATTCCCAGCACGCCCCGCGGAGGAGGAGTCCAGTGGACTCCAGGTGGGAGGGGGCCCGGGGAAAGAGGTGAGCAGAGTGTGCGTGAGGGCTTCGGTTTTGCGACAGGGCGGCGCGTTACGGAAGCGGAAGTGGTGGGTGCGCTTGGCGGCGGCGGCGGGAGCTGCGGAGCCGGGAATCAAAACAAAGGGCTGGGGGGGGTGGGGGGGAGGCGGTATGGCCGGCATGTGAGCGCAGGTGGAGCAGGTGGCTGAGGTGAGTGTGCAGGGGGGTGGGGAGGAGCGGAGGGGTCGCGTCACCGCCCTGCGGTCCCTTCCTTCTGGCCCTGGGAGCTGAAAGAAGAACGCTTTCCTTCCGCCTTCCCCCTCCCCCCTCCACACCAGTCTTGGGAGGGCTGTTCCCCGCCTGGCGCCCCTCCGGGCTGTGCAGCCTCGGGGGCTCGGGCCCGTGGCCTTGCTCCGGGGCGGCCTTGCCCCAGGGCAGCCTTGAGGACGCGGGCCCCCCTCCCCACCCCGCTGCTTTGGGTTAGGGACCCCAGCAGCTCTCCCGGGGCCCTCCTTTGCCTCCTCTCCTGAAAGCAGTCTGGGCTTGTCGGGGCGCGTGTGCCCCCCGTGGTTTTACTCCGGAGGGCCGAGGTGGGGGCGGGACGAGAGCAGCGGGCGGCTCTAGCTCCTAGTGTGGGCTTCAGGGTGGCGGCAGCTTCAGTTGTGTTTGTGTGATTGGAACGTTAGGGTTGTATGGGCGACAAGAGTCACGTGACCCCGTGTGGTGTCCGCTCCGCGAAGGGCCGGATCTCCGAGGCAGCATATAGCCTGTAAAGGAGCGTTCCCCCCCCCCCCCAGCCTTCGCCCCGGAGGCCAGACCAGCGCCGGTGTGGTCTCCAGGGTAGACTCTAAGGCGTGGGACTCGGGATTCATCTCGTCCCTGCTCCCCAGACCTCTTCAGACACTGGTTGAGTTTCCGGTTCTATTCCAGAAAAAAGCTCTGCTTTTGTGTTAAGTAGAAGGCATTCCGCGCCGGACTCTGACTATCTGCACTGTCTGTACAGTTTTCTTGTTGTGTCTCCCTTTACATTGTGAGCTCCCCTGGAGCAGGGACTGTCTTTTTGCCATTCTTTGTAACTCCAGGACTTAGGACTGTGCCTGGCGCATAATGAACATTTAATAAATGTTTCTTGACTGACTGACTGAGTTGCCTCATGCATCCAACTAATTAAAACATCTTGTTTGATTATTTGATTTACTTTATGTGTTTTCCAGGGAGGATTTGGTTCTATTTGTAGTAAATTGACTCGGGCACTTTCTTCTTCTCTTTCTCAGTAGGCTTCACCTTACTTTGAATTTGTTCTTGAAAAAGGAAACGAAAGTGGAAATGAAAGCAGATTATACCAAAGTTAGCTTTGATTCCTCACCTCTCTAAAGTTTAACGGTTGAATTATAAATGAGGTGAATGATTTTGAGGCTGGAGCTACATTCTTGTAAAGAAACGAGCATATATGGTCAACATATTTAATCTTCCTGGATGGGATGACAGTGAACTTCAGGTAGGGTGGGTCAGTATCAGGCACATTAGAATTAAAAAAAAGGTAGGGAAACAGAAAGTCAAGATGCGCTAAGAAGAAAAAAAAGCTGATCATTTACTTACTGGTGCCTTCCCTTCCAGGCCTTTTTTTTTCTTTTCAATCTTACAGATGTTAGTTCTCTCCTCTCTTCCAAATTACTTTGTATCTATTTTTCTTTTACTTATCCACGTACATGTTATTTCTCTCCTGTATAAGCTTCTTAAGGATAGGGATTATTTAAGTTTGTCTTTGTAGCCCTAGAACCCTATACCTAGTAGAAATTTAATAAATAC
The DNA here is from genome assembly GCA_011680675.1 of Gymnobelideus leadbeateri. Classification (NCBI taxonomy): domain Eukaryota; kingdom Metazoa; phylum Chordata; class Mammalia; order Diprotodontia; family Petauridae; genus Gymnobelideus; species Gymnobelideus leadbeateri. The sequence continues at coordinate 113,793 of WOXC01011605.1, read as the reverse complement.
ATACTGAATTACACTTTTTAAATGGTCAGTATTTAAGATAATAGAATTGTAACTGTCTGTGACCACAGGTTGTAAGGGAAAAGGAAAATGGCCGTAGTGGGAATTTAGTATTTCATCAGAAATATATATTGTACTTTATAATTCTACCTCAAGATTCCCCAAAAGATTCAGCTAGTGAGTCTGTTGCTGTTTCAAGATTCTGTGATTCATAAGTTGTAGCAAAACCAGAGGATGATGAACACTATTGCATCTGAAAAAATTCTTTGTTACTTTATCCATGCAAAGTTTGTATAGTTTTACAGATGTGAATATCTCTGTGAATTAGAACTTTATGCAAAGTCTCACAAGTCTAAATAAGTTTGGAGGGCATTTTTTTTTCCACTTGGGGGCAGAAGGGAAAGCTTGAGTCAGTATCAACACTCAGCTGCAGATAGTCAGTGCTGCTACTTCCTATTAAACTAGGTTGCTAGGATCCCCTGCAGAAAAATTGAAGCTTTGGAAGAATTCTCCAGTTAAATTAATCTCATGTCTGTAGTTGGATGACTTGCTATTTGATGAGGACGGTTGGAAAGAAAGTTGAGTTAGATGTGAAATAAGTTAAAACAATGATCCTAGCTTACCATGAATTTAAAAATAAAAGGTTCACATGTAATTTTAAGTCCTATTGAAATCAGTGTCTAGATTAGGCAGAGAAAAGTTAGTTAGAAGGAAGATTTTGAGTACTGTGTAAAAGTAATTTTTTGGAAAGAACACATTATGAAGAAGATAGCCCAGAAGAGATATTTGGGGATGGATTTTTAAAAAATTTCTAAAAACATGTCTTCTTTTGGGAAATTACTGAAAGGAAATGTTTATAGCTATTTCATAAACTTTAACAATGGTGGTTGGTTATGTTTGTATAGAAAATGAAAAAAACTTGGGCATGAAACTTTGTTTTTGCCATCGTCAGGCTTTCCCCAGGTAAATGGGCAACAGTGACTTGATCTATTCTGTTAAATTATAAGAATGTCTTTGTAATTTGTGGTTGTAAATCATGAGAGAACTGCTCAGAATAAAATCATCAGTTCTACAAATGAATAGTTTACTTATTTTTCATTAGTGATGTCAGTTTATAATAGTGAAATAAGTAGAGGAATGAAGTACAAAGTTCCCAGACAATTCTTGGTTGTTTTTCTGGGCATTTGTGGAAGATGCCCATGACTAGGCTATCATGAAAGATTGGATTTTACATTTTATCAAAAATAATATGGGGTAAAATATCTTAAACACATTTTAAAATGATCTCTTTGGTAGTGAAGATGGATAATTTGTTCCTATAAGAAGACTTAATATAAATGAATAGTAGCTCTCAAGCAACTAAATAGTGTTCAGGATACTTTAGTAAACTGTATCTAAATCTTCCTGTGTATGATATTGATTTGATATTTTAAAAAATTTGATCATTAAACTGACTTGATTACACTATGAACATACTGAAGTGTTAAGTATAAAGAAAATATTTTTTTTCCTGCTTTAAAAAAGATAATGTTCAAATTCATTCTTCACAGGGGGGAAGAATGAAAGAAAGGAAAGACAAAAGAATGTTGAACTGCACTGTATGGTTGTATGATGGAAGGAAACGGAACCGAGAACCCCTGCAATAGGTCACGTGGATGGCTTCAACAAGATAGCGATGCTAAGCCATGGCTTTGGAAATTTTCTAATTGCTTTTCTCGTCCTGAACAGACATTGCCACTTAGTCCCAAAACGGTAACTATTTGGTATACTAACAATATAGGAAATTTGTTATTGAAATAGTTCATTGGTTCATATTGTCTAGCATATTACGTCAATATGGTCAATGACAAGCTTTCTTAGTATACTTTTTGTAATGTCGTTTCGTTCTTCGTTGTGTTTTCTGACTAAAGAGCAGTATATTTTCATAACTCCTATGCTCAGTGAAAGAGTAGATACTTTAAATATTTAATGTTAGACTCTTAGGAAGGCTTTTTTCCCTTTATACCTGGCAGCAGTTGACTCTAAAGGTAAATTCTACGTTTCATTGTGTAAAAAAGATCAAATTGAAGGTTATAGTTACTATATCTCAAGTTTCAAGGTCTTTTTCTTATAATATAGAAAAAGAAAATGAGAACTTTATTGGATTTCAATACTTTGTTATACCATAACTCTTTACTGCTTTTTTCCTTTTAAAGAAAATTTATTTTTGTTAATGCTTGTATTACATTTATTTACAAATTCCTCCTATCCTCCTCCCCTACCCAGTGAATCATCTCTTGCTAGTCATTTCCTTTCAAAATTTTCTTAATAATTTCACATTTTTTTCTATACAAAATTTTTCTTACCCTCTGGTGCTTATTGTTTTAGATTTCTGTGGGCTTTTTCTAATTTGTTTTCCTTCTTGGAATTCAGATGAATTTCAGAGATTCATTGAATAAACTATGAATGTTCTCAACTTCCATCCTATATATGTATCTTTATTGAGCTCTTTTAATAACCACTTTGGTTCATAACGAAGTATGGGATGTGTAAAACTTTTTTTTAGCATACCTTACTTGACAATTGTCAGTAAGGAATTTAGTGTGCTACTATATTGCTTATTAGACATTGTTTCATTCTTGGAAATTTTGATCAGTTGAGAGTAGTTGTAAAGTGCTGTAGGTTAAATTAATTTACTGGGGTACATTAGCACTAGAAATAGAAACTTTTTGAGAAAATAGTCTTCGTCTGATATATCTACGTGAACATTATGTACTCTTGATCTCAGAGTCTGACTTCTTTCTTCAATATTGCAGAAACTGCTTTCCCTGGTCACCAGTAATCTAGTCACCAGTACATTTTCCCAATTCTTGTTCTTTATAAGCCCTCAAAAATATTTGGTTCTGTTAACTACCTTTTCTTTTGATGCTTTGTCTTTGAACACAATGAATGGTAGCAAACTCAAGCAGAAACAGATTCTTGTGGGCTCTGTATTGACTTTGAAAACCACAAATTAATGTACTCTATATTGTATTGTGTTTTTGCTTATTTTGTTAAACATTTCTCAATTATATTTTAATCTGGTTTAGGTTTGACACTTACTCTCCTGCTTGTTTTCTTCGTATTGGCCTTTGTCAGTCTCCACTTTTTGCTTGTCTTCTTTCTTATTCTAAAGTTGTGTATTTCCCATGTGTCTGCCCTTAGCCACTTTTTCTCTTTGTCAGCCCTCTTGACAATCTTTTACTCTCCTGTACAGCATCAGCTACCACTTTCATTTGAATAACTCTAAAATCTTTATCACTGCCTTTTCTTTTCAGTTTATTAACCGCCATTCCTAATTCACAGGTCCCATATATTCAGTCTGTTGTCAAATCTTGTCATTTCTACATTCACAATATGTAGAATATGTAGAAAACCCTGCTCCCACAGTCACCCCTAGGTCAATCCTTTATCACCTCTTGCCTGAGACTATTAGAGTAATTTTTTTTATCAGTCTCCTTGCCTCATGTCTCCTCCAACTGCAATCTGTCACCCACTCAACAATTAGCTCCTTACTCAATAAATTCTAATGGTTTCCTCTGATCCCCAATTTAAACAAGTCAACAAGTATTTTAAGTGTCTTCTGTGTGCCAAACACTGTACTAAATGCTGGTGATACAAAAAAAGGGAAGGGAAGGAAATGAGCATTTTTGTAGTGGCTATGTTTCAGGCACTGTGCCAAGTGCTATTTACAAATACCTCATTTGATCCTCACAACAACCCTGGGAGGTAGGTGCTATTATGCCTACTTTGAGGAAATTGAGGCAAACAGAAGTTAAATGATTTATCCAGGTTCATACACATAAGCTGGAGATAACCTCAGAGGGAAGGCACTAAGATTCAGGAGGACCGGGCAAAGCTTCTTATAGGACATGAGCCTTTAGGTGAGATTTGAAGGGAGCTAGGGAAGCCAGGAGGCACAGAGGAGAGGGAGAGAGTTCAAGTTATGGGACAGAGTGAAAATGCCTGGAGCAGGAGGAGTATCATATGTGAGGAACAATAAGAAGGCCAGTGGAATTGAATTGAAGAATATATGAAGGGTATGAGTAAAGTGTAAGAAGACGAGAAATGGAGGAAGGGGCCAGAGTTTGAAAAGCGTTAAAACCCAAACAAAGGATTTTATATTTGATCCTAGAGATGACAGCCCCTGGAGTTTATTGAATGGGGAGGGTTGCTTTAGGAACATCATTTTGACAACTGAGTGGAGGCTCCGTTGGAGTGAGGAGAAATGTGTAACAGCCTCCCAGAAAGCTGTTCTTATAATCTAGGTGTGTGTGTGTTGGGGGGGGTCATCCTCTATCAGGGTGGAGTCAGTGTCAGAGGAAAGAAAGAGGTATATAGGATTGATGTTGCAAATGTATAAACAATGAAACTTAGCAACTGATTGGATATGGGGAGGGAGAGAGTGAAGAGTCAAAGTAACATATAGGTTTCAAGTCTGAGTGATTTGGAAGATGGTGACCCTTGATAGTAACTAGAGAAGTTAGAAAGAAGAGAGAGTTTGGGAGGAAAGATAATGAGTTGCTTTTTGGACACACTGAATTTAAGCTGTTTGTGGGTCTAGTTCATCTTTATAGGCAGTTGGAGACAGGTCAAGTAGCCAAATCCATGTAATCACCAGTATGGGGATGATGATTGTGTCTTTCCTGGGGGCTGGGGAAATCGCCAGATATAAAATCTTTTGACATTGAAAGCATATCGCCACTTGGTACCTTTTTACCTTCAGGTCTTTTTACACTTTACTCTCCTCCATGCACATATAATCTAGCTACCCTCTTGCTTTGGGGTCCACATAGCACTTCATCTCCCAACCCTTTGAATTTGAACTGGCAATGCACTATGCTAGAATGTTCTCCCTACCCACCTCTGCCTCCTAGGTTACCTAGCTTCCTTCAGGATTTAACTTGGTACCAGGTCTGCACCAGGGCTATCACCATATTCACCCCAGAGCCTTCACTCTGAAGTTACCTTTCATTTACAGGTTATACTATCTTGTATGTACATACCTATTGTCACGTTTCTCCCTCATTAGAAAGTGAACTCCTTAAGAGTAGAGACTGTTTTTGCCTTTCTTTATATACTCAGGGCATGTACTAAATGCTTGCTGACTGTCTGATTTCTATACCCAGTTCTCTAACTGCCTACCTAGAGAATATTTCAACCTTAAACTTAATACATTCAAAATTGAGCTTAATAGATTTTGCCTTAAACTTCCCCCTCATTCTGATGGCACATTTTCTGTCAGTGGTTACACCACTTAACCTGGTCTTCCATTTTTGAAACCTTGGTATTTATTTGACTCTTCCTCTGTCCTTCATTTCCCATATCCTGCCAGTTACCAAGCCCAGTTGATTCTACCTTTTTAGCATCTCTTAGATACTTGTTCCTTCCTCCCAGTCTATTATGGTACTTACTACCACTTGCTTAGGCTTTTGCAATCACCTTCACTTTCTCACATCTATGATACGTTAGCTACCTTTATTCATCTATCTGGTTATGTCTCTCGTCTGTCCAAGCTGACTTACAAAAAGTAAAGCTTGGTATTTGAAACCCTCAATAGTGTGGTACCATTTTCCCTTATTTTTCCCATATACTTAGCCAAATTGAATTACAAACTGATCTATATATATATATACCCTATACTTCCTTGCTTTCTTGTCATTACTTCTGTTGTTTCTTTGTCTAGAATGCTCTTTGTTCCTTTTTGAATTCCTACCATTTCAAATACTATCTCCTTCCTCAGTCTTTGTTCATTAGTTGCCGTCTTTGAACTCCAATAGTACTTTAACCCTTTCTTATATACTTGTCATGTATCATTTTGTTTTATATTTGTGTGTCATTTTTCCCACTTGGCTATAAGCTTCATGAGAGCAAGGATAATGTCTTACCTAAACATTTTATCACAACCCCTAGTACAGTGTCCCTTACATAGTAGGTTCCAGTAAATGTTTAATTTGAACTCTAATCTCTGGACTCAAAGTTTGGTAGCCTCTTTATCCGAACTCACTTATGTTGATTTGTATTTCATCTACTTGTATTCATTCCCTTAAATCTGAGTAATAATGGTGATTTTATCTATTACTCCACTTTAGTTTTTGTTTGTTGGCTAAAGTAGTACTTATATAGACTTAGGATTTGTGCTTTTGAATGGAATGTGAAGGAAATTTTAGGCTTTGTATCCTAATTAAGACACATCCCAATCTTTTATTTTGCAGAAAGATTACATGGAGAACAAAGTTGTTGTAGATTTAAAGGATGTACCATCTCCTCTTCATGCTGGCCCTAAACTTTACCCAGCAACCCCAATTCCAGATATTCATCCTCTTCAGCAACCTCAAATACAACTTCCGCCTGCTCCTAAAGTAAGCTGCTGTGCTCATTGCTCTAATGACCCCTCAACTCCTCTGATGCACTTTGGTGGTGGTGGTGGCGGCAGCGGCAGCAGCAGCAGCAGCACTGGTGGCAGAGGTACTGGGGGCTTGATTCACGCTGGCTCACTATTAGACTCACCAGGCACTGGGACAATCACTTGTCAAGTAGGGTCAGGGTTTGCTTTTCAGTCTGCATCTTCACTCAAGAATGCTCCAGCTAGAAATAATTTGGCAGGCATTGCAAGTGACTTTTCCAGCATGTGTATAGAAAGTAACTTCTCTTCCTGTAAACACTTGCCCTGTTGTGGAAAACTCCATTTCCAATCATGTCATGGTAATGTGCGCAAACTGCATCAGTTCCCAGCTCTTCCGAGCTGCACCTCTTCTGGCTATTTCCCCTGTTCTGATTTCACAAGTGGGGCTCCTGGGCATTTGGAAGAGCACATTTCACAGTCGGAGCTCACATCCCATGTGTGCACCAACCCTTTGCATCTAAATGTGGCACCATCGGTTTGTCTAAAGGGCTCTCATTACTGCGAAGACTGTTTAAGCAAGGTTTGTATATATTATATATGTATGTATTTTTTTTTTTACACAGTGTATAAACATGGTTGGGGTTTTAAAAATGAGAATTTGTAAGGAGTCTTGCTCTATAGATAAAAGGTTGTACTTTTGATGAAATTTTTTTTTTTAGAAGATAATTTTATTAAGCAGCATAACTTTTGCTGGTCTTAGAGGAAGATGTGAAATCAATCAACAATAATGATTAGGTCTGACATTGAAGATAAAATGAAAGAACTACCAAAATAGAAATACAGAAATAGTGCTTGTACTAAGCTGGGTAGTTCATGCTTTGTAGAACTTACTGTTTTGTTTTATCTGGACCTGTGGTTTTATTGTGTGGGAGAGTTCCTTAGTAGACTCTCCATTGATACAGATCAATAACTTGTCTTTAGTTGTGGTCTTAAAGATTTACTTGGAGCACTGAGAGTTGACAGCTTTGCCCATGGTGCCATAACTAGTCTGTATCACAGGTAGAACTTGAACCTTTCTTGTCTTTCTGACAAGGTCGACCTTCTATCCATTATACCATTATGTCTCTCAGAGCTTCTTACATTACAACAGATTTACCATTGCTTATTTAAGTTATGGAACCTACAAAACCAGGTTAGTTTTCCAGAGTCTTTTGTTTTTGAATAAAGACAAGAAGAATGGAGCACATTTGTGATATAAATTAATGACTTTTTTGGCTTAGAGCATTTGAAATATTTAATTTTACAGATTCAGTGATGTAATGTGGTTCAGAATTTAAATGAACTTTGTACATTTATAGTAAAATTGAGAACCTGATACTTGACTATGATGCATAACTACATTTTAAGTGAAAAACTTTAATATACTTTATGTAAAGCACATGATTTGTTGTCAGTCATTTCAGTCCTGCCCAACTCTTCAAGACCTCATTGGGGGTTTCTTGGCAAAGATACTGGAATGGTTTGCTATTTTCTTTTCCAGCTCATTTTACAGATGAGGAAACTGAGGCACACAGAGTGAAGTGGGGTCACACAGCTTCTAAGTGTATTGAGGTTGGGTTTGAACTCAGGCTTTCTGATTCTAAGCTTAGCATTTTATCTACTTTGCCACCTAAATGCCCCAAAGCACATATATATGAAGAAATAGTTTGTAGATGATATGGGCCTTAGAAAATGAAATTTCAGATACTGAATTCCCTAGCCCTTCTTGGCATGGTCATATTTTGTGATAAAAAATAAAGGAAAACTGCTTGGAATTAGTTTCTGAATTTAATGTCAATCAGTTCTGAGAAATATAACTGAAAATTAATTTTAATAAAGAGATGGAAAAGTGTTAAGTATATTCAGCACATACATTTTGCATATGAGTATAAAGTCTAAAATAATGTAATTGAAAAACTTGTTTTTAACAGCCAGCAAGAAATAGTATAATTGACGCTGCTAAAGTCTGGCCAAATATTCCGCCTCCGAATACTCAAACTGCATCGATCTCTATCCCTTTGTGTAATGACTGTGGAACCAAAGGAACAGGGAATGAGACAGCTTTGCTACTTGCAAATAGTCTTAGCAAAACAACATCAAAATATGGTAAATTATACTTAAATACACATTTTATACTAGTTTTATTTTTAATATAAAATGTTAATATAAGAAATATACTTAGTTTTCTTTAATTCTGGGAGTAGTGCTAAAGCCCTCTGTTTCCTTTTTTCTTTCTAGCAAAAAAAAAATTTTTTTTAAACTCACTAAACCAGTAGATTTTTGTTGTCTTAAATGGAGTCTCTTCTGTTAGAAGGATTAAAAAGAGTTAGAAGAGACAACCTTGTTACTGTCAAACTAGGGTTACAGTTGGTGGCATTTGTTACTGAGTCTGTCGTCTTTGTCTAATGGAAATAGGAATTTTAGTCATGGAGGGTGAGAATAGTATTTATGAATCCCTACTATATGTTAAGATGACAGTTCTTTCGTACAAGAACTGTTCAGTATTCTGCTTATTTTTAAAAAATTATAAATATTAAATCAGGTATTAATGTAGTGCTAATTAAGTATTTTGTAACTGCTCAACTTTTTTTCACTTTTTCTAGTACTTTATTTTTACTTTCACATAGTCTTTCAGATGTGTAGTCATAGTATTTCAGATGTGTATTGGTTTCAGAAAATATGACTGGTCAAAAAAAATGTCAGATTTATAAATTGATTTGATTTATGTGCTTTACCAGCTCATGTGGGCTTTAGTTTTTTTTTCTTGGGAATAGAGATGGCATTTTAAATGGCAAATTTGGTATTTCCCCTTCCCCCCCATAGTAGTGCTTTCTCCTTGAGGAAATGATATATAATCAAGTGTTTCTTTTCTATCAAGTATACTTAACAGGAAAAAATAATAGTAGAAATCTAGATTTTATTTTCACCAATTTTTCTTTTTCTATGATTACAATAGAGCATGTTAAATTTTTTGAAGGGTCATCAGAAGTTGGAATAGCTGGACAGGTGCTAGAAAACTTACCCCCCATTGGAGTTTTTTGGGACATTGAAAACTGCTCTGTTCCTTCTGGCCGGTCAGCTGTGACTGTTGTACAGCGAATTCGTGAGAAGTTTTTTAAAGGCCACAGAGAAGCAGAATTCATCTGTGTCTGTGACATCAGTAAAGAAAGCAAAGAAGTTATTCAGGAGCTGAATAATTGCCAGGTAAAAGAAAACATTCTGTTATGGTATAGTAGTAAGTATAAATGATTTGAAATTTTTCCAAGTTATAATAAATAATGTCCAGTAGTGTTTATTTCATATCTTTATTGGGTGTGTTCTCTTTTATTGACTGATTGGGACCATAAGAAGTTATCTGTCTTTCTGTACTTCATCTATCTAGATAATATCATAATAATAATTATTAATTCCTAATTATGTCTATTAACCAATTGGTAATTGTAGTTTTTGTTTTGTATTGTCATTTGGATATTATGAATTTTTCATGTGGTTGCCTTATGTCTCCAATTAGTTATTTTCCTGATGAAGGAGGAAGTCTTCTTTGTCTACCTCCTATATTCCCCTTCACATAGTAGATAATAAATATTTTGTTGATTGAGAAAAAAAAATATTTTTCACTGGGCAGTGTTGGATAGTACTAGACTTGGAAGTAGGAAGATCTGGATTCAAGTCTCACCTTTGTTACTTGCTAGCCTGCATGACTCTAGGTCGTCACTTACCCTCTCTAAATGGAGATAATGATAGTTATCAACCACAGTAGAGTTGTTGTAAAGCTCAAATGAAATGAAGTACCTTACCTGGTGTGTAAACTTTAAAGTGTTCAACAGCTATGCCATTGTTAACATTATTGTTACTTTGAGAGCCTTAGGGAATGAATATTCACAGAATCAACACTAAAAAGGCATTACATGACATTCTAAAATATCTTAGCAGTCATTTCAGCAAGTCAGCTCCCCTGATTGTTACTCCTTCAAGTTATTTATTGTGTTTTATTTTTTCAAGGTGATGTTTTTAGTTTTGTGCTGGGTAATAACCATAATACCTAATGAAAAAAAAAATAATGCAGTTTTTGAAGTGCTGGGTTCTTTTTAATAATGGAGGCTTTATGAATTATTACATTATCTAAGATTACATTTTTATTAAACATTAGCTGAAATTCCTACTTGTATATCTTATATGATGCTGGACAGTCTCTGGAAATAGAACTTTTCCTGTTAGAGGGTATATTTATGTGCTTCACTATTGCTATTTTTTGTGTATTGGAGTTAAGGTTCAAAGAATCAAATAAGAGAGAATGCTTTATTATGAACCTTATAACTTTGACATAAAAAATAAAAAAGTATTTTAGGAGTTTGTCTATTCCCATCCTTCCTCTTCTGCCCTCTGCTGTCACTCCATTGTCATAATTTCTTAAGAGATTAATAACTGTAAGAATATATTCCACAGAATTCATTTTAACCATAGTTTCAAATCCTTGTCACTATCCACATATTTTAACCAAAGCTGCTTAATAAATTTGTCTCAGACTTTGTTTCTTTTCTTCTGTCCATCCTCAGATATAAGAATTAAAGAATAAAGTGAAAAAATAACAAAAGGTGATCAAAGGAAGGAAAATTAGTAGTAAAATATGTAGATAATTCAAAATTATATAAAATAAGTATAATTGAAAGCTGTTTGTAATTTATTTTTTTCCATGTTAAAATGGCAATTAAAGAATAACATGAATTTTCTTCCTTAAGGATTACAAGGTAATGGGCAGCTATAACAGAACTTAATCTTTACTTTGTTGTTCTTATGAATAATGTAGGTGACAGTTGCACATATCAATGCTACTGCAAAAAATGCTGCTGATGATAAACTCAGACAGAGTCTCAGAAGATTTGCAGACACTCACACTGCACCAGCCACTGTGGTTCTTGTATCTAGTAAGTTTGTGTCAACATATTTGCAAGGTTAAGTTAAACTTACTCTGTGGTAATGGTTATAGATTACTTTGGAATCTAAAAATTTATAAAATAAAATATGCCCAAAAAGGAATATGTAATAAACTTGATGCTTATTAAATTGAAGCCTCATTATAGCAGAAAATAAGTGTCTATTCCACAGTTCTTAACCTTGGGTCTGTGAACTTGTTTTTAATATTTTAATAATTGTATTTCATTATAATTTGGTTTCCAAAGTCGATGTCTTTTACACATTTAAAAACATTATTCTGAGAAGGGATCCATAGACTTCACCAGATTACCTAAAGGATTCTATGACCTCAAAAAAGTTAAGAAGCTTTAGACTAGATATTTTTATTCATTTCTTTTCTACTTTTCAGTATGTAAGGACCAAGTTTATTACATTTTTAGTTTTGATTCTGAATCTAGTATTACTTAAGAGCTTCAGAGTGTCAAGTTTTCTAACTTTGTATTCCCCCAAAGAACTGCTTGTAATTGCAAATGGAATTATCTACCTCTGTAATTGAGTTGATATTCTACAATTTTATATTATACAGTACTATGAGAAATGAAATATAAGGATTGAAAGTATACGTATTGAAATTTGCTTCTTTTGTAGTATCAAAACTGTTAACCAAAAATCATGACTCCATAAGACATACATAGAAACTGGATTTCTTTGTTTTTTTGTTTTTGTTTTTTTGAAGGGGGAAGGCAGAGCAATTGGGATTTAAGTGACTTGCCCAAGGTCACATAGCTAGTAAGTGTTAAATGTCCGAGGCCGGATTTGAACTCAGGTCCTCCTGACTCCAGGGCTGGTACTCTATTCACTGAGCCACCTAGCTGCCCCTGAAACTGGATTTCTTAAAAGAGAAATGAACATTCATATAGAGCTCCCTTATACCAAATACAAAGGAGTCCAGCTATGCAGGGAAAACCCTGGGTATTTAAGTTATAGCAAAAATGGGAAATAGAAAGGGAGGGAAAGGGGCTAATCTCCTCCCCGAGGGTAGGGAGAAAGGGAAGGTAGGTGGTGAAAGTGAGTCTGTTCTTCTTCATCTTTGGGAAATGCTAGCCCATGAAGAGAGTATAGTCTGTTTATTCAGTAAGGTCCCAACTATACCAACAGTTTCCCAGTCTAGGTAGACTGACTGGGGCAAGGCTTAGCTTCAAGGGCACTGAAAATTTAATAGAATTCAGTTACAAAAGATTGCTGTTAAGTTAGTTCAGGGGAGCTTCATCTCTGGAACACAGGGCAACTCAAGAAAGTAAGTTCGGGAGCCCCTTCCTATTTCCCCAGGTGACCCCTGGGTATGCCAGGGACCACAGAGAGAACACCTCATAAAACATTGTCTTGGGCAGTACTTGGGAAGAACATCTGAAGGCTAAGGTAAAAAGTACTTCACAAGGATAAAGGGTAACAAATAGAAAGCTAACAAGATCCGTAACCCCTGAAGGACAGCCCAAGCCAATGTGAGCTTATGCCTCCAGGGAGCCATAATTTCTGGACCAGATTTAGAGACAAAGAAACATGGCTCGGGCAATTTACAACATTGGGGGTGATACAGAATGGTTCCAAGTACAAAGTGGGATCAGAATTGACCAATCACAGTACAAGCCAGAGTAAGCACACTTAAAATCAGGGACTAATTCAGAGGAGAAATTCATAACACCATGAAACAAAAAGCCAAAGTAGTACCATAATGAACATCAGCATTAACACACATTAAAACTCCCCAATGCCCTTTCAATCAACACATTTCATCTTGGATCTTAAATGTCCCATGAAGTTGTCTGGTCTCTGGAACATCTTTTCTTGGGGCACTCTGGAAAATACCTTATTCTCAGGGGCACCACCTCAGTAAATTTCCTCTCTGGTTCCAAGTTGTTTTTAAAGACTCCTTAAAAGACTCTATTAAAATCTTTTGCAAAACAGAGCTCAATACAAGATTTCAATACAAGTCTCAAAATTTACTTCTCTAACAACTAGTTTATATGGTGAAAACCAGCTGGCAACATGTGGTTCCAACCTTATAAATAATAGAGCTGTAAGGGGGTGGGGTACCAAATTAGGAACCCATAGTTTACTTGAAACTTAAAAGATCACTGTTAGTTCAGGGGGACCTTTATCTCTGGAAAATAGGATATCTCAAGAAAACAAGTTCATGAGACCCCTTCACAAAGCTAACATATTTTGCCATGCCAAATATAGTATAAGTTTGTATTTAAAGGAGGAATTATCTTGTGCAGCCCTTTTGGTTGGAAGATTTTAAATTATAGGAGGTTTCTGTTTGTGCTTATGTACTTTAAAAAAGTGGATTTTGGAAGAATGTTCACATTCATATGTGTAGCTGGTTCTTTTTCCTCAATGAATATTAGTAGAATTGTGTACCACATTTTCTAATATTGAGAGGGAATACTTTTTTCTTTCAGCTGATGTCAATTTTGCATTGGAACTTAGTGACTTGAGGCACCGGCATGGTTTCCATATTATTTTGGTACATAAAAACCAGGCCTCTGAAGCACTACTGCATCATGCTCATGAGCTTATCAGATTTGAAGAGTTCATTTCAGACTTGCCCCCAAGATTGCCACTAAAAATGCCAGTAAGTGGATGTGTGTATGTGAGAGATTTTTAAGAATATTTTAATTCTATCCCAATATTAAATTATAGAGACATCAAACTTTGGATTGGAAATTATCTTAGGTCCATGTAGGACTTCAGATCTTTAAATGACCCTTTGACATTCATTTGCTCAATTGCCTGTCAAATCATTTCCCAATCAAAGGTGCAGAGCAGTTCAGATTTTGTGCCCTTTATCATACATTTTTGAGCATCTTTCAGATTATCTTTTTGGGGAGTTTTCTTCTATCTCTTTCTTTTTCTCTCTCCTTCCTTCCTTCCTTCCTTCCTCTCTTTCTCCCTTCCTCTCTCTTTCTCTTTCTCTCCCTTCCTGCCCGCCTGCCTGCCTTTTGCTTTTTCCATATACTATTAGTGTTTTATTAATGTCTTTAAAATGTTTTTTTTTTTTTACCAGAACTGAACAGATCCTCCATATTTGGTTTGACCAGGCAGTGTACAGCATAACCCTAATCACCTTCATTCTGCAAATTATGCCTCTCTTATTGCATCCTTAGATGCTATTAGCTTTTTCCAGCTGCTTTGTATTACTCAGTTTTGTTCAGCTAAAATTCCTAGGTGTTTTTCTCATAAATTGTTTTCTAGCCATACCTCTTCCATTTTGTTCTTGCTAAATTGATTTTTTTGAACTCAAGTGTAGGACCTTATATTTACCTCAAAAATTTCATCTTATTAGATTTGGATTAGTGGTGTACTATTTCAAGATCTTTTTGGATTCTGACTTTATTTGTTAGGATAGTTAATGTGTTAGCTATCCCAGTTTTGTGTCATCTGAAAATTTTAATGAGTATGCTATGTATGCTTTTATCTAAGTCTTTGATAAAAATGCTAAATAGCACAGAGCCCAAGATCTAAACCTCCCTCTAATTTAACATCATTAATAGTATTGATGATTATTCTTTGTATTCTTTTGTTTCTAGTCATTTAACATTAATCTATCTTGTCTGCAGTGAAAGAGAGACTTTGTCAAATGCCAATTTAGATGTCATATATTCTGGTGTTCTTCCCTTTTTGAATGATAGAATTCAGAAATCTCTTACTATGTTTAAGGAGATAACTTCTTTTTCTAAGTTAGATACCACAGTAAAAACTATTGATACTGGGTAATGTGCCCCCTTTTCTTGTTATACCCTTTCATTATCAGTTATGACTTGAAGACTTTTGTTTACTTGGTTTCTGAATGATTGTTTATAATGGGCTTGATGAAACTTAATCTTTTGTCTTTTGCAGCAGTGCCACACTTTGCTCTATGTTTATAATCTACCAACAAACAGAGATAGCAAAAGTGTTAGCAACCGCCTCAGATGCCTGTCAAACAACTGTGGTGGCAAAGTGCTCAGCCTTTCCAGAAGCAGTGCCATTCTGCGCTTCTTGAACCAAGAAAGTGCAGAACGTGCCCAAAAGCGAATGGAAAATGAAGATGTTTTTGGCAACAGAATTATTGTGTCATTTACTCCCAAAAATAAAGAACTTAGTGAGATAAAGAGTTCAAACACTGTTGCTGATAAAGCAAAATCTCCCAAAAAGGTCAACAAGAATCTAAAGCTGTGCCTAGTCAAAGATGGAATTGAACAATCTGCCAATGCCAAAGTCATGCCTGGAAAAGGGTTACAAGCAAATCTTGGATCTGCTGCAAAAAATACTAACATTAAAAGTTTACAGGTAATTTTGACAGTTTAATTTTTAAAGTTTCTCTTTGTGTGTCCTCTTTGACTTCAGTTCTCTATAACACTGATAGACTCAAGGGGTGTTAGTTATCTGTTTTATTCTGTACCTTAGACCTGGTGACCTCTATTTTAAGAAATATTGTCTTTGTATTTTTTAAAGGAACTATGCCGAATTGAATCTAATACAAATAATAAAAACAGTGAACACCACCAGCAGGATCAGCTCCGGATGGATACACCTTCTCCACAAAATAATTCTCGTGCTGCAAGTGCTGAAACTTTGACAGCTAAAACTTCAGGAACAGCAGAATCTGTTTATAAAAACTGTCAGAAGTATGTGAAGTTACTTTATTTAAAAATTGAATTAATTTTTTATGGCACAAAATAACTTTTCTTCTCATCCTCACTTTTTCTATTTCTTTCAAATTAGGAAAGAGAACCCTAGTAACCGCAGTATTACCAGTTCACCTGTAGAGAAAAAAGATAAGGAGGAGATTATGTTCCAAGTCAGTTATCCGTCTGCTTTTAGCAAGCTGACTACATCAAGGCAACTCAGTCCTTTGCTTGTGTCACAGAATTGGTCTTCTAGGTAAAAACCAGCTTTACATATGAGTGTCTAGATTTTTCATGGGGATTTTTTTTGTATTTGAAAATTTATGGCAGGGGAAATTATAGGAAATATGAATCTGCGTTTGGTTAAAAGTACACTAGTATCATATATACATAGATCCCTCGGGGAAAATAGTGATCTTTGATAATTTTCTATAACTACTTTTCTTTAGTGAGTAGACTTAGATCATGGATCAGTGGTATTGTAGAATGAGAACAGTACAACTGTGCTCTACTCTCCACTGATGATTTTGGCTAACAGCTGAGAGAGGGGATTTAATTAAGACTGCCAGCCAGAGAGAAAGGAGAGTGTGCCTGCAGCTGAGAAATCTGCCATGAATTTACTATTGGTCATTATGGCCCTTCTGAGGAAACCTAACCTAGAACCAGATCACTGCTGGTTGTGTTAATTCAGCAGAGATTAGTTGTAATAGCTATAATTAATTTAGGATTTCAGAGACTCAAAACAGCTGTGTTTATTTTCTAATTTTTATTATAAATTCAGTAAATTAGACATTGTGATGTCTCTTGTGATGTCAAAAGACACTGTGATGGCTGGCCTTGGAGCCAGGAAGACCTAGATTCAAGTTCTACCATTGACATATACTAGCTCTGTGATTGTGGGCAAGTTACTTACCCTCTCTGTGCTCTAAAAAATTCCTTAAGACTAAGCTGCAAAGAAGATGACAACTTGCATTGGTAGAGAGAGATTCCTAATCTGAGAGTCCCATAAAAACAATGAAATCACAGATCCAGTCACTATTATAAATTATCAGTCAAAACAATCAAGTAAACATGCAAAATAAGGAATAAAGCTGCAAATTAAATATATAGTATGTTATAATGAAGTTTGTCAAAGTAGAGCCAAACAAAAACTACATTTGTTCTCTGTCCTACTCTGAATTTGATAACATTTATCATATGGCCTTTTTTCTTTTCCAGTTGTCATACTTTTGTTGAGTTTTCTAAATTTAAATCAAGTGGTCTTTGGGTATCTTATGGTCTGAAGAGGCTGAAAAACTAAACATATCACAAATATTCAAATTAATATATTATTTGACTTTTTTTTAATTCAGAAAAGATAATCGAAGAAAGATTCTAGAGATCTCCAAGAATCCATAAAATAGGTTTTAAAATTTTTCTTTACAGGGAGAAGACTTGTGATAAAATATATTCAGATAGACTAGGAAGAGAATAAATTAAATCCTAATGTTTAGATGGAATTTTCATATGCCAAATTTTAAACTTTAGTCTGATTAGAGTATCTAAAAGGGACTATCCCTTATTAGCATGTTTGCTTTTCTTTAAGAATAATAATAAGTCATTTATTTAATACTTTAAGGTTTAAAAATGTTTTTCTCACAAAACAACTTTTGGAGTAGCTGGGACAAATATCCTTATTTTGTAGATTGAGGAAGCAGACTCTGAGAGGTTTAGACATTATAATACAACTAGTAAATATCTGAAATGAGACTTAAAGGTTTCCTTACTCTTAAGATCAATACCTTATCTACTATGCCACAAAGATTCTTAAAGCTAAGAATATTTAATGCACTTAAGAATTTAAATTAGAAGTTAACAAATAGTACAGTTATTTTGAAAATAAATATAATTATGCATAGGATTTTTAAAGAAAGGAGTTTTTTAAAGGTCTATTTGTACAGTGAAACTTAAAAAAATTTATTGAAATTGCTATATTTTAATATATTTTTATTTTAAGCAGGAGCGTATCTCCAAACCTTTTGAACAGAGCATCCCCACTTACTTTCAGCATTACAAATCCTAGCAGCACAGACTGCCCTGACCCATTTGCAAATGGTACTGATATTCAGATTAGTAATATTGACTACAGATTGTCTCGGAAAGAATTACAGCAAGTTATGCAAGAAGCCTTCTCTAGGCATGGCAAGGTAATCTCTCAAAATTTTTTCTTAGCGTTATTTTTGTATTTTTGCCTTGTTTAGTTCTCTCTATCCTTTGCTAAACGAGTTTTAAGTTTAATGTAGCAAACATTAGTCGTTTAAGTGTTTAGTGTAGTATAGTTTTAGGAGTTTAGTGAAACCTAATTCAACACATAAGATCATTCTCAGTATATAAAGCATTAAATTGTTATTGTAAATTAAAAAATGGAAATTAAGCTCAGTACTTTTTGTTTCTGGTTTTCTTCAAACCACAGAAAATGGAGCTACAGAAATAATCTTCATTATCTTCCCCAAGGGAGTAAGTCAGGAGCACTTACCAGGATCATGGGGCTGGATTAAATGACACTTTAAAATATAAATGGATGGTATTTCTTAATAACTACTAAAATGTAAAACCGAGATTGCCTTAGAATTGCTATAATTTCTTTATATTAGTATGCTAGCCCATGTAGTGTCCTGCTTTTAGGTACAGCTTGCTAACAACACACCAGTTATTGTTTCTGATCTACATCTTCCTGGTATTTTTGAAGTCAGGAGAAGATGCCATGAATGTTTCTATTCTGACTTTGGTACCTGTGACCTTTAGATCTAATAACCTTGACTTGGGTCCCTGAAGTTCACCCTGTTTAAGCTATCTAGAGTTCTGTGGTCCTGAGAACTGAAACAGGGAGCTACAGATAATTACAGGACAGGAAAGTCCCTACTATAACACCAACCTTTAAAAACTTGTCTCAATGAAATCAGGCTCATCTTTAATGGTTTTCTGTGTTAGAATTCTGTGACAAGAAGCTTATACAGTTTTGTTTTTTGCTGTTTTAGGTGAAGAACATAGAGCTCAGCCCTCATACAGATTATCAGCTAAAAGCTATTGTTCAGATGGAAAACTTGCAGGAAGCAATCATTGCAGTGAATAATCTTCATAGATATAAGATTGGCAGCAAAAGGATCCAGGTCTCTTTAGCCACTGGAACTGCTAACAAATCATTGTCTTTGCTAAGGTAAAAAAAACAAAGACAAAAAACTCCTATTTATGGGAGAGAACATTCTGACCTATAAAATGCTTACATCAGCTGCCTTGCAGCTAGCATTGATGCAGAGCTTTATGATTCTCAGAGAACTTTAAGTGGTCGCCTCATTGGATCCTCACAACAACCCTGCGAAGTAGGCGGTGTTGTTTATTCTCTCCTTTTTTACTGATGGGAAAGTTGAGACTGAGAGTGGTTGTGACTTGTTCAAATTCATTCAGCTAGTTAGTGACTGAGGCTGGATTTGAACTCAAGTCTTCCAGTGCTTTGTTCCCCAACTGTTTTGAATGTATGGTAATACTTGATTACTTATAAATTAATTCATTAGAAATATTTTTCCATCCTTGTTCAAGTTTATAATTCTAAGGTCATTCATTTTAAGAAGTACAACTTAACAGTGGTAAGCACTAATAAAGTAACAGGTCATCTAATATGTACAGATTAGATGCTTTAAAAAAAATAGAAAAATGAAATCAAACTTTAAAAGCAAAGACTTGAAAATCTTTACTTCCAAACTAGTGAAGAAACAGTGAAATCATCCATAAGTGGTATCATATCTCATATATTAAGTATAACTTTTCTATAACACCTATCTAGCTTTATGATTCTATCTTTTAAGTTCATATTATTATAGAGAAAATTAGTTGTTAATAGTTTTGATTCTGGCAGAATCACCAGTATGAATTTTTTTATATTGGGAAAATTTTCGTTCATTTGCATCTATATCATGCCCTCTGTGGATGTATCCCAAAGCTCTGCTAAAGGCCATCTTTTCTTCTCTTGTTAGATTTTCTCTCTTGGTGACCTCATCAACACTTCAGGATTTAATTATCTCTATACAGATGACTCCTAGATTATAGAGCTTGACCCATTCTCTCTCCTGATCGATATCACTTACTGCCTCTTGGACATTTCAAGCTGGATGTCCCATGTACATCTCAAATTTAGCATGTCTAAAACAGAACCCATTATCTTCCCCCCCCCCAAAACCTTCCTTACCTCAAGTCTAGTATTCAAGGGTACCAGCAGTCAGAGAAATCTTTGTCTTGAAGATGCTTAAGCTCTGTCTTGAAGGAATTGAAGGATATGTGAGGGAGAAGGGTATGTAAGGGAAAAGGAAGTGCATTTTAGGCAGCAGAAAGAGTAAGGAAATGGAGTACTGTGTGTGAGAAATAATGAGAAGGCTTGTTTGGCTAGAGACTATATAGTGTGAAGAGGGGGTAAATTTATGATGATGTTGGAAAACAGGACTGGGCCATATTCTAAAGGGTCTTTAAAAACCACACAGAGGGATTTCTATCCTAGAGGCAATAGAGAGCCTTTAGAGTTTATCAAGTAGGAGGCAGGAGTTAGGCCTTTGTGAAAAATCACGTTGGCATCTTACTCGTGAAGGAGACATTGGAGGGGAGAGAAGCTTAAGGCATGGGGACGGCTTAGGAACTTAGTAACTATGTAACACTGGACAAGTCACATCACCTTTCAGCCTCAGTTTCCTAATCTTTAAAGAAAGTATATCACCTACTTCAGGGTTGATGTAAGGATCAAATGAGATAACATCTGTAAAGTGCTTTCTGAAACTGAAAGCTCTCTATATATGCTAGCTTTGATATTATTTTTTGTTGTTTTGATGATGATTTATTACATTAATAAGAAATATGCCTGGCATACAGCAGGTACTTAATACATGCTTGTTGATTGCTTGATTGATATGGAATAGGAGATTTGGTTATCATTAGGATCTGTGATTCTGTGATCCATTTGGGTAATTAGTTAAATATCCTTTTCTCTTAAGAGCTAAGTTTGCTTAAAACATCAGTAATCCTTTTTTATCTTAAACTGGTTTTCTGTCATTAATAAATTATTTTAAAGCATGGTCTTCTGAACTAGAAATTCTAATTCACATGAAATCTAATGCATCTATTGAAGTGTGACCCTCGTTATTAG
The DNA here is from genome assembly GCA_011680675.1 of Gymnobelideus leadbeateri. Lineage (NCBI taxonomy): Eukaryota > Metazoa > Chordata > Mammalia > Diprotodontia > Petauridae > Gymnobelideus > Gymnobelideus leadbeateri. Next base: position 92,642 of record WOXC01011605.1, on the reverse strand, counting down.
ACAGTGCTAATGCTATTTGTTCTCAATTATAGTTTCTAGTAAAATAGGGCATCTTCTGGTTGCATTTTATAAAATTTACAATATGTAACTTTGCTTTATTCTTTGGTTCCCAAATCTTTGTTTTAAAAATTCTGGAAAACTTCAGGAGCTTAGGTTCATTGTGTGAACAATTTTATTGATAATTTGTAATCTGTTTACAAAAATAGTTTGGAACAAGTTGTAGAAAAACATTTTCTAATTTTTTATGCTTAAAGCTCAGAAACGGTATCCATTCTTCAAGATGCTCCTGCTTGTTGCTTGCCTTTGTGTAAATTCACAGATGTCTATGAAAAAAAGTAAGTTGACTGAAATTTACTACTTATTGAAATTGCTTTTTAAAAGGATTCTGTGTTTAAACTCAATTTTCTATTAATGAATATGGCAATAATGTAGAAACTAGGGTTTTTTTTCCTTATCTGTGTTAAGTTACTCAGATTGGTGAATTTTTCTATATGGTATTGAGAACAGTTTTTTGAATTGTATACTTAAAATCTGTACTTATTTTTATCCTTTCCTATTTAGATTTGGACACAAATTGAGTGTGTCAGACCTATATAAATTAACAGACACAGTAACAATCCGTGATCAAAGCAACGGGCGGTTGGTGTGTCTGCTACCTAGTAGCCAGGCCCGACAGAGCCCATTAGGATCTTCCCAGTCACATGATGGTTCATCAGCTAATTGTAGTCCAATTATATTTGAAGAACTAGAATATCATGAACCTGTCTGCAAGCAGCACTACTCCAATAAAGATTTCAGGTAGACCATCAAGGATCTTTTTTTTTGCCTTTTTTTTTTTTGGAGGGGGGGAAGTAAGGCACTTGGGGTTAAATGACTTGCCCAAGGTCACACGGCTAGTTTTGTGTTAAGTGTCTGAGGCTGGATTTGAACTCAGGTCCTCCTGACTCCAGGGCTGGTGCTCTAATCACTGCGCCACCTAGCCTCCCCCAAGGATCTTTTTTTAAAAATTAATCCTATCATAAATGTTTTCTTTTATTCTTCAGAAATAATTGTTAGAGTTGGTTTGTTAAAACATAAGTAGACAACTAAATACTTTTTCTTTACTTTAGTGAACATGAATTTGATCCAGACTCATACAAGATTCCTTATGTTATACTCTCTCTGAAGACATTTGCACCCCAAGTTCATAGTCTTCTACAAACACATGAGGGTACTGTGCCGTTACTGAGGTGAATAATTTTAAATGTCACTACCAAAGTAAAATGATTTTTCTGTTTCCCTTTTTACTGAAACTGGCAGAGAGTCTCTCCTTGCCAAGTGCAGTGAAGTTCTATGTCCTGGAAGTTTGTCTTGCTTTTTCACTTAGCCTGGTTAATTGAAGGAGCTCTAAATTGGAGTAAGATTTCCTTGTAGGCTGGGGAAAACATTATCTGAACAATTAGAGCCATGTCTTGTGTTATTGATGAGGTTTTTATTACTAATTTCAAGATCAAATGATGATTTTCCTGTGTTATTTCTATATTCCTTTATGGTTTGCATAGTGTTTTATTTACATGGGATTGATAGATCACTAGGAGAGCTTTAATTTATTTTACTCCTCAATGATTTTATCTAAGTTTTGTCTGTTTCATTGTAGTTTCCCAGATTGCTACACTGCAGAGTTCAGTGATCTAGAATTGGTACAGGAAGATCAAGGTGGAGTTCCCTTGGAACATCTTATCACCTGTGTTCCTGGAGTAAACATTGTTACTGCACAGAATGGCATAAAAGTAGTTAAGTGGATACACAATAAACCTCCACCTCCAAACACTGGTATGTCTTTATATCCCTTACTTAGTCCGTTTGAATGTGGAGAATACAGTGAAATGTAAATATGTCAGATTTTAAGTTATCTGATATTTTTTTTCCTTTTTTTGGAGGGAAGAGGGCACAGCAGTTGGGGTTAAGTGACTTGCCCAAGGTCACACAGCTAGTAACTATTACGTATCTGAGATCAGATTTGAACTCAGATCCTCCTAATTCCAGGGCTGGTGCACCTGCACTACCTAGCCACCTCATCTGATTTTTTTTTTTTTAAACAAATTGTGAAAGTACCATACAGGTTTCTCCTTTGCTATTTAAAATTCCACTTTAAAATACCAGGTACTTTGTAGAACCTTTTTTTAAAAGTTTATTCATAAATTGTCTTTTACGTATGATCCATGTATATAAAACGCAAAGGCAAAAATTCAGTATCAAATTTTATAGATGCAAAATTGCCTTTTGATATATTTTATTGCATATTTTAGTGCCATAACTTGGCTTAATTAAAAACTTAGAATTTTTTTTTCTGAAGCAGTTTTAATTTATCTTATTTTTACTTCTGGTTTACATCATTCATTTCCACCAGATTTTGAGTTGCGATTTTTTTCCCCATTTTTCCCCTACCTACCACCCTAGAATAGCAGTCCCATAAGATATCCCCTCATCCAATCTGTTCTCTCCCTTATCTTCTCCCATACCCCCTTCAACTTTACCATTAGGGCAAGGTGAATCTCTGTGCCCCAGTGCCTGCATATTTTATCTCCCAATTACATGCAAAAGAGTATTAATAATAGTATTTATATATATTTGAAACATTTAATTTTAAAACTTCAAATTTCAGATCCATTCCCTTCTTCCCTTGTCACCCATTCTCTCTGGGAAGATAAGCAATTCAGTATGTGTTGTACATGTATAGCTATGCAAAACATTACCATAGTAGGTATATTGTAAAAGACTGCTTATATTTCCCTCCTACTCATCCCACCCCCCACCTGGTCCAATCTCTACTTTGATCCTATCTGTCTTTGCAAGTGGGTACTTCCAACCTCCCCTCCCCCCAGCATGCCCTCCCCTCCATCATCCCCCCTCTCATCCCCCTTCCCCCTACTCTCCTGCAGGGTGAGATATCCCATTTAGTAAGTATGTCATTCTCTCTCTGAGCCAAATTCAGTGAGAATATGGTTTTGCCTTTTTGCCTTCCTGTTCTTCCCCTCCCCTGCAACCACTTCCCCTTGCCTCTTCTACATGAGATAGTTTATCCTACCCTGTCTCTCCCCATCTCCTCTTGCCACATTCCTCTCTCACCTCTTAACTTCACCCCTTAAGTATCATCCCTTTCCACCAAATTCGACCTATGCCCTCTATCCATGTATAACTGTAAACATATATATACACATTCACATATGTATTCATATGCCCATATACCCTTCTTCAATTATTTTCATAATGAGGAAGGTTTCATCAGTCACAGCTACTGTTTTTCCATGTAGGAATGTAAATAGTTCAACTTTGATAAGTTCCTTTTGATTTCTTTTCCCTGATTACCTTCTCAAGCATCTCTTGCTTCTTGTGTCTGAATGTCAAATTTTCTATTCAACTCTGGTTTTTTCCTCAAGAATGCTTGAAAGTCCTCTATACCACTGAATGACGATATTTTCCCCTGAAACAAGATACTCAGTTTTGCTGGATAGGTGATTCTTGGTTTTAATCCCAGCTCTTTTGCCCTCTGGAATATCATATTCCATGCCCTTCAGTCCCTCAGTGTAGAAGCTGCCAGGTCCTGCACTATTCTGATTGTGTTTCCACAATATTGAAATTGTTTTTTCCTGCCTGCTTGTAGTATTTTCTCTTTGATCTGGGAATTCTGGAACCTGGCTATAATATTCCTGGGAGTTTTCTTTTTGGGATCTTTTTCAGGAGGTGATTGGTGGATTCTTTCAACCTCTATTTCTCCTTCTGGGTCTAAAACATCAGGGCAGTTTTCCTTGAGAATTTCTTGAAGGATGATTTCTAGTTCTTTCTTTGATCATGGCTTTCAGGTAGTCCAATAATTTTTAAATTATCTCTCCTGGATCTATTTTCCAGGTCAGTGGTTTTTCCCATGAGATATTTCACATTGCCTTCTATTCTTTCATTTGTTTGGATCTGTTTTACAGCACCTTGCTTTCTCATAAAGTCGCTAGCTTCCATTTGCTCCAGTCTGACTCTGAAGGAATGAATCTCCTCAGTGAGCTTTTGAGATTCTTTTTCCATCTGGCAAATTCGACTTTTTAAGGCATTCTTCTCCTCATTGCCCTTTTGAGCCTCTTTTGCCATTTGAGTTAGTCTATTTTTTAAGGTTATTTTCCTCAGTCAGGCTGTTGACTCTCATTTCATACTTTTCCTGCATCCTTCTCATTTCTCTTCCCAATTTTTCCTCCACTTCTCTTATTTGGTTTTTAAAATCCTTCTTGAGGTCCTCTGTGGCCTGTAAACCAATTGTATTTTCATTTGGGGCTTTTGGTGCAGGATTTCTGACCTCGCAGTCCTCCTCCTATTCCATGCTTTGATCCTCTTTGCCCCCAAAATAGGAGTCTAATGTTGAATTTTTCTGTTTATTTTGTTTCCTTTGCCTAGGCATGTTGCCACTTAATTACTTGACTTTTGGGCTTGTTGCCACAGTAGGACTCTGCCACCAGGCAGGGGAGCTTCCGTCCCAAATGTTGGGGTTTTCTCAATTTCTGGAGGTATTAGTTGGGTGCCTTCCCTGAAGCCCCCACACACTCTGGCAAGCTGGTCACACACCCCAAGACCTCCACCCCAGACTGCAATCCAAATCCAGGAAGGTTAAAGCAAGAGCAGTTAACCCCCAGACTGATTGCTGGATCTCCCTACAGTTTGCAGGCCAGGAGCTGAAGCTGCAACTGAAGCTGCAAAATGGCATCTGTGCTTTGGCTCCTCAGCAGTGTTTAACCCCGGGGGAAGAAGCTGACATGTTCCCAAATACTGGTCCCAAAGTCCATAGGGCACTAACTTCTCACTTTTTCCTAGGCATCTATGTGTTGATAATTCTGGAAACGCCATAGCTGCCGGTATTCTGGAGTCCCTCCAGCCAGCTGCTGGTCCAGCTGCCTTGGGGCTAAAACCTCTGACTCATGTGGTCCTGGGCTTGGCTCCCAGAGTGCTGCGCTGGCCACTCCCTGCTGGCCTGCCGGGCTATCCTCAGTGGGAGGTTAGCTTCTCTGTGTTGTTTTATGGGTTCTGGAGCTCCAGAGGTTGTTCAGCGTCCGCCTTTTACATAATTTTGAAGTGGAGCTCCATGGAAGTGCTGTTTCTACTCTGCCATCTTGGCTCAACCCCCACCCCCTAACTTTTTAGTAGGGCAAGATGGATTCTGTACCCCAGTGCCTGTATATGTTATTTCCCAATTGCATGTAAAAAACAATTTTTTTTTAACATTTGTTTTCAAATTTTTGATTTCCAGATTCTTTGCCTTCTTCCCTCCTTACCCACTCAAAAGCAATTCAGTATAGGTTATACATGTGAAGTTATGCAAACCATTTCCATAGTAGTTATATTGTGAAGGACTAATTATTTCCCTTCATCTTATCCTGCCCCCCACTTATTCTCTTTTCTACTTTGATCCTATCTCTTTTCAAAACTGCTTCTAAATACCCTCTCCCCCAGTCTCTGCCCTCCCTTCTATCATCCCCTTTCTTATCCCCTTCCCCCTACTTTCCTGTAGGGTAATATGCCCAATTGAGTGTGTATATTATTCCCTCTGTAAGCCAGATTCAATGAGACCCATTCCCTTTCACCTTCTTGCTCTTCTCCTCCATTGTAACAATTTTCTCTTGCTTCTTTTATATGAGATAATTTACCTTATTCTATCTCCCTTTCTCCTTCTCCCATTATATTCCTCTCTTACCTCTTAATTTTAGCTTTTACAAATCATCCCTTCCTATTCAACTCATCCTGTGCCCTCTGTCTATATATACATGTACACATATGTATACACCCTCACATATGTATTTATATACACACCCTCCTATTCATATATGTATTTATATGGATATGTGGGCATACATATATGCATGTATACATACATGTACGTATACATATATACAACTATCCTCATATTGAGAAAAGTCTCATGAGTTGCAATTATTATTTTTTCCATGCAGGAATGTAAATAGTTCAACTTTAATGAGTTCTTTATGATTTCTTTTTCCTGTTTACATTCTCGTGTTTTTCTTGCTCCTTGTATTTGAAAGTCATATTTTCTGTTCAGCTCTGGTTTTTTCATCAAGAATTTTTGAAAGTCCTCTATTTCATTGAATGACCATATTTTCCCCTGGAGCATTATATTCAGTTTTGCTGGGTAAGTGATTCTTTGTTTTAATCCTAGCTCCTTTGAGCTGTGGAATATCATATTCCAACCCCTTTGATCCCTTAATGTAGAAGCTGCTAGATCCTGTGTTATCCTGATCGTGTTTCCACAATACTCAAATTGTTTCTTCTACCGGCTTATAATATTTTTTCCTTGACCTGGGAACTCTGGAATTTGGCTATGATGTTCCTAGTTTTCTTTTTGGGATTTTTTTTGAGAGGTGATTAGTGAATTCTTTCCATTTCTATTTTACCCTCTGGTTCTAGAATATCAGGGCAATTTTCCTTGAGAATTTCTTGAAGGATGATTTCTAGGCTCTTTTTTTGATCATGGCTTTCAGGTAGTCCAGTAATTTTAAAATTATCTCTCTTGGATCTATTTTGCTGGTCAGTGGTTTTTCTAATGAGATATTTCACATTGCCTTGTATTTTTTCATTTGTTTGGATCTGTTTTATAGGATCTTCATTTCTCATAAAGTCATTAGCTTTCATTTATTCCAATCTAATTTCAGTGAGTTGTTTTTTTGTTTTTGCTTTTTTGAGGGCAGTTGGGGTTAAGTGACTTGCCCAAGATCACACGGCTAGTTTTTGTGTTAAGTGTCTGAGGCCGGATTTGAACTCAGGTGCCCCTGACTCCAGGGCCAGTGTTCTATTCACTGTGCCACCTAGCCACATTGCTTTAGTGAGTTTTTGAAAATCCTTTTCCATCTGTCCAGTTGGGCTTTTTAAGGCATTCTCTTCACTGGCTTTTTGGGCCTCTTTTGCCATTTGAGTTAGTCTATTTTTTCAGGTGTTTTCTTCAGTAACTTTTTTTTGGGTCTCCTTTAGCAGGCTGTTGACTCCCTTTCATGATTTTCTTGTATCATTCGTATCTCTCTTCCCAGTTTTTCTTCCACTTCTGTTACTTGGTTTTCAGAATCCTTCTTGAGCTCCTCCATGGCCTGTAACCAGTTCTAATTTTTCTTGGAAGCTTTTGATGCAGGAGTTTTGACTTTGTTGTCTTCTTCTGGTTCCATGTTTTGATCTTTTTTGTCCCCAAAAAAGGATTCTGTGGTCTGATTCTGCTTCCTCTGCTTGCTCATCTTGTCAGCCAGTTACTTGACTTTTGAGCTCTTTGCCACAGTAGAACTCTGCTTCCAGAGTGGAGAGAGCTGTGTCCCAAATCACTGGTGTTTTCACAAACTGGTCTTTGTTGTCAGAGGTCTGAGGAGGGCGCCCTTTCAACAGCCACCACAAGCTCTGGCATACTGGCCACACGCCCCAGGACCACCACCCAAGATTGCAGCCAGGATCCAAGCAGGTCAAAGCAAGAGTGAATACCATTTATCAATTTGGGAATGACATATATTCTTAAAGATTTGATTTTGTTTTCCATACATTTTAAAAATGAGGCCTTTATCAGAGACACTGGCTATAAAAATTTCCCAGTGTTCTCATTTCCTCCTAATCTTCATTGCATTGACTTTATGCAAAACCCTTTTAATTTAACCAGAATTATTTTGCATTCTTAATATTCACTATCTCTTGTTTAGTCCTAAATTCTTCCCTTCTGCATAGGTCTTACAGGTAAACTATACCTGGCTCTTCTAATTTACTTATTGTATTACCCTTTATGTCTAAATCATGTACCTATTTTGACCTTATCTTGGTATATAGTATAAGATATTGATCTCACTCCATGTCTGGTTTCTGCCATACTGTTTTCCAGTTTTCACAAGTTCTTGTCAGATGGTGAGTTCTCATTCCAGAAGCAGGAGTCTTTGGGTTTATCAAACAGTAGATTACTATAATTGTTGACCACTTTGTCTTATGTACCCAATATAATTCTACTGATCCACCACTCTGTTTCTTAGCCAGTACCAAATAGTTTTAATGATTGCTGCTTTATAATACAGTTTTAGATCTCATACAGCTAAACCACCTCTTGGAAGTTCTTTTCATCAGTGAATTTTTATATGACCTTTTCTATTTGGCCAGTTCTACTTTTTAAGGAGTTGTTTTCTTCAGTGAATTTTTGTACATCTTTTTCCATTTTTTGTGCTTCCTTCTTCAAGCTATTGACTCTTTTTTCATGAGTTCTCTTGCATCATTTAAATTTCTTTTCCCAGTTTTTCCTCTGCCTCTCTTATTTGATTTTGAAAATCCTTTTTGAGCTCTTCTAGTAAATCTTTTTTTAGGGTCTGAGACCAAGTCACTCTTTTTTCTGAGGCTATGCATGTAGCCTTTCAACATTGTTATCCTCTTCTGAGTTTTTCTTTTGATCTTTTCTGTCTTTATAGTAACTTTCTTTGGTCATTGTTTTTTTTTTCTGTTGCTTGCTCATTTTTCTAGCCTATTTCTTGATGTTTAATTTTATGTTAAAATTGGATTCTGCTGTTAGGGTGAAGGGAGCACAGTCCAAAGATCCAGGTTTTTTGTTCTGTTGTTTTTAGAGCTAATTCTGGGAATCTCTAAGTTTTCAGTTCTTCCAAGATGGTATAATTTAAGAAGACGTGTGGTCACTGTTCTCCTGGCTAGTACTCTGGTCTTCGAGTGACCGCTAGCACTGTTTTCTGCCCCTGGAACTGTGACTAGGGTTCACACTTCATTATAGCATGGTGCTCTAGTGTACTAGTACTTCTTTTTGCCCTGGGATTGTGACTGGGATCTCTGTATAGGCAGTGCAACAGGGTCCTGCAACCAGTGCCAATTAAGGATCACCTGTAATCTCCTTTTGACCAGTTATTTGACCCTCTTAGTATTTGTGGGCTGAGGACTCTGAAGTCACCACAGATTCAGTTGCCTCTGAGGCATGCTGCTGGCTTTAAATGGGTGTATACCACTGGCAGCTGCCTTGTGCAGGGGCCTAGGTCTTGCTGCTGGTTTGAGTTGGGACTTAGGGTATCACTGCTTTCTTGCACCAGGGCTCAGGGCCTTGCTGCTGACTTGCCTGGCACAGCATGCACTAGATTGTACTTTCCTCTTACCCCAGTGAGACAGATCTTTACTGCCCACTTCTAAGTTGACTTGGGCTGGAATATTGTTTTACCTGGTCCTTTTTATTGATTTTACTGTTCCAAAATTCATTTTGAGGCATTATTTTAATGTACTTTGGAGGGGAATTTGGGAAGAGTTGGTTGAGTTCCTGCCTTTACTCCGCTATTTTGCTTCTGCCTCATAAATTAAGTGTTTTGTGAATCTTAAAACACTATACAAATTTGGGATTTCTGATTTTTTTTCTTTTACTGAAAGAAGCAGCACTTTTATGAAAAATAGATTTATTTTTGGTTTTATTGTTTAGGCTTGAAAATAAGTACAAAAACACTTGCTAACTGGCATACCCTTTGATCCAGCAATATCACTTTTAGGTCTGTATGATGATAAAAAAAGAGAAAAGGACCTACATGTACAAAAATATTTATGGCCACTCTTATTGTGGTGGCAAAAAAATGGAAATTGAAGGGATGCCTCTCAGCTGAGGAATGGCTGAAGAAGTTGTAGTATATGAATGTAATATAATATGAATGTAGCTTAACTATTGTGCTATAAGAAATGATGAACTGGAAGATTTCAAAAAACCTGGAAAAACTTACATGAACTGATGCAGAATGAAGTGAGCAGAACTAGAACATTATATACAGTAAGAGCAACACTGGTGTGATGATCAACTGTAAATGTGACTTAGTTCTCAGCAATACAGTAATCTCACATGGTTACAAAGGTCTCAAGATGGAAAATGCTTTCACATCCAAAGAGAAAACTGATGTAGTCTGAATGCAAATTGAAGCATACTATTTTCTCTAGCTTCATTTTTTCATGTTTTTTTCCTTTATGTCTGTTTCTTCTTTCACAACATGACTAATATGGGAATGTATTTTACATGATTGCACATATATAACCTATATGCTTACTGTTTGGAGGAGAGGAGAGAGAAAATTTGGAACTTAAATTTTCAAAAAATGAATATTAAAAATTGTCTTTCCATGTAATTGGGAAAAAATAAAATACTGTTTTAAAAAAAGAAAACATTTGCTAGTCCATAAATATTTTTGGCAAATATATTAGCTCTTTGCCATACCTAGGTATGGATATAAAATAGAGCAATGTTCTTTTCTACTTGATTGATTTAAATTATTAGTGACTTCAGGCAGTGACTCTTGTGTTTTGGTTACCTATTGAAAATTCTGTTTACTTGTTTTTAAATATTCACTTTTGTTTTCCATCTAGACCCTTGGCTGTTACGTTCCAAAAGTCCTGTGGGGAACCCACAACTTATCCAGTTCAGTAGAGAAGTAATTGACTTACTGAAGAACCAACCATCTTGTATCATACCTGTGGGCAAATTCATCCCTTCCTATCATCATCACTTTGCAAAGCAATGCCGTGTATCAGACTATGGATATTCCAGGTTAATGGAATTACTGGAAGCAGTGCCTCATGTATTGCAGGTGAGTGACCCACAGGAAATTTTGTTGGAAGAAATGATTGTGTGAGAAATAATGAAATGAGAGAAATTTTGCTTTGTAAAACAATGTTTATGACATTAAGTTTTGTTGATAGGTGGCCTTGTGAGTTAGAAGATCAGAAAGTTCAAAATCATTTGAATGAGTCTATAAAAGACTGCTTTTTTTTTTTTTTAAAGACCTTGCCACTTCAGGCAGGGCAGTATGTTAAGGATAGAAGCTAGCTTAAGGACACAAAATAGAGGCTGAAAACAAGAGGCCACTGCATGTAAAAAGTATTAGCAGTGTCTCTCCCCTTGTTGCTGATACAAGCCTCACTGGACATTTGATAAATTGTCTTGCTTTCAGACTGTCTTGGATGTAGTGTTTCTGAGAACCAGTATGAAGTACTGAAAGAGCCCTGAACTTGGAGACAAAAAAACAAAGATCAAAGCTAGCCCTGTTATTTTACCTTTCTGGACCTCAGTTTCCCCCTCTGTATAATGAAGAAGTTGAACTTCATGACATCCACAGGCTCTTCTATAATATCCTATAATTATGTGAATTTGAGTCATATAGATATAATCAAATTATTTCAAGTTCTCTGGAAATATTTACTTTTTCCAAGAGACAAGGTGCATTTCTTGGGCATGCTATAAGGATCCTTTTTCTGAATTGATAGGATATTTTGCATTGCTAATGATATAACTCTTTGAAGGCATATATAGCAACTGTTGGAAGCTGGAGAAGGAAACTGATGCTTAAATAATTTCCCTTATATTTACAGGTTCATTTTATAGCCAATATTTCTGTTTAAATTCAAAGTAAAGGGAGCTGTTGTCTGATTGGGGGCAAAAGGAAGTGGATAATAAGTTTTAACAGAAAATAACTTGATAAATGAGAATATGATTGTTGAGTTAATGCCTTATAGTGGTAAGCATTCAAGTATTTGTTGAGTATTTGTTTTAATAAACGTTACAATTCTAATTCAGAGAGTATTTGATTTTCAGATCCTTGGAATGGGTTCCAAAAGATTGCTGACTCTTACTCACAGAGCCCAAGTAAAGCGCTTTACTCAAGATTTATTAAAACTTCTCAAATCCCAGGCCAGTAAACAGGTTATTGTGAGAGAATTTTTGCAGGCTTATCATTGGTAAGTTTGTAAGAAAAAAATGTAAATACTTTTCCCCCGAAAGATTTAAAAATTATGTAATACTTATGTTCTATATTCCTTAAAAAGTTAATGAAGGAATTTGAACCAATTATTATATTTATTTTCTTCTCCATTTCCATTTTTAATACATAGGTGTTTCTCTAAAGACTGGGATGTTACTGAATATGGTGTTTGTGAGTTGATTGATATCATATCAGAAATTCCAGATACAACAATCTGTTTGACCCAACAAGATGATGAAATGGTGATCTGTATCCCAAAAAAAGGTGTGTTGCCCTAAGTTTCTTAAAATTTGTCTTTAGTCTACATTTCACCACCTCGAATTTGGTCCTCATCACCTCATGCCCTAGACTATTGCAATAGCCTTTTGATTGGCCTCCCTTTCCCCACTTTAAGCCATCTTCCATTCAGTTACCAGAGTGATCTTACTAAAGTGTAGTTCTAACCTTGTCAACCTTCTATTCGATCAACAATAGTGGCTAACTGTGTCAAGTTAAAATCCCTAGTGTCAAATTTTAAAAAACCCATTTGGCTTGTAAAACCTTTTATAACCAAATCCTTTTCTACCTTTCCAGTCTTCTCATACTTCACTCCCCTCTACATACTCTATGATCCAGTGACATTTGTCTCTTTTTTCATTCCTTTCATGAGGCACTCCATTTCTTGACTTCTTTCCTTTTCACTGGCTATCTCCAATTTTGAGAATACTCTTCCTCTGCACTTCTGCCTTTTGACTTCACTAGATTCTTTCAAGTCTTGACTAAAATTCTGCCTTCTACAAGAAGCCTTTCCTGGTCCCCCTCATGCTTTCCTTCTCAGATTACCTTCCATCTACCCTGTATATATATTGTTTGTACATAGCTATATGTTGCCTCCCATGTTAACACCTGAGTGCCTTGAGAGTAGGGACTGTTTTTGCCTTTCTTTGTATCTTCAGTGCTTAGCCCAATATGTCGAACATAGTACTTAATAAATGTTTGTTCACTGACTGACATTTCTGACCAATTTTGTGACAAATTTGTTTGTGTTTTGATGGAACCCATAACTGCTGGGTTGGAGATGTGCAATATCTTTACATAAAGAGATGCATGAGTAAATAAAGGAAGCAAAGAAGAAATTAAGCCCATTTTCAAAGCTGAAAATAGCCCATATAATAAGAAACTTTTTATATGTAAAAATTATAAGAGGACATTATCACTAACAAAGTGTTATCATCAGAACTTTTATTTGTATTGCAAGGAACACCAGTTAGAAATGGTCAAGACTATCATCATCTATGCTGTGGGTCTCAGTAATAATTTTGATTTTGATTGCTTGCATAGAATATTCTTAGTTCAGATTGGTTTGTACTTAAGTAAAGGATTAAAATTCATCGGGACAAAAAACATGTGAATTTTACATGTTCTCACATCTGTAGTCAGTGATGATTATTTAAAAAAAGGAAAATGGCCATAACAAGGATGACCAAAATGTCTTTTTCAGGAGCAACAAGAGTGAAGTTATTTAGGGGTGACTTATCCACTAAAAATGATGTTTGTCCTTACTTCATCCTTCCGTTCATTAGGTCAGAGGATCGCAGATTTAGAACTGAAGGGGTGTCTTAGAACCATCTATTCCAACCCCTTTATTTTATAAATGGGCAAGCTAAATACTAAAAAATTTTAATGACTTTCCAAGGGTCATACATGGCATTGTCAGGATTCAAACTGAGCTCCTCTGACTCATTTTTTTGTGCCCTAAAGAGAACCTTCATCAATGAAGTGAAGAAACTAAGCTCAAATCAACTTTAATTTTTAGGAAAACACTTCTGATATAGTATTTGGTTGAAAAAGAAGATAAAAAAAAGAAAAAGAAGATAAACATTAACAAAAAGGAATTTTCAGGGGGCCTTGTGAATTTATTTTATCTATCCTTTGATTGTCCTTCATTACCATCTATCATCAAATCCTAACTGGGTCTTCCCTCTCCCTCCTACCCATCCCCATAATGTGAGTTCCTAAAAGACCTACTACACCATGGATACTAAATATATATAAGCATATGAAAAAGTTGTGATATTTGTTTTGTCTTTTAAAGAACGTACTCAGGATGAAATAGAAAGGACAAAACAATTCTGCAAAGAGGTGGTCGATTTGCTGCGTCATCAACCCCATTTCCGGATGCCTTTTAATAAATTTATTCCTTCTTATCATCACCACTTTGGCCGTCAGTGCAAACTTGCACACTATGGATTTACTAAATTACTTGAACTTTTTGAGGCCATTCCTGATGTTTTACAGGTAAGTTCAAAAGAAATCTGACTTTTAAAATTAGGTTACTTTTATGTGCAGTTTGTGGAGAAGATTCTCACTTTGAGGACCTGTATTGCCATGCCATAATAATTGCAGGCACACAATAATTGCAGTACATTGAAGTACTTTAGTTACGAAAGTCACTGGCTGATATGTCATTTTGGAGTATGCATATGATTTTTAAATAAAATATTTAGTTGATTTTTATATTGATTTTTTTTAGGTAACTCATTAGTTAGCTTTCAGAATTATTTCTTTTATGATCTGCATGTTTCTTTCTTTTTTTTTTTTTTAAAGCAATTGGGGTTAAGTAACTTGCTCAAGGTTACACGGCTAGTCATTATTTATGTGTGGCTGCTCATTTTCTGAGGCCGGATTTGATCTCGGGTCATCCCAACTCCGAGGCTGGCCGGCTCTTACTCACTGCGCCACCTAGCCGCCCCTTTAGGGCAGTTGGGGTTAAGTAACTTGCCCAAGGTCACACAGCTAGGTTTTTTGTTTGTGTGGGTTAAGTGTCTGAGGCCGGATCCGAACTCAGGTCCTTCTGACTCCAGGGCCGGCGCTCTACTCACTGCGCCACCTAGCCGCCCCTGATCTTCATATTTCTAAACATATTTAAAAACTCACGTGTGGGTTGGAGAATGTGTTAGAACTCTATTAACCTTTTAAAGGATGGGTGAACCCAGCACAAGAAGGAATCCTTGATATTAGAATTGTGCCAGAGGGAGAACAGGCAATTTTCTCTTGCTATGGAGGGAAGAGAGATGGAAACAAGAAAGGAAGGGGTATACTCTCTAAATGTATGAGTGCCACCTCAGTACAGTGGCATTTACATTCAGAGGCCAAGAACCAGAAAATGCTATTTATCAGAGTGTAGGAGAAAATAGCCTTTATTGTTGTTACTTCTGTCTGGTTATTTCCATATGTCTGAGCTTCAGCATCATATTGAATCAATGACTTTTAAACCAGCTGAATACAAATTGCCCACAGGAAATACTGCCAAGCATCTTCACATTCACAAAAGGTCTTTACCTATATCAATTTTTTTTTATAATTAATGATCTTAGTAATGCAGAGATATGACAAGTGCTGTGGTTACCAAGAACAGTTGGAAAAACTGACAAAAACATCTTTAAGAAATAAACCCTTGTAGGCCATCATACTATTGCTAAGATAAACAAAAGCACTTTCTAATTAATAGTTTTATACACATGAATGCCTATTATTTGCTCATTGAGTTTAACATTTCATTTCCTTTTGTTTCTGTTTTTTAGGTATTGGAATGTGGACAAGAAAAGATCCTTACATTGACAGAGGTAGAACGTGTCAAGGCTTTAGCTTCCCAGTTTGTTAAACTTCTTCGGTCTCAGAAAGACAACTGTCTTATGATGACTGATTTACTTACAGAATATGGTAAAACTTTTGGTTATACCCTTCGTCTCCAAGACTATGATGTCAGTTCCGTTCCAGCATTAATGCAAAAACTCTGCCATGTTGTAAAGGTAAACTAATTTTTCTTTTTGGAATAAATTTTATAGTGGTCTGATTATGTGCTTTACGTTTTTTAAGTGCTTTAATGTTTAAATTAGTCTCATCTGCCAATCCATTAGTCAGTCTAACAAATGTTCGGTAGGAATCTTACTATATGTGTTAAACACTCTGCTATGGAATTGCTCTCAAGAGCTGCTACAGGCTATTACAACCATATTTCTTGTACTATAACATTAGTATATATTTTGCATAAGCCATGGGAAATTCATGAAGTAAGGTTGACCAGGAACTGTTTATAGTGAAGTAATGTGGCTTACCATTAACTTGAGTTTTTTTGTTAAATTGCTTCTTATCAAACTTCCTTTGCAAGTTATTGTCAACATTTTATTAGGTAAAATAAGAAAATCATGGCCTTACATTTGTTCTTCCTTCGCTGCTACATTTTCAAACCAACAACACATTAACCTTTTGGACTGATGGTTTCACTGTCTCCTATCCAAGTATTTTATTCCCAGATTTCTCTTGGAACTTTAGAAAACAAATTATTGTCTCACCTTACTTTGGGAGAAATAATTCAGGAACATTATCTCTTTTATCAGCAGGTCTCAATGACCACATAAAGTATAACTGCATTAATGTGGCCTAGATGGTCTCAGTTTTGAAAGTTCAAATTTTTTGTCCTTTCTTAGGTTGCTGATACAGAATCTGGCAAGCAGATTCAGCTGATAAAAAGGAAGTCTCTTCGGTCTCTCACTGCCCAGCTACTGGTGGTGTTAATGTCTTGGGAAGAAACCTCCTTTCTTTCTGTTGACCAGCTCAAGAGACATTATGAAACTACCTATAGTACTTTTCTCAACCCTTGTGAATATGGATTCATGACCTTGTCTGAACTTTTGAAGAGTCTGCCGTACTTAGTTGAGGTATAAAACTGTTTGACCTTAGTCTTTAGAATAGTCTTGATACATTGGGTGGAATTTGAACTTTAGCCTTTAAGAAATTTTGTTCTTATTGTAGCTTCCCAAATAGGGTAGCTTGTATTATAATGCTCCTGGTTTTTAAAATTGTTATTGTTGTTGATATTAATAGGTTTTTACCACTGACACAACCGAAGAATATGTGAAGCTCACCAGTTTATATTTGTTTGCCAAAAATGTTCGGTCTCTACTTCACACCTACCACTACCAGCAAATATTCCTTCATGAATTCCCTGTGGCCTATACCAAATATATAGGAGAAGTGTTGCAGCCCAAGACCTATGGTTATAGTAACCTGGAGGAGCTCTTGGGGTCAATTCCTCAGGTAGCCATTTACACTTTGTTTGGTGTTGAGCACCTCCTTATAGAGCCATATGTTCACTCTGTTGCCAGACAAATACAGTTGCACGCTATTTAAATTTAACTTAAATTTATATTTAGTTTAAATTTGAAAATATACACTAGATAAGCTATATTATTTTACTAAAATGGAGAACTCAAGTGTATATTCAATTATTTTAGTATTATGTAGGTAAAAACATTAAGAGATTTGTATATAGAAGTATCTAAGTTATATATACACTGAAGAAGTAATATATTTATTTATTGGTTGTTTTTTGTTTGTTTTTTGGAGTGGGGAAGGTAGGGCAATTGGGGTTAAGTGACTTGGCCAAGGTCACACACCTAGTAAGTGTTATGTGTGAGTCTGGATTTGAACCCAGGCCTTCTTGATTCCAGGGCCAGGGCTCTATTCACTGTGCCACCTAGCCACCTTAGAAGTCATATTTTAAAACAGGAAATTAGTTCATAGTAGTTCTAAAAATTATAACTCTAAAAGGAGATGAAATCTTCTGTTTTGTAAATATAAACTTTGTAAAGATAAATTATTTTTACTTTGTTCATACTGCTTCAAAAGCTAAGCAAAGACTATAGAAAAATATTTTCAACTTTCCAGGCATATTTCTTTATCTACAGCTACTAAATTCTCAACTTTGACTTAAATATGATAATTCTTGAAGGACTTGTAATTCTTGACAGGCAATATCATGCTTGATAAGATTTAAGGGTGGATGTGGGTGTGTTTAGGAGAGTGTGTGTCTATCTGTGTGTGTGGTTCCCCTTACCTTCCCCTCCATTGACTAGGAATATATTTCATTGTAGGTGGTCTGGATAAAAGGACATGGTCACAAGAGAATTGTCGTTTTAAAAAATGACATGAAAAGTGAGTAAACTTAAAAAAAAATTTTTTTTTCATCCAACAATTTCTATTTTCTGACCTGTGTATATTTTGTCTTTTAGCTCGGTTGAGTTCTCCCAGTTTTTCTCCTGCCAATCATGTGAGTGATCATGAAAACCAGACTGAAGACAACAATGAGCTTACTCTGGAGGCATCTGAATCTTGTGCCTCCTTAGGACTTGCCCTGGGAACGTGTGCTAATGGTGAGAGAAAACAGGATAAGTAAATGCAAACAAGGTCGCGGATAAGGATTTATACCTATTGCTCATGAATACAAAGTAGAACCTGCTCTTTTTCTTTTTCTTGTTTAGTTTTGTTTCCTCTTTCCCATTGTTCATTCCATCTAATACAATCCTTCTTTATAACCTGACTAATGTCTAATGTGAAAGTATTTGCAGATCCTATACTTGATTGTATGCCATCATGGAGTGGGGGAGGGAGAGAAAATTTGAAACTCAAGGAATTGTGGGACTGAATCTTGTAAACTAAAAGTAAACAAATTAATAAAGACCAAAAAATTAAAAAAAATAATTTAGAAAAAAAGTGAATACAAAGTAGAGAGGGCTTTTGACAGTTTTTATTGGTCAGTAAGGTTAAAGAGGGTTGGAGAAGGTTGTAAGTGCTATATCATACAAATATCAATTCAATTCCAGGCATCTGTAGGAAAAACTTGACTTCAGACTGGGACTCTTGCAAGCTTAACTAGTAGTGTCACTGTGAGCAAGTCACTTAATGTCTTAATCCTCATTTTCCCCATTAAATTTATGTGAAGCAGTGCAGATAGTGGTCTCCAAGTCTCTTCAGTTTTAAAAGTCCATGATCACATGATTTATCTAGATCAGGCTGTGGCCCAAAGGCCTTATGTTGTGTAGGCCTGTTTTACGTCATCTACATTTTTTACAGGCTGGCCAAAATCCTTTGGCGGGCTGCATGTTGTGCAGTCCTGATCTAGATAGTATGGTATGTCTGTTATTTTGTCTACAATCGATAAGCCAGTAGGTCTGGTAAAGGTTTAGAGCCTAGGTCCTCAAGTGTGGCCCTTTGACTGAATCCAAACTTCATAGAACAAATCCCCTTAATAAAAGGATTTGTTCTGTAAAACTTGGACTCACTCAAAAGGCCACACCCAAGGACCTAGAAGTCCACATGTGACCTTGAGGCCACAGGTTCCCCACCATTGGTTTATAACCTTGGCCTTTATATTTTATTTTTACATTCACTACTTAATATTGTTTTCACATAGTCCTCTGAAATAGGCAGGGCTGATTGCATTTCTCCCATATAAAATGTGAAAAGACTGAGGTAAAGATAAACCAGTAATTTGGAGAAATAAATTTGTTCTTTTGAATCACTGTAATCCATTTAATTTATTCTTCTAGGACTCTTAAGTTTTTTGAATGCCAGAAATAGTGAGGACCTTTTTTCTTCAAATATCTATTTTTTGATGGAGGATGGCATTCTTCTTTTATAAAAGGAGTGTTCCAGGTTGGGACATGCCCACTGTGCAATTTCTGGGTTTTATTTCTTTTTTATCACTTCCCTTGTCCTTTAAGGCTTAGAAGTCTGATCAATTGACATTTTCAGAGTGTTCCTGGTCTCTTCTTCCCATAGGTCCTAATCAGACTGAGCAGGAGCTCCTCTGCTTAACTAATACTTCTCCTGTAGACCTTTTGTGTGAGCCAGTCCCTTCTTGCTTACCATCCCCACAGCTGAGACCTGATCCAGTCATTCTTGAGTCTACTGATCTTATTCAGTTTGAGGAACATCCCCGACCTCCTTGCGGTAAGATTCACTGAGTTGTCATCATTTCCCTGGAGAAAGCAGCTATTTTTTCTGTTTTACTATTGTCTAAATTTAAGTGGACAGTGGCAAATGTATGGAAGTCATTATTTTCCATGGTAAAATTCCTAGTGTTTGACCTTTATGACTAGCTTTCAGTTATTGCTACAAGCAGGACAAAGAGAGTATCGTGGATAAATGAAATCTATTAAGTATTACGCCACGTATCCATAGAGAATAGCATATTAGGTAAAAAAAACAACAATCAGCTCTTTTAATCTATTCATTTCAGTTTCCTGCCCAAGGAGCTTTGGTGAGAGCCATGCAAAAGCAGTTGTGTATAGACTGTTTTGAGTTTTATCTCCTCCCTGTTCTTGTATTCTCTTAGTATAATCGGTGATAGTGAGCATTTTTTAAAGTAAACAATATATCCTACTCACTGTGATTAGTGCTAAGAATACAAAGAAAGACAAGACAGTTCTTGTTGGCAGGAACTTAAAGTTTATCTACACAAGAGCTAAATATAGCCTAAATAGTAAATAATCAATAGAGGAAAGGTACTAGAATTAAGTGAGGAAAGGCTTCCATCCTATAGAAGGTGGGATTTTAGTTTGATCTTGAAGGGAGCCAAGAGGTAACAATGAAGAAGGAGAACTTTTCAGCTCTGGGGGAACAGCCACTGAAAGTGCTTGAAACCAAGAGACAGAGTATGTTGTTGGAGGAACAGCAAGGAGACCAGGATCACTAGACTGAGGAATATGTGTGTATTTGAGGAGAGGAGGGTGACAAAAGATGTAAGAAGACCAGAAAGGGGAGAGTGAGGGATGTCTAAGTTATGAAGGAGCTTTGAATGACAGTCAGATTGTCTGGATGATCTATATGACCTGGTAAATTTTTTTTTTCTGTGAAACTGAAGGTTAATAATAGGCAAAATTATTTGTATACCTCCATATTGATTACATAAATTATGAAATATCAGCACCTGTTCTTCAGTGAATGTTTGAGTCCGTGGGATACTTTGCGAAATCCCAAGTACCAGTGTATCTTCCTTTAAGGAAAGCCAGTACATAAAAAATGAAGTTTAAACAACCATTAAAATAGAGGAAGTTTGTTATTACAAAGAATTTCATTCACCTAGGATTCCTTACTAGAGCTTTTCTGCTGTGAATTCATATATGGATCATTATCTAATTGACAGATTCTTGAGACAAAAAACGTGTGAGAAGTCATTGCCCATTGAGAAATCAGCTAGAAATGGAGCAAACATCTGAAATTATTTTTTATTTCAGTAGAAAGATGTGGATTCTATTTCTTTAAATTTGATTGATACAGCTACTTTGTAAAGTTAGGGTATGCTTGTATGTGACATGGAAAATTAATTCAAAGTATTTTAGAGGCAGCCCAGTATAATGGTTAGAGCACTACTCGGGCAGATGCAAGTTCAAATCCCATTTCTGACATTCATTAACTTTGTGACTCTGGACAAGTCACTTAATCTCTAAATGTCTCAAGGAACTCTTTAGGACTTCTCTACCCAGTCATAAAGAACTCTGTTGGTCTAGTGTTACTGATGTCAAACTGAAATTAACTGCGCTGATGGTTTTAGAAGTATGTTTTAGGAAAAGAGAAGTCATGAAAACAAGTTGTTCCTTCCATTTGATGGAGCTCAATGATTATTTGTCTTTCCTCACAGAAATTGTGGTTTTAACAGAAGAACAACGAACTAAAATGACAGAAAGCAAAGAAAAACTGACCTCTGGCTCTGGGATGCCTGATGCACTGGAAAATGTCTCAGTGCCTCCTTGTTCATCATTGGATATCTCAGAATCTCAGCCAAGCAAGGACCCAATGGAGAGCCCAGCCAAAAAACGACACAAAATCAAAGTGAAATTGGCAGCCAACTTTTCTTTTGCACCCATAACCAAGCTTTAACTTTGATTTGTGACATGGAAATAGGAGGGAAAAGCACTGTCTGACTCTGCACACACAAAATAGGTTCAAAGCTATTTGCACACCCTTTTATGTTTTAATGAAAACCCCTACGAGCCATTTAATTTCAATTAAGATGGATTTGAAAATGTTTTTGTTCCTTTTACCTTGAACACAACTTTTGGCTGAAGAGTTTTTTTAATTATTTAAAAAAACTTCCCAGTACTCATTTAATAAGAATCTTTTAGGTATTTTACCAAATTTTCTTAATTATAATGAAATAACATGGTGTTCGGTAAAAAGAAAGAGGTAAGAATTCCATTAAACTTCATCAGTGGTGTAATCTTACATGTAGCATAAGATATTCGTTAGACCACTGCTTACTGATGTTGTTTTCAGACAGTATTAATAAAATGCATGATCTGTCTTTCAAAAGCCTGTTAAGTAAACAAGTGTTTATGCACTAGGATGGAACGGGTAAACAAGAAGTTTTGAATGTATTTGTAGGTAGGGGTGTGAATGGTAATTGTTTCTGTGTGACTTGTAAGTCTACCCTATTTTTCATTTTACTATGTCTGGAGATGACAGATGTGGCTTTGTGACAAAATTTATTTTAAATGTTTTTTGTCACTTTCTGTTCCATTTTGGAGCTTTCTAGGAAGATGAGGATGTTTTAAGCTTCCCTTTTATGTTATTTTCCAGTTTAACATGGATTAGGTTAAGGAAAAGGAGATGGTCTTGGTGTCTTGAGTTTAAAGTCAATGTTTGGATTACAACACACACATTTTGTATGTCAAGAAGTGGTATTGGTGGGAAAGAGTCTGATTTTTCTAAACTATGCATTAAATGCATAAATTATGAATCAGAGCAGGTTATGAGAAGCGCTTTAACCTGAGAGGTATCAATACTATTTCCACTGGAAAGAGACACAGTGATTCTATCTATGCAGGGGAAGGCCAAGGTTGATCTGCTTAACCTTGTTTTTGTACTTTTAAAGCAAGTTTTGGTAACTGGGAGGCTTTTAACCGTTTTTATTCTGATGGTGACTTCTAGTGTTGATGGTGTGTTCAGTTGTTTGTGGTGTTTGACCTTGGCATTTGGAAAAGCCAGACTTTGAAGCAGAGCTGCGCTAGTGGGATGGCCGTACTGTAGAGTTGGCTGAAATGCCCACTGGCAGATGGACTCTTACACCTTCTGGGTAACCCGGCATTTACAATGGATTGTATTTGTTGGGCAAAGAGACAGATGGAAGTGCTCATAAAACAGAAAGAACCTGTCACACGACGTCTTCCACTAGTCAAGTGATTTCTTTTTTGAGGTTAATATTTTTGCAATGTACTAGAAAGCCAGAAAATGGGCTCAGATTTCACCGCCAGCATTTGGGAAAATGCCACAGAATAGCTACTACAGAGATAATTTTACAAGTTAGGTTTTGTTTAAAAAGAAAGAAACCAGAGATTCTTAGTGTTTGATATGTGGCCATGATTCAGATGGAGATTCACTGGAGATTTTTCTGAGTATAATGGCACAGTGTGACGCCTTCTGTAGGCATATTTCCTCTACAGACATAGTACAATGAGAAAAAAATGCAAACATAACTTTTTTTTAAAGATGCTTTTAAACATTTCATCAGTTTATTGATCAAAAACATCAGTTAATTACACAAAGATTTCATAAGGCAGAGTTTTCACATTGGGACTTTTGTTTTAAAAATATGCAAAATATTATGGACTTAAAGAATATAAAAGGTGTAATTACAAGTCAACAGAAACAGTCCAAAAGAAAAGGTTTTTGAGGCAATCATAAGGGAAGAAGAACCTGTAATCCTGTGATATCTTATGAATGTGGCAGTTATACTCTTTATGGAGGTCAGCCAAGTGGGCTTAGGTCCATATGTAATTCTAATAAATTGCTGTTGGAAAGTAAGAAAATTCATTAGGTGGGAAGTTGTGTTCATGATGTATTATAAAATGGCCAATCCAGTTGCAATATATTTTTTTAATCCAAAGGCTTAATTAAATGATGTGATTAAATGATCTATAAAAATTAGGACAATTAAATTATTTCTGGTTGGAAAGATTTACCAATTTAGATTTGTCTGTTTAAAAAAAAGTCACCAAAACTCCCTCTCCTATCCTGCACTGTTTGTTTTGGATTGGGTAGAGGAGAAGAAATGTTTTCTTAACTGTCTACTTTGTTTGAACACTTTTTGTGGTTCAAAGTGCTGTTTTGTGTTGGGACCAAACAGTTGTCAATAAAATTTACAAGCAAGCATAACATTTTGGTGCTGTTTCATAGTAGTGTTATGTTGGGATTTTAAACTGCCTTCTCTATCTTCTCTTGTCTCTTTGCATTTTGAACACTCTATACCCCACCGGTTCTTTGGAAAAATTGTATTTACAATTTACCTACTAATTGTTGTGTGCAAAATGTATGAACTGACTTTCTTGACTGACATTAAGTAGGGAGAACACATAATTTAGCAACCTGATCAGTCATGAGTGTAGCTCTACACTCAGTCAGGAGTCTTAAAGTTTCTGACTTTGGTTCTGTTGTTTGACTTAGAAAAGTTGGTAACCACAAACCCTTTCTTACACCCAGCCAACCTTTAATTGATAAAACAGGAATCATTCCTAGAATTATCTTTCCAGAAGAATTCATTTTGTGCTATGCCTTTTGCTGCTGCAGAACAGACTTAAATTATTTATTTTGGAAGGTATTGTTCTTTCATAGTTTGGCCTTTGTGGTCAAGTGGGCATCTTAACCACCATAATAATATGGAAAGACACAGAAAAACATGATTGTTATTTCAAGATAATATGCAATTCTATATATAGAGAAGTTCTTTGAAACATTTAATAGTTCTTTTGAGGCATAAGACAGTGTTGTATAATGGGTAGAGCAACCTGGGTTAAAATTCTTCCTCTTGACATTGACTCTGTTGTGCTCTCTGGACTTTGGCAACTCTCCAAGTCTCTCAGTTTATAGAGTGGTGTTCCCATCCAACAAAACTACAGGTTCTTTAAATGTTACTTGAAATATCTTTCATCCAAGCATTTTTTCAGAATTATTCTATCCCTGTGTTCTTTAGAGTGTAACAAGCATATTTGTAGACAGAATTAAGAGTTTGAAATGTGTACTGTAGACATTATGTCTTAGCACTTTTTTAAAGTGTATCTGAACCTCATTCGATAAATTAGTGGAAGCAAATCTAAAAAAAAATAGAGAATACATTACTTGACTTGTCCTAAAGTCATTCTGATTTGCTTTAACTAGATCTTTTTTTTCTAAGAAGCATTTAGTGAATTCTTTCGATTTCTATTTTACCCTCTGGTTCTAGAATATCAGGGCAGTATTCCTTGATAATTTTTTGAAAGATGATGTCTAGGCTCTTTTATTCATCATGGCTTTCAGGTAGTCCAATAATTTTTAAATTATCTCTCCTGGATCTATTTTCCAGGTCAGTGGTTTTTCCAGTGAGATGTTTCACATTGCCTTCTATTTTTTCATTCTTTTGAATCTGTTTTATAATTTCTTGAAAAGCTTATATTTACTCCACTCTAATTTTGAAGGAATTCAGTGAGCTTTTGAACTTCCTTTTCCATTTGGCTAATTCTGCTTTTTAAGGCATTCTTCTCATTGGCTTTTTGGACCTCTTTTGCCTTTTGAGTTAGT
The DNA here is from genome assembly GCA_011680675.1 of Gymnobelideus leadbeateri. Taxonomy (NCBI): domain Eukaryota; kingdom Metazoa; phylum Chordata; class Mammalia; order Diprotodontia; family Petauridae; genus Gymnobelideus; species Gymnobelideus leadbeateri. The sequence continues at coordinate 67,500 of WOXC01011605.1, read as the reverse complement.
CTATTTTTAAGGTATTATTTTCTTCAGTACTTTTTGGGGTCTCCTTTAGCAAGCTGTTGATTCCTTTTTCATTATTTTCTTGCATCACTCTCATTTCTCTTCCCAATTTTTCTTCTACTTCTCTTACTTGATTTTCTGTTCTCTTTTTCCTTCTTTCTTTCTTTCTTTTTTTTTTTTTGCTTTTTGGAGCAGGGGAAGGCAAGGCAGTTGGGGTTCAGTGACTTGCCCAAGGTCACACGGCTAGTAAGTGTTAAGTGTCTGAGACCAGATTTGAACTTGGGTCCTCCTGACTCCAGGGCTGGTGCTCTATTCACTGTACCACCTAGCCTCCCCTCTTACTTGATTTTCAAAATCCTTCTTGAGCTCCTCTGTGGCCTGTGATCAATTCATATTTTTCTTGGAGGCTTTTGATGCAGAAGTTTTCACTTTGTTATCTTCTGATTCTGTGATTTGTCACCAAAGAATGACTCTATAGTCTGATTTCTCTTCCTCTGTTTGCTCATCTTACCAGCCAGTTACTTGACTTTTGAGCTCATTGCCACGGCTTCTAGAGTGGAGAGTGCTGTGTCTCAAAATTCTGGGGTTTTTGCAGCTGTTGTCAGAGCTTCTAGGCACCTACCTGGGAGCTGTGAGGATGACTACCTCTCCACAGCCTCAACAAGCTCTGCCATGCCAGCACTCCTCACTCCAGAACCACCAGCCAAGACTGCGATCCAGATCCAAGTAGGGCAAAGCAAGAAAATCCTTCCTCAGTACCAGCAAAGAGATTCCTGCAGTTGCCCTCTGGTTACCCATTTGGTCCCCTCACTATCTGTGGGCCTGGAACCCTGGAAGCAGCTGCTACTGCAGCTGCCACAGCCAACTCCGCTGCCCCAGGGCAGGGTGTTCTTCTCTCACCCAGATCCAGCAGAGTTTCCTCACTGACCTTTTATTTTCCCTTTGGTGCTTATGGGTTGAGAAGTCTGGAAACCACCACCGCTGCCAGTTATTCAGTCCCTTCAGGTCTGCTCTCACCTGCTCTGTGCCACCAGTCTTTAATGGCACAGCCAACGTGGAAACTGTGCTCCACTTCCAACCCGGTGTGATAGACCCTTCCTGTCGGCCTGCCAGGCTGTCCTCAGCTGGAGGCATATTTTATTGTCACTTTGTGCGTTCTGTAGCTCTAAAATTTGTTGAGAGTCATTTTTTACAGATATTGGAGGTAATTGGGGATGAGCTCAAGTAAATTCCTGCTTTTATGCTGCCATCTTGGCTCTGCCCTCTAGAATCTAGGCTATCTTAACTATGACCCTTCCAATTAACTATGTCCTCTCTCTTAATCTGAGTAATTGGAGTTTAGTATCAGGCTTATGAAAATTATTCTCTATAGTTGCTTGAATCATAATAGGGTGAAAAGTGAATCATCTCATTTCCCCTAAAGCATCACAGTTCCCTCTTTTGGTCTATTAATTAACAAATGTTTATTAAACATTTACTATATATATTATGCTGGTGACTTGATGAAATTATAAAGATCAAAAGACCTGACCCTTTCCCCTCAAGGTGGTTACAATCTGATCTAGATGAGAAGGTAAATACAATACAATTAGGACATGATAACTGCACAAGAGGTATTCAAACTGGTGTGAAATTATTGGAGAGGTAACTTTCACCAGATCAGAAAAGGCTGTGTTTTGGAATGGTCGAATATTGGCCATGGGGAAGAGTGCCAGCATTATACATACTCTGGGCAATACAGGAAAAGAAAGCTATTAGATTGACTTTAGGTCTGACTATGATAAATAGCCACATTTTGGGTTCGTGTGATTTTGAGTTATTAAATGTGATTACAAGATTCAGTTCTTCTGTTGTTCTTGTTATAGGTGTCATATTGAAGAATCAGAGCTAGGAGGGCCCTCAGAGTTCATCTAGTTCAACTCATACATGACCAGGAAATTGTTCTACAATATTTCCAACCAGTGGTCATCCAGTTTGAAGACTTCAGTAAAGTTGGGATCCACCACCTCCTGAGAATGCATTCCATTTTTGGATAGCACTAATTATTAGTAAGTTTTTCCTTTCATCAAGCTTAAATTGGCATCTCTGCTATTTCCACCCATTCCTCCTAGTGCTGCTTTCTGGAACCAAATAGGAAAAACTGTTGTATCCTCTCTAAGTCTGTCTTTCTCCATCATGGGTTCCTCCAGTCTTTTCACAATCCTCTTTAGACTCCTTCAAGGTGTATGTGGTGTAGGGGAGTGTGGGGGCAGGTTGAGTGGGAGGTGGGGGTGGGAGGAGGGAAGAGGCAGGGTGGTGGTGATGGTGATGATGAATTCAATTATACACACTTTTAAGTGCATGTTAGATAACTGGGGATACTAAAAAAAATGGCTCCTCACCTCAAGGAGCTTGCATTACTTATAGGTTATAGTTTTCTCGGTTCTGTCATAGGTTTCCATATACCCCAGAGAACATGAATACATTACTTTTCTTGACTAGTGAACCCTGATTATGAAAGGAGGGTTATTTTATTTGAGGGTTGGTCACTTATTTGAGAAATAAATCTGAGGGCTTTTGGCATACTTTAGAGCAGTCTGTGATAATGAATGCCAACTTCCCCAATCTTCTTTCTTTGTAGAGGTGGAAGGCTATAAGGAATACTGCATATATACACATATATATGTACATAGAAAGGTGGATTTGTTAGTTCTGCTGAATACCTCCCCCCCCCCCTCTTTATTCTTTATTATAGGGGATGGCTTTACAGGAGAGGGAATTTGGTGGAATTCATTGGGAAAGATAAGTGATATTTTTTACAAGATGGAAAAAAATGGATGCTAAACACAAGATATGGTTGGAGCTGCTCTAAAAGTTAGTCTTTCTTTATTTGCTAATACATCTGAATTCAGCTTTAATCTTTCTCCTGAGCTTCAGACCTGCATTACCAAAAGCCCATTAGACATCACCACCCCAGTGTCCCATAACTATCTCAAATTCAGATGTGTCCCAAACACCTCCCGCTCTATTCTAGACACCATCATTCTTCTAGATGCCCAGATTTCTTTCTCTCCCATGTCCCATAAGTAATCTCGTTAAGCTTTAACAATTTCACCTCCACAACAGTTTGAGTACCTGTCATCTCCTCTCTCTTTACTTGTCTACTACTGTAGTTCATTCCCTCTCACCTGGACTATTTCCATAGTCTAATTAATTAATCTGCCTTGAATCTTTTCCCTTCTTGAACTTTACCCCTGAGTCTTATGGGTGAGTTTTTTCATGATCTTTCCTGGAAGCAGGCCTCCATGATGCTTCCTGGTCATTTCCACACTCTGCCAACTCCCCTTTATGGGCATTGATGTCTCATTAGGGTGTAAATTCTTTGAAGGCAGGGAATACCTTGTTTGCTTATATTTGTATCCCCAGAACTCAGCACAGTGCCTGGCCCATGATGCTTAACAGCTGCCAAAATAACTTTTTGCTCAAGAATGTCTTGTGGCTCCCTCTCGCCTCTACATGAAATGTATGACTATGCAGGGAGGACTAGCACCTCTGATGTGAGGGATTACCAAGCCCTTTTCAGGGCTGCCCTTCTACCTGTGGTATCCATCTTTCACCCAGCTCCCAACTGTGGCTCCAAGAAGTTGTAGCATGTGCAGCAGCCACACTCTGGTAAACCATTTCAGCAGGCCTCAAACCCATCATGAGTTAGAGGCATGCCTCCCCCAAGCGTGTGAAGACTTCCCCTGGTGGAATGGGTGGATGAGAACATTTTGTTCCAGTGGGCCTTGAAAGGGACAGAAGCAGGGCATGTGAGGCACTTAGAGCTTGGTTAGACATTGAAGACTCCAAGGTCATCCACTCCATTCTGGGCCATCACCAGTCATCCTTACTTTTGTCCTGTCACTGGACTCTGGAAGAGAGAGTGAGGCTGACAGCTTTGTGCAGCTCTCCTTCACTTAAATAACAACTTATGCACGAGCTAAAACATCACCCATCCTCCACATGAAATTGCAGATTCCTTAGTTCCCCACGTAAAGGCCTTCACAATTCAATATCAGCTTACCTTTCCAAGGCTTCATGTTACTTCCCTTCATGTATTTTCTGGTCAATCCAGATTGGTCTACTTGCTATTCTGTCTCCAGTCTCTGTGCTTCTCAGGGATTATAACTGACACTTGGAATGTATTCCTTTCTCACCTCTGCCTCATAACTTCTTGCAAGGGCCAGCTTAAGTGTTAGGTCCTACAAGAAACCTTTTCTGATTTTCCTGGCTGTCAGTGCTCTTTCTCCTCAAATTCTACTGCATTTATTTCTGTGTGAATATTGTAACCCCCCGCCACCAATGTAAGCTCCTTGAGGGCTTTTTGTCTTTGTATCTCCAGTGCCTTGTATATGGTAGGTACTTAATAAATGATTGTTAAATGAATGAATTCAGTTCAATTTGAGTTATAAAATAACTTTGTGTGTTGCTAACATTATCTGAAACTATCTGAAGCTAAGTTAATTTTTTTTATCATTGTGGGGTTTAAAGTAGAAGGGACCTTCGAGCACTTAATCAAGCCCCTTCATTCTGCAAATGGAAAACAAACCCAGAGAGCAGAAATGATTTGTCTAAGGTCATTGTGATCATCTAACAAAAAACAACAACCGTTCTAGGTTTTGTTGGGATCTACCCTTTCTTGTAATAGGATGCTTCCACTCTGAACTAGCTCTTCTTCCCTTTTATGGAAAATTCAGAGCTCCATGCTTGGGCATTTGGGGCCTTGGCAGTCAATCCCTGGTGTTTCCCTGTCTGTGATATTAGAGACTGGAAACTAATGAGGCATGCCCAAGTATGAGAACCTGCATTACCCTCTGCCTAAAACTATGGCCCCTTACCTTCATCAATAAGATCCTGGTATAGAGTTGATTAAAAAAAAAGAAAGAAAGAAAGGAAAGAAACCAACCCATGTGATGTAATAAAAGCCTAACAGAACCTGGATGTAGCCAGCCTCACATAGGACCATTGACCCCATTCCTCTGCCTGCAGTTTCCTGAAGGGCATTTTTCTTAGAGTTCTGGTTACCCAAGCTACATCCTTAATTGTCCCTCTCCTTTCTTCTTAATTTATGTTAGGCCTCTAGCTTTTCCTCATGTGAGTTAAAATGTTTAGAAATAAAGACCTTTTGCTTTAAGCACTATTGACTTGTTTGACTCTTTTGTGAAATTTCTCCGAGTCCCCAAAATTCTGTTATGGAAAGGGACAGAAAAAGATATTCACATGAGTGGTAAATATCAGGGCCAAGATTCAAAACCTTTGACTCCACATCCAGTCCTCTTCTCTCCTATGTAAACTTGCCTCTAATGTGGGTCATTTTTTGTGCCATGAAGCCTATAGATTTCTTCTCAGAATCATGTTTCAAATGTATAAATAAAGCACATAGGAATTACAAAAGAAGCCAATCATATAAAAATTTTTTAAAAAATATTTTTAAAAACCAAGTTCATGAATTGCAGGCTAAGAATCTTTGCTATAGATAGCAGCATTACTACCCACAAGTTGTAGAGTCCAAACAAAGGGCAGAGGAAGGTGGAAATCCTCTGAGCCCTGGGTATTGCAGTATTAGGTCTACCCCTCTAAAACTAGCAAAGATCACTGAAGAGGAAAAAGCATGGCTTGAACATTTACTCTTCTGTGCCTCCTTTGGGAAGAGAGCAGGAGCAGAATCCTTCCCAAACCATACCTTTTCTCTTCCCCTTCCCTGGACCTTTTGTTTTTTAAAAAATATTTTGTTAACTATATTTCAGTATAATTGATATTCTTTGTACTACTATGCAATTCATTTTATGCATTTAAAAACATGCTTCTGAAAAGGGATAAAAGATTGCCATGGCACAAAAAAAGGTTTAAGAACTACAGAGTTAATTAAGCAAGTTACAACTTTTAACAGCTAAGATGTTATTCCTTAGTATGGGGAAGTTTGACTTCGAATCAGAGTTTGGTGATGCCTTGACCTGTTCAAAGTTGGAATCCTAGTGGAAGGTGTGGTACAGTGAGGCATCAAGCTTACAGAGCTGAGAGCAAGAAAGCCAACCCCTGGGCATGTGCTCTTCTCAGGATAAGCTTAGCTGGAGAGGAAGCTTCAGGAATGGTTTCTTCTGGAGAGTGGGGTCCTTCACACCTTGTGGCAGTGGTGGGAATGTTTCACAACAGCCTCCTCCAGCGCTGCTCTCGGGTACCTCCACAATACAGTGCTCATGACCCTCAAGAGCATGGAATGTTGAACTGAAGAACTCTGGTGTTTGAATAGCTCACGCTTCTATAGCTAACACCTTTACAAGCAACCTTTCTCAGAACAAGTCTGTGGTATAAATGGGTCATGCAAATATTATGTCCATCTTGTAGATGAGGAAGCCAGGGTCCAGAGTGATGAGAGGCAGTGCCCAAGGCCAGCCACAGGGCTGGAGCCCAGGTAACCTTACTGCAGAGTCAGCATCGTCTTATTCCATTACGCAATGCCTGACTCTTATGACTGGATATTTGATGATGATTATCATCATAGCTCTCTTTTAGGTTTTTAAAGCTCTTTCCATGCATTATCTCACTGGGGCCTCACAACAACCTTGTGAGGTAGGTATAGTAGTTCTCCCTATTTTCCAGATGAGAAAATTGAGACTTGGATTGAGCCTATGACCAACACAGCTAGGAAGCATCTGAGGCAGTATTCAAGTCTAAGTCTTGTTGACTCTTCATTGTCATGCCACAACCAAGGAGGAGAAAATAGAGCCTAGAAAAACAAAATCTTCTGCTAAGAATGGAAGGGAAAAAATAGGCAAAAAAGTCCTTTAAAGTAGATAGTTTCTGGGGGTGGCTAGGTGGCACAGTGAATAGAGCACCAGCCCTGGAGTCAGGAGGACCTGAGTTCAAATGTGACACTTAACACACTTACTAGCCATGTGACCTTGGGCAAGTCACTTAACCCCAACTGCCCTACCTTCTCCCCACCAGAAAAATAAAATTGAAAATAAAAAATAAAGTAGATAGTTTTTGTATAACTCAACATTCACAAGAACAATTCTCTGGGTAAGATGGATTTGTTTATATTTTCTTTCCTTTCAATGCCTTTTGGTATAATCAGAATTAATCATAAAATAGTAATGAAATGGTAGGGAGGCAGGCCTCTGGTCACCAGATCTCTGGCTTTTGTTGTTCAGTCTTGTCTTATTCTCCATGACCCCATTTTGGATTTTCTTGGCAAAGATACTAGAGCGGCTTGCCATTTCCTTCTCTGGCTCTTTTTAGATGTGAGGAAACAGAGGCAAACAGAGTTAAGTGACTTGCCAGGGTCACACACTTGGTGTTTGAGGCAGGATTTAAACTCAGGTTTTCCTGACCCCAGGCCTGGAGGCCAGAATCCCAAACCTAGTCTCAGAATCCCAAAGATGAGGAAGTGGCAGAATATAATTATTCTCCTTGAGGAGAATTATTATATGGTTTTCTTGTATTGGTCGTGATTTGCTTCATATTCTAGTACCCAGCACAAAGTAGGCACTTAATAAATATTTATGGAAATGAATCAATAGATCATTTATTTTAAGCAATCATTTATCAAGCACCTGCCATGGTCTGGGCATTGTGCTAGTTCCTAAGGACTACAGAAATAATAGAGAATACAGAAGGTAGTCCCTCTGCCTTCAAAATGCTATGCATATTCAGAGAAAGAACTATGGATTCTGAATGCAGATAGAAGCATACTATTTTCACTTTTTTTATTTTTTGGTGACTTTTTCCTTTTATTTTGTTTCTTCTTTTACAACATGACTGATGTGGAAATATATTTGACATGATTACACATGTATAACCTATATCAGATTGTTGCCTTGGAGGTGGGGGAAGGAGAAAAATTTGGGACTCAATCTTATAAACAAAGAACAAAAATATTACAGAAATATAAATTATATAGAATAAAATAAAAATATAAATAAGAATAAAAATCATAAGAACAAATCTTATAAAAATGAATGTTGAAAACTATATATGTAATTGGGAAAAAATACTATTTACTAAATAAAAAAGTCCCTGCTTTCAATCTTACCTTCTATAGAAGGGAAGAAGGGGTGATACGTGTGTGCATGTATATATTTGTATGTATATATGTACATATATGTATGTATGCATGTATATGTGTGTGTACAAAATAAATACAAAGCAATTTGGGGAAAAAAAAACATTTTCCAGGTAGTATAGTGGTTGGGAGGATCAGGAAAAGTTTCATTTGGAGGAAACTAGGAATTCTAAGAGGTGGAGGTGAAAAGGGCACTATAGGTATTCTAGACAGAGCAAAGGTGGTGAGAGAGCAGTGAATATATGTGAAGAATAGTAAGGACTGGTGACCGAATTGTAGAGTGCATGAAGGAGGTCTAACATACTAAGCTTATAAAGGTAGATTGGGACGAGCTTGTGAAGGGCTTTAAATGCTAAACAGAGAGTTTTGTGTTCAATTTTTTGTATTTTGTATTTGATTTTTGAATATTACGTCTAGGAAATAGTCACTATAGTTTATTCAGCAAGAGAATAGCATGGTCAGACCTTTGTATAAACAAAGTCATTTTGCTAGCTGTTTGAAGGGTGGATTTGAGAGGGGAGAAACTTGACCAATTAGGAGAGTGTTACAGTAGTCCAAGTAAAAAGTGATGAAAGCTCAAACTAGAATGTTGGTATGAGTAGGGAGAAGGGAGATGGATACAAGGAGAAATTGAAGAAATTGGACTTCTGGAATTCAAAGAAAGCAACTGTAACCTGGTACCAGGGGGATTCTCTATTCTATCTCCATTCTCCCCTCTATTCCTTACATAGGACAGACTATTTCCTTCTTATGGAGATTGGCAGATGGAGTTCTATGAAGTGAATTTCATTTTTGATGAGCCTAACTCCTATACATGTGTGCATGAAGGTCTGTATTTCTAGCCCCTTAAACTTCCAGGTTTTGTTTTTTTTTTTTTAACAAAAATATAGTTTATCTGTTGAGCATCAGGGTTTGGAGAATATTCTGGGGCAGAGGATTTCTGGAGAAAAGAATCTTCCAGGCAGTATTTAATGTTATAGTGTTGATAATTTACCTCTTTTGTCTATCACCTTTTTCTGAGTTATTGCCTAACTGGCAATTGGAAAGGTATGGAAAGAGTTGGGCCAGATGAACTCCAGGGGAAAAGTAAAGCCAAGTGAGAGAACTGTGACCCTCTGAACAATGCCTACGAGGATGGGAGGAGAGAGCTAACTGAGCAGAAATGCTGGCCAAGATAAAACCAGTGCCCCTGATGGTTTATATCTAAAAGAAAGAGTTCAGAGTATTCTGGGTGTCAGTGCTAGAAAATTACCATTTCTTACCCTTCAGTGGCTTACAATGATAATATTATAGAGCTTAAGTGAAAAGAGACTTCAGAGACCATCTAGGCTAACCCTCATTTTACAAATGAGGAAACTGAGGCTGGGGGAACAAAATGACTTATCACAGCCATATGAAGAGTCAGTGTCAAGAGGCAAGATTTGAACTCACGTTCTCTGATTCCAGAACCAATTCTCTGTAAATTATACCTCATTGCCTAGCCTCCTCCATTTCTCAATAGGTTTGGGCTAGACAATAATGCAGGCATTTCCATAGCCTCAATCTTATACTCAGTCCTCTTTCTGTTCTTTTCATTGTAGGCTAAGGCAAGCCCACACAATCATCTGCCTTTAGCAATCTCCTGAGTTCCACAAAGAACTTTTCAATAAACCAAATTAAGAGAGGTCTGAGGTAGTAGGGAAAAAGAGGTTGAATTAAATGGAACTTTTAGGTTTGTGGCCTAGTTTTCTACCATTAGAATGTGAAGTGCTTGATGGAAAGGAATGTTTTGATTTGCCTTTCTCTCATCCCACACCTAGCATAGCGCCTTAAACAAAGCAAGACTTAAGTATAATTCCACTTCTGCCCAAGCTTCAGGCAGTATTCCTGAGCCACAGTCTTGTGATGCTATATTATATCCCCAGATGGAGATGTGACTGAGGGATTTCTCTGAACCAGGGTGCTGGGTATAGGGCAGATACTTCAGAGGACTTTGAAAGAGGTGGTTGAAAGAGATAAGTATGGATATTTGGGAGGCACACAGGAGATCTTGGAGATGCAGACATGGGGAATACAACACCAGTGTACCCTTGATTCCCATAGGAGAGACTGTCCTGGATGCTGCTTATTCTATTCCAGTGGACTCCTGGAAGGGTAGGTATAGTCTTCTTCTTCCTCATGAAAGCATTGTGTTCTTCCATGGATTCTTGGTCAGCTACATTTTAGAAAGTATCCATCCATGCCACATTTGAACCAACCATATCTATATCAGGTGGTGAACAAACACATTTTACATGACTGTTTATTCAGTTGAGTAACAGAGAACAGTTCTGGATTTCAGAGTGCTGACTTCAGCTTGTTCCCTTCTCTTTCATGCTTTTGTGATAAATGCATCCAATTAACAACTTACTTTCTGAAGTATCTTTATGCCTTGGGCCTTCACAAAAGACTGGGGTTATAAGATAAACCTATAGAAAATTAAAACCCAAAATGCTCCCAGCCCTGGGGGAGCTGGCCAGGAACAGCACTTAGTTGTACTACCTGCACCCAGTACTATTGATATAGATTCTGCTCCATCACCAATTTCTCCCTTACCAAACCAAACCAAACCAAGTGATGTCTAACCTTGTAGTCAGCATCATAAATTGGCTTCCTTAGAGAGGAGCTCCACCACTTTGGCTGCTATATTTATTCTGTTGTAAGAAAACAGATACTGCCATCCTCTGCTTAGGGCAAATTAGACTTGGAGAAGATTCCTAAGGACTTGCGGTGAATATGATATAGAGGACCCCACGCCTCCAGGTAGAAAGGTGGCTGATTAATAAAAGCAAATTTATCTAAGGCTCTGCAGTACCCCTGACTTGCCATGAGTCACCTACAATCAATTATAGCCTGCTCTGGTGTCTGAGAAGAGCACTTTAGTAGGAAACATTAAATGGACAAGAAAGAATCTTTAGTTTACCTCTGGGACTGGAAGAAAACTCAACCAAACTGTCATCTTGATTTGCCCACCAGCCAGAAACAAATGAGCTGCTTCTGGCTGGAGGGAAGGGGTTGCAGTTAGAACAACAGTTTGGCTGAGAGGAGTCCCCTTACTCCCTCAATACCAATGTGAAAGAGTTATAGGCAGCACTAGAGACCAAATAATAGCAAATTCCCTTGAAGAATGCAGTGGGTTCTTACCTCTGTAGTGTTAAAGGTTGGGATTAGGATATATCTTTTAGGGTCCTTGTTTTATAGAACAAGTTAAAAAATGCTACCATACATAGAAAGCCTGGGCAGTTAAACTATAGGGAGCAGAAAGATAACGTATGAAGACCCCTCCATGGCAGAGATGTAACTCTGGGGAGTTTAGTTACCTAGGTGACTTTTTCTTTGTGTCTTTGGGTGCCCCTATGCTTAAGCCTGCAGAGAGTATTATATACTGCTATGCACTGCTATATATAAAATATATAGCACATATGCCAAAGGATTGGGCAGTAATAACCAACCTAGGGTCAGCAAGGTCTATGCTCTTGACATCATCTTCTGTACTCTTCTCATGGGCAGGCCTGTGTCAGATCACAGGACCCCTGACAAACAGCAGGGGAGTACTGAGAACTTACTTCCATAGTTCTGGTGCTGAATTCTCCCTTCGATTCCCTCTCACCTTTTTTTCCTTGAAATTTCATCTTTATATATTGGTCTACCTTGAAAAAGGACCACAATGAGACACCTTTCAGGAGAGCAGGAATCAAGCCTGGCAAACACAAGCTTGCTCTGGGACCTCATATTGGACAAAAATAAAAATTTAAGGAAATAACAAGACTGATGTTTGATGAGCTATGACTCTTAACATTTTGAATTAGGCAGATCCAGTCCAAAGAAGCGAGAAAGCCACCTCATTCTATTAGCAGACAGCTCATCCCAGCATTGATTCACTCTCAGAAAGATTTATCCATATTTTGGCTGAACCTCCCTTCAGTTTCCTTTCCCTTGTGTTTTTATCTGGGTTAGTACCCTTCTTGGTTTCTTCTTGTTACCCTTATAGCTGTATGAATGTGGGCTCTGGTATTTGGCTAGGCTTATTATCTACATGGATCTTCCCAATCTTTGCTGTGTTCTGCCAAATGCCCCCACACTCCTGAAGTTCAGTGTTTCTCTTCATTTCAACATTAATAGCCAAACATGGCCCTGCTGCCCACTCAGCCAGAAATGCAGGTTTGTGGGCAGCTAAAAGCTAGGTTTACCCCGTAGGTCTGGCTAGCTGTGACAGATGAATGAATGTACTATGTCACACAGATCATCAACCCTTAGCATGCTATCTGCAGAGAAGTTAAGTTCGTTGCAAACAGACCCTTAACCTTTGAAGACAATATCCCAGAGAATAATGGCCATTCTTTCTCACAAAAGTGTTCCTTGGTGCCCTCTAAAAGGGAATCCTGGGCTGAAGAGACCAGAGATTTGCTCTGATTTTACAATCCTATTCAAGACCATTATTTTTTTAAAGGATAACCTCTTTGCTGAAGCCGTTTTCTGTATTTGTGGGGTTGAATGTGGGTGTATGACATTCCGAGCAAGGCTTTTTAGATCTCTGCAGAATTACCGGTGTTCCAGGACCTGCTTGGATAATTACTTTTCTCCCTCCTTTGTGTGAAATGCTAGAATAAATAAGGAAAAAATCAATAAGTGTGGCAAGAGTATGAGTTGGCTTTAGCTCAGGGCCAGGCAGACATATGTGAGGTGGCATTTTTATGAAGACTTCAATCTACATTTGCTGGTTGGAGCAGTGAGTGATTGCTTTGTAATGGGCTTGGCATTGGGAGTTTGACTCCCACATTCTCTGTGGGGAGGGAGAACAGCTAGGCCCTCTGGAGCCTGGGTGGAGGTGTGGGGAACGGCAGCCATCTGCTCTATTTTACCCAGGTTGGGTTTCCCAAACTTAGACCACCTGGACTGAAAGGCATTTTTGTTGGCCTTGGTTTACATTCGTAACTAACTTGGATGAGTCCTAAAGCTTATCCTATAAGTGGTGGCAGAGAAGTGAGCTTCCTGACCTCAGGCTCCTGGGTGCTGGTCACAGCGAACAGGAGAAGCCTTTTAAAAGTGATATGTGCTCATTTGTTTGCATTTTTATTATTTTTTTTCCAGATGGATGATTGCACATCAGCAAGTCTTGAGTCACATAACTATTTAGGCCACACACACATTGAGATGTTGCACAAACCGCGCCCTGCTGGCGACAGCAAATGTACAAAGAGGTTTACATGGGTTGAATTGGCAGACTGATTAAAATAAGCCACTGCACAGTGGAACACAGACGTTGGGTCACTGACTCTCCCATCCATTGGCACTCTCGTGTTCCTCAAGAAGTCAGATCTGGCTGTTGAGGCAGTCACACTCATGGCAGCTTCTCTGGAGACCCACTGACAAGTGTAGAGGGCCCCTCTCCGTCCTTTATTCTGTGTCCTCATCACCTCAGACCTAGTTCAGCTCTCTAGAGTTAATTTAGGCCCAGGGGAACACAAGCTGTTCTCCTTGGCTTGACTATTCTGACGGAGGCCAAACACAGATAGGTGGTACCCACAAAGAATGGCCTTCATGGAGAATGTAAGAAGGGGGGACCTGAGCTCTAGTGAGAGACTTAGGCTGGGAAGGCTGACCCAGGCTCACACACATAATATGAGAGCAGGGATTGGCCACAACAGCACTCAAATAACACCCGGGGAAGATGCCAAATGGCCAGCAATGGCAGGGGCTGTGCCCTCTTGTCCTTTTCGTTACTGACCCAAGAAGTCCACAGTCTAGGGCCTGACTTTGGGGTTCCCGTTACTATGGGATTGGAGAAATGGTGCTGGCTTCTTGTAACCCCTATCATCTGGTGCACTGGCAGAGCCCCTCAAGTAAGGGCAAAGTGGGAAACAGGAGGAGGGGCAGTTTCAACAAGATAAGGGGCATGGGACTAGTCCTATAAAGTGCTAAATTGTTAAAAATCACAATTGTACACACTTGGGGAACATGCCCCTCTCCCAGCTTGTTTGCACAATGGGATTTTATATATATATATATATATACATATATACGTATATATGCATATATGTATATATGTATATATATATGTATGTATATATGTATATATACTTTTCTTTTTAAAAAGACAGCTCTTTCCCAATGGTTGAATAAACTGCTATACATAACTCCTGTATTCAGCATGCGCGTGGGGAGGGCCATGCAACAGTGAGGGACTCCCTATTGCTACACTCTGTACATGACGGCTGGGCCCCACCACGCCCATGGCCCTAGTGGCAGAATTGGGGTTGCCTTTGATCCCTTCTGCCTTGTAAAGTTTTTTTGTTTTGTTTTAGCCCCAGTGAAATGGGGGCTGTGAAGATAAGAGGGTGGGGTGGCCCCAAGGTGGAAGGAGGGCCCTCCAGGGGCTACATGACGTTGCATTGGGTGGCCCCACAACAATCCTTAATGAGGGCGATCCCAGTCTTGGCCACTGTTGGCTTAGTAGGTGGGGGTTCTGCCTTCTTCTCTGCCGGAGAACCTGTGGTGGGAGAAGAATGAATACAGGATGTGGTGGTGGAGTATACTAACCATCCCCTCTGTCTTCTGTCCCTGTCTCCCACCTGCCCAGCTCCCTGCCGAAGCAGCAATAATTTATTCAGTTTTACTTTTTAAAAAGCTTCTCCATTTTATCTACCCAGTGCACTTAAATAGTGACTTGGACTGTATCGAGAGGGTAGAATATGGAGGGAATTCTGCAGCAAGAACTATATGTTAGTAAAGAAAAAAAAACCACTGGCATACCTGGTTACATGTTTGTCTCCTAGACTGGGAGCTCCTTGAGGGCAGGGACTGCTTTTGCCTTTCTTTGTATCCCTAGCTCTTAGCACTGTGCCTGTACACAGCAGGTGCTTTGACTGATTGGTGTACATTTTATTTTAAATGCAATTTACATATGCTGACTTTTAAAGTTTGCAGAGGGCATATGTGATCTCCACTCTTCTAACAACCCTCCGAGGTAAGTACTATTGCTATGATTTTACAGATGAAGAAACTGATGCTCAGAGAGGTTAACAAAAGACATCCAGCTAGCAAGTGTCCGAGGAGCTAGGATTTAAACTCAGGTCTTCCCAACTCTGGGTCCAGCGCTTTGTGTTACACCTAGCTCTGAGGACAGAAGAGAAAGTACACTGGGCTTATAAGTAGGGAGAACAGGAGTCTTCCTATGTGACATGGGTTTTAATTAGCTGACTTTACTCAATCTCTTAGAGATTCAATTTTCTTCCCATGTAAAAATGGGGATCATAATACATACTTATTCTACCTACCACATAGAGCTATTGTGAGGAAAATAATTTATAAATTTGGAAAGTGCTATAGAAATGTGAGCTGTTACCATCATTAATGACATGTCTCTCTCTCTCTCTCTCTCTCTCTCTCTCTCTCTCTCTCTCTCTCTCTCTCGTTCTACCCCCTCCCTCCCCTTCACACACACACACACACACACACACACACACACACACACACACACACACACACACACACACACACACATCTCACCTGCATGAGGCTATAGAGGTCAGGCTAACCTGACTTTTATTAATTTAAAAGCATTTTCTTTGGCACTTCAGTTATTTCTTTTCCTTTCCCATCACTTTCTAAACTAAACATCATCAAGAATGTTTAATAGCTCCCAACCATGAGGGTTCCCCCAGAAGGAAGTAGCTACCTTCTCCAAGGATCCAAGGGTCTTTCCTGGCTTGGGGTTTCAGCCATGAGGCAGACATCAGGGTTCTCCCCCCTCTTCTTTCTCTTTTTGATCTCATAGCAATAAACTTCTCCCTTTTATTTGGAGATGATATAGTCTTGTGGGCACTAGAGAAGATACAGTGTGCAGTGGCTAGAGAGCTGGACCTGGGGCAGGAAGACTTGAGTTCAAATCCTGCCTCAGAAACTTACTAGCTAGAATCAACCTCTTCTTGCCTCAGTCTTCTCAGCTGTAAAATGGGGATGCTTAATACTACCTAACTCCAGTGGTGTTACAAGGGTCAAATGAGATACTTGGTAAGTGTTTAGCACAGTGCCCAACACATAGTAGGTGTTAGGTATTATGTAAATACTTCTTTTCTGTCCTCCTGGATAGAGGCCTGGCTATGTCTCCAGGATGATCTGAGTTTGAATCCTCCCCAGGATACTTACCATAACTGTATGACCCTAGGTAAAGCATGTAACCTTTCCAAACTTCACTTTTCTCAACGGTTAAATGGGGATAATGACAGCATCTGCCTCACAGGACTCTTTTGGGGCTAAGCGTGTGTAGAATATTACAGATACTCAAATAATAAATCCTAAGGCACTATGTAAATGTGAGCTATTATTGCGATTCTGCTGATCCTTGCTTAGTGCCAAATTGGGGAAGGTTGTTCAGGTCAAGACTAGTTCTGCCATGGATACTGGGCTATGGTGGAATTTGTACTATGTATTCCTAGGGTCTGCTTAGGGAGAAGGGACCTGGAGTCTTTGTTGTGTCCTACCCTACTCCAGCACGGGAGACTCGATCCTGCAGCCCTCAGCCTCAAACCCCACATCTCTGCCTGTATGAATGTACATCCTCATGTATAAAAACCATTGGGTCATAGATCTCAATCTGGAAAGGACCTTGAAGGCCCACTAGTCCTATCCCAGGGGAGGAAACAGGCCCAGGGAAATAAAAAGACTTTCCTGCTCGCTGGTCTCACTGCTACAAGTCTTTCCCCACTCTGGTCCCTCCTTTGTCAACGTGATCCTAAATTGCAGGTCTGACCATGGAACCAGCCTTACTTAATAAACTCCAGTGGCTCCCTATCACCTCCAGGATTAAGTACAAAATCCTCTGATGTGCAAAACCCTTCATAACCTCCCGAAACCCCTAAAACCACCTTTCTAGTCTTATACATTATACCTCCTCTCCCACATACTCTGAAGTGGCCTCCCTGTTGTACCTCAAACAAGATAATCCATCTCTCAACTCCAGGCATCTCACTGGCTATCTTCCATGCCTGGAATGCTCTCCTTCCTCAATTCTGCCTCTTGGCTTCCCTGGCTTACTTCAGGTCCTAGCTAAAATTCCATCTTCTACAGGAAGTTTGTCCTAATCCCCCTTAATTCTAGTGCCTTCCCTCTGTTGATCATCTCTTGTATATATCTCGTTTGTACATAGTTGTTTCAAGTTGTCTCTTTTCTTTAGATTGAGTTCTTCAAGAAGGTGGGGGACTGTCTTTTATCTTTATAACACCAGTGGTTAACCCAGTGCCAGTGACGTAGTAAGTGCTTAATTAATGTTTATTGCCTGACTAATTGCCCAAGGTGATAGGTCTGGGAGTCAAACTTAGGTCTTGTGACTCCAGGTCCAGGGTTCTTTCCCCTAAACAATGAGTAGACAAGGATAGATGTTGCCATCTCATGGATTTCCTGGAAAGTATTTCACTTTTTTCACTGAATATACTCTGACCTAAATTCTGAGCATCTAATTCATTCCCAGCCCCCCTCTTCTTGTGGGAAAAAAATAGAGACCAAGACACTCACTGGCTGGAGATTTGGTTACTTTTTCTAGAGGTTTTAACTTGATTCTCAGAAATTCTGCCATTTCCTTGTCTTCTTCTTGTTCCCTGTTAGGTCAGACGTGAAGAAAGGAGAAAAAAAGGCCTATGAACTACAAAAGCACTAAAGAGTCATAAAATCTATAATAAAAAAGGAAGAGGACAAAGTGGGGAAGCGATGTTTAAGGTGTGACCCAAGGAATGACCAGTTTCATGAGCCACATTTAGAGCTGTAGTTCTTCCTGTGTCTGGGTAGAAATCTGACTAGGGCTCAGGGCATCACACCAAGGTCTTTGGGAGCCTCTCTCCCCAGACCTTGATGAAATGGGCCAAACTCAACTGCAGTCAGAGTTGGGGTGAGGGTGGTTTCCTGGTCTCTAACTTCTGACCTCTGAAGGCAGCCATCCCTTTTTGATGAAGTCCTTACTTCTGTGTTCACTGGCATATCAGATAAGAACTGGGTTCACCTGACCATCCAATTGCCTAAAGTACCACTGTTCTTCCAGTCTGTCTGAGCTTAAGGATATCCTCTGCCCCATTTATTCCATCATCTCCTCTATTTATCCCAGACATATACCCATCAGTCCAACCATCTGTCCCGTTCTCCCCATCTAGGAAAGAACACTCTGCTTGAGTCTTCAAAAAGATCATGCTAAACTGCAAACGGAGAGTTGACCTACTCAGTTTTCGAACTTTACCTTGGGACCAAGATGTCTTGATTGTGAATGAGTACAAGTTCACCTAACCTTACAATATCTAGCCTGCCCAAGACTGTGATTCATGCTTCCATCCAGTTTAGACATTCTACCATCTCTTCTGCCACCATGTATGTATTTTCCCCCTGCCTCTGCTTTCCACCTTTTTCCTCAAATATTAATAAAATTAAAATTTCCATTATTTCTGTAACAGGCATGATAATGGACTTCCTAGGGCTCTGCTCATCATTCCTAGGATTGCAGAACCAAACCCTCTTCCCTGACCACCACTTCCTTGGATGTACTGTCTCCCATTAATAGAATGTCTCACTTTTGCATTTGTATCTGCAGCACCTAGCACAGTGCTTAGTACTTAGTGGTTGCTCAACAAATGCTTTTCCATTTCTTAGTCATGTTCCTTTTTCCCCAAAGTGCTCTCAGGATCAAGTTTCACAGGAAATATACTAAGCACCAGATGACCTAGGGAAAGTCAAGCTATTTGAGGGCTGTTTCCATTCCAGCCATTAACTGGTAGATCTGGGGAGAGAGACACCTGTTCTGTGCCTCAAACTCACCTACATGATACCAAAAGGGAATGGCCAATGCAGGTTGGCTCCAGCATATTGATTTTGAAAGGATGACTCTTTGGAGGCCCCTTTAATGATTTTTTATCGAGGGTTCCAATATTGGGTGGGCAGGTTACATGATGCCCCTGAAGATCCTGAGGATGGGAATGATCAGGACAGCAGTATCAACAGTGTTCCTAGATCCAAGGATGTCTCAACTTGCCCCAAGCTTTGTCTCCTCTGGAGACCTGACATGGGGCTCTTTGTCATTCTCACCGTAATCTCTCCACTTCAGCATCGTCTACCAGGAAGTCTCTCTTTTGCACCAATTTATGAATCTTCTGGATCAATTCATCCTCTCTCTGCTTTTGCAGTTTAGTTTTTTCTTTTTCTGAAAATAAAGAAAAAGATTCAGAAAATGAACTAAAGTGTCACTTTGGTTTTTCAGAGGGAACTGACCACTGAACACTGTATAATTGTAATGGTCACATTGGCCCTTGGAGAAAAATCAAGAAAGTGCACTTCCTTTCCTTCATTGTGGATGTGGGAGTTTAGTGGGGCAGAATATTGCCTATGCTGTCATACAGTAAATGTGGCAAATGGTTTCTGCTGAACTTCTCTTGGTGAAGGAGACACAGCTGAAACATGAATTGTTTGTCAAAACAAAAAGCAATATTGATTAAAGAAGAGTCTCAGGCAGCACATTTATCTCCATACTTAGCTGCATTGCCCAACTGGAACTGCCCAGTTGGGTCCCAAGTCCTCACAGATTGTTGACTGTTGTTTGTCCTTAATTCTCAAAGAGGACCATGACATTGGGAGGGTGATGTCATGACTTGCAGGTGAAGTGGATTTAAGTGAGGCAGGTCTGTGCAAAATCACCAGCCTCACTCTCCTTCAGAGCCATCTTCTTCCAGTGGCAAAAGTCAAGATATTAGGAGACATTCAGAGCTAAAAAAGCCCAGCAAACAAGCCATGCCAGAGTGATTTGGATTTAAGGCATGGTCCTTAAAAAAGAAATCTAGCCCCCAAACCCCAAGATATCTTGCCAGGTTTCAGCAATCCAAATTTCCTTTGTGCAGATCACTCACAGGTATGATTCCCTATGTGGACAGAGGGAGAAGGGAGGGAGGGAGGGAAAGAAAGAGAGGAGGGAGAGAAGAAGGAAGGAAAGGAGGGATGGAAGGAGGGAGGGAGAAAGGAAGGAAGGGAGAAAGGAGGAAACTGCATTGCCCAAATGGTCTTGAACCCATATCACACTGGCTCTCCTAGACTGGCCAACAAAAGGTCCCAGCCCACACCTCATTTGGTCATTATTTGGCCTCTGATGACTCAGAGTGGGTGTAAATAGCAGTTGTTTCTGTTTTGGCCAGAAATCCTGAGGGTCTTCCCCTCCTAGATTGATTTTTTTAATAGGTAAAAGAGGCCATTATTTTCCTCTTTTCTTACCTAGCCTTAATCACTGAATGGGCATTGCCTCAGACAAACTGAGACCTGGGAAAGACCTTAGCTTAAAAAGACCAAGGTCTCCCACTGTATTCAGGGTCATCTCCAGTCATCCTGATCTGTATCTGGCCACTGGACCCAGATAACTCTGGAGAAGAGAGTGAGGCTGGTGACTGCACAGTCCTGCCTCACTTAAATCCAATTCACTTGCAAGTTATGACATCACTTTCCTGATATCATGGTTCTCTTTGGGAAGAAGGATGAAACAGATACTGTTGTCAATGTTCAAATCGAGATGCAGTTTAACTGAATTTCTCAGTATTTGTAGGCTGATAAATGTATTTTAGAAACCCACAAAACTACTAAGAAGTCATGTTTCTAAAGGCAGGGACAGAAAATTGCACACTTGTCTCTACCTCTATGCAAAGGTCACAGTCCCTGGTACATGGTAGGTGCCTAATAAATGTTTATTGAGTGAGTGAATGAAAGAATGAAGAGCTGAACCTTTGCATTATGTGGTCTGACACTTTTCTCATGCCTTCCCAGGTGCTTAAGGTGGAGGATGCTCCCCTCTCTTCCTTTTCTCAGTGTTCTCCTTGAGGACTCAGGTATTAATGGTGTCTTCTGTACTGAACCTAGGAATTTGTCTGGTGCTTAAAATAATAATAATATCAACAACTAGTATTTATATGGTACTTTCAGTAGATCAAGATGCATTTATTCATTCTCACGATGTTAATCATTCTGGAAACAAATTTGGAAATATACTTACTATATGTATACACTTTGACTTAGGGACAACACTACTAGGTATATACCCCAAAGAGGCCAAAGACAGAAGAAAAGGACCCCCATATTGATAGTAAACTTTTTTTTTGGAGGGCAATTGGTGTTAAGTAACTTGCCCAAGGTCACACGGCTAGGTTGTGTGTGTGTGTGTGTGTGTGTGTGTGTGACACGCATTAAGTGTCTGAGGCCAGATCCAAACTCAGGTCCTCCTGACTCCGGGGCCAGCACTCTACTCACTGCACCACCTAGCCACCCTGATGGTAAACTTTTTTGTTGTAGCAAAGAACTGGGAACAAAGTAGGTACACATGAGTTGAAAAATAGCTAGATGAATTATGGCATATGAACATATTGGAATATTACTGTACCATAAAAAATGACAAAAGGGAGGATTCAAAGAAACTTGAAAGGTTTGTATCAACTGAAGAATGAAATGAACACAACCAGAACAATCTATGCGATGGCTACAAAAATGTAAAGAAAAACAACTTTGAAAGATGACCGCATTCTGATCACCCATTGACCAATCATGACTGATGCTGACTCACATTTCCCACAGACTGTTAGAAGCAATGAAGCAGAAGTGCAGAACGAGACCTACATTTTTAGATGCGGCCGATGTGTTGACTTGTTTTGCTTGATTTTACTTATTTGTCAGAAGGGAGAGGGTCTCTTGGTTAGATAAGGGAAAGCTGGTAGGCAGCAGAGGTTAAGGGAGGGGGGGTAAGAAAAGAGTGCCAGTGAAATGTTAAAGAAACACACAGAAGAGAGCAGAGGGAAGGTCACAAGAGGACACAGATGAAAGGTTGAATGAGAAAAGATTTTAACACGTATACAGTACTTACTGTCAATAATCCTGCTAAGTGCTATACAATCATTATCTCATTTGATCCTCACAACAACCCTGGAAAGCAGGTGCTATTACTATGCCCACTTTGCAGATGAGGAAACTGATGGGTTAAGTGACCTACCCAGGATGATGAAAATAGTGACCTCGGGGCAGCTAAGTGGTGCAGGGTACAGAGTGCTGGGCTGAAGTCAAGAAGAGCTAGGTTCAAATCTGGCTGTGTGACCATGGGCAAGTCACTTAACCTTGTTTGCCTCAGTTCCCTCATCTGTAAAATGAGCTGGAGAAGGCAATGGCAAATCAATCCAGTATGTTTGCCAAGAAAACCCCAAATGGGGTCACCAAGAGTTGGACATGACTGAACAACAATTTCCTAACTCAAGGCCCAGTACCTCATTCAATGAACCACCTAGTTGCCAGGATGAACAAGGCTGTTTTGTTGCTATTGTGTTAGATTTAATACACACTTTAGAATGTTGAGGAGGGAAGTCATTCTGAGCGTGAGGGACATCATGTGAACAGGGGTAGGAGATGAGACATCTTTCCTGAGGAACAGTGAGCAGGCTAGTTTGGCCAGCCTAGTGTAGGAAAGAGTGATATATAATAATCATGGAAAGCAAGCTGGAGCTAGAGGCAAAAGGGAGCTATGGGAGCATGTGAGGAGCACGGGCAGTCCTGTACTGTAGGAAGTTCACTTTGGCAGCTGTGTAGAGGATGGATTGGAGTGGGGGGAGCCAGGAAGCAGGGAGATCATAGGAGGTAATTCCAGTAATTCAGGTGAGAGGTGATGAGGGCCTCAACTGTGAATGTGAGTGGAGAAGAGAGAGCAGATATTTCATGGAAGGAGAATCAATGGGACTTGGAAACTGTTTGGACATGGGGTAGGAGAGGTAAAAGTCGAAAGGGTGACTGGAAGAATGGTGGTGACCTGGACAGAAATGAGAAAGTCAGGAAGAAGGGTTGGTTTTGGGGAAGAGATAATGAATTTCCTTTTGGGCATGCTGGAGATGTGATGTGTATCTAGTTGGAGATGCCCCATAGGGATGCTGGAGTAGATCCCAGGAGAGAGAGAGACAGAGAGAGAGGCAGAGAGAGAGAGAGAGACAGAGACAGAGAGAGACAGAGAGAGGGAGAGAGAGACAGAGAGAGACAGAGAGACAGAGACAGAGACAGGGACAGAGAGAGAGAGGGAGAAGGAGATAGAGACAGAGAGACAGAGATAGAAAGAGAGACAGAGACAGAGAGATAGAGAAAGAGACAGAGAGAGGGAGGGAGAGAGAGAGACAGAGTTCTTTATAGTTGTCAAAGCTCTTTATAAATATAATTTCATCAGAGTATCACAGCAACCTAGTGAGACAGGTCCTACAGGCATTATTATTTCCACTTTACAGATGAGCCTACATGACTCACCCATGGCCACCTCCCTAGTAAATGTCAGAATTCTTCCAGAATCCAAACCCAGCACACTATTCACTATGCCTAGCAGTCCACCTGACAGTCAATAAGCATTTGTTAAGCACCTACTGTGTCCCAGGCATCATGCTAAGCACTGGGAATACAAAGAAAAGCAAAAGATAGTCCCTGCCCTCAAGAAGCTCCCAGTCTAATGGGGAAGATAACATATGAACAACTATGTACAGATACACTATATACAAGACAAATGGGAAATAGACAACATAGAGAAGGTATTCAAATTAAGAGGGATTGGGAAGGCTTTCTGTAGAAAGTGGAATTTTAGCTGGGACCTGAAGGAATCCAGGGAAGGACAGAGGCAGGAGATTGAGGAGGGAAAGACAAAGGAGAGAGAGCATTCCAGGCATGGAGAACAGTCAGAATACCATTTAGCAAGCCTCCTCTCCCTGTCCGTTGTCATAGGTGAAGTAATGTGTAAATAGACTTTGTTATTTGTGAAATACTATGTAAGGGCTTACGATAAACTAGGAACAAAATTGCCAGTTCTCATTGCCTCCATTTTTCTCAGTTCTTCCCCTCGGTTGTTGTATTTTGTGTCTTTCACCATTCCTTTTTTTTTTTTTAATTAAACAAATGCTTTATTAACTTCTGGTTTACATCATTCATTTCCACCAGATTATGAGTTACATTTTCCCCCCATTTTTCCCTACCCACCACCCCAGAATAGCAGTCCCACTAGATATCCCCTCATCCAATCTGCTCTCTCCCATATCTTCTCCCATACGCCCTTCGACTTTGCCATTAGGGCAAGGTGAATCTCTGAGCCCCACTGCCTGGACATCTTATGAAACATTTAATTTTAAAACTTCAATTTTCAGATCCATTCCCTTTCTCCCTTGTCACCCACTTCCTCTGAGAAGATAAGCAATTCAGTATGTGTTGTACATGTATATCTATGCAAAACATTACCATAGTAGATATATTGTAAAAGACTGCTTATATTTCCCTCCCACCTGTCTCACCTCCCACCTGGTCCATTCCCTACTTTGATCCTGTCCCTCTTTGATAGTGGGTACTTCTAACCTCCCCTCTCCCCAGAATGCCCTCCCCTCCATCATCCCCCTCTCATCCCCCTTTCCCCTACTCAGGAGAGTGAGTGAGGGTAAGATATTCCATTTAGTATGTATGTGATTCTCTCCTTGAGCCAACTTGAATGAGAATATGCTTTTGCCTTTTTGCCTTCCTGTTCTTCCCCTCCCCTGCAACTACTTCCCCTTGCCTCTTCTACATGAGATAGTTTGCCCTACGCTGTCTCTCTCCATCTCCTCTTGCCACTTTCCTCTCTCACCTCTTGACTTCACCCCTTAAGAATCATCCCTTCTGGGGCGGCTAGGTGGTGAAGCAAGCAGAGAGCCAGCCCCGGAGCCAGAAGGACCCGAGCTCGGAGCCGGCCTCTGACACTTAATCCACACAAACAAAAAAAACCTAGCCGTGTAACGCTGGGCAAGTCACCCAACCCCAATTGCCCCAAAGGGGCGGCTAGGTGGCGCAGTGAGCGCCGGCCTCGGAGCTGGGATGACCCGAGATCAGATCCGGCCTCAGAAAATGAGCACCCACGCATAAATAATGACTAGCTGTGTAACCCTGAGCAAGTCACTTAACCCCAATTGCTTTAAAAAAAAAAAAGGATCATCCCTTCCTTGGGGCGGCTAGTGCAGCGAGCAGAGAGCCAGCCCCGGAGCCAGAAGGACCCGAGCTCGGATCCGGCCCCAGACACCCAACACACAAATAAAAACCCAGCCACGTGAACCTGAGCAAGTCACCCAACCCCAATTGCCCTCCAAAAAATATATAATAATCATCCCTTCCCATCAAATTCAGCCTGTGCCCTCTATCCATGTATACCTGTGAACATATGCCATGTACCCTTCTTCAATTATTTTCATAATGAGAAAGGTTTCATCAAACACAGTTATTGTTTTTCCATGTAGGACTGTAAATAGTCCAACTTTGATAAGTTCCTTTTGATTTCTTTTCCTTGATTACCTTCTCAAGCATTTCTTGCTTCTTGTGTCTGAATGTCAAATTTTCTATTCAACTCTGGTTTTTTCATCAAGAATGCATGAAAGTCCTCTATTCCACTGAATGACCATATTTTCCCCTGAAACAAGATACTCAGTTTTGCTGGGTAGGTGACCCTTGGGTTCATTCCCAGCTCTTTTGCCCTCTGGAATATCATATTCCATGCCCTTCGATCCCTCAGTGTAGAAGCTGCCAGGTCCTGTGCTATTCTGATTGTGTTTCCACAATATTGAAATTGTTTCTTCCTGGCTGCTTGTAGTATTTTCTCCTTGATCTGGGGATTCTGGAACCTGGCTATAATATTCCTGGGAGTTTTCTTTTTGGGATCTTTTTTAGGAGGTGATCTGTGGATTCTCAACCTCTATTTTGCCCTCTGGGTCTAAAACATCAGGGCAGTTTTCCTTGAGAATTTCTTGAAGGGTGATTTCTAGGTTCTTTCTTTGATCATGGCTTTCAGGTAGTCCAATAATTTTTAAATTGTCTCTCCTGGATCTATTTTCCAGGTCAGTGGTTTTTCCCATGAGATATTTCACATTGCCTTCTATTCTTTCATTTGTTTGGATCTGTTTAACAGCATCTTGATTTCTCATAAAGTCATTAGCTTCCATTTGCTCCAGTCTAACTCTGAAGGAATGAATCTCCTCATGAGTCTTTAAGATTCTTTTTCCATCTGGCAGATTTCGACTTTTTAAGGCATTCTTCTCCTCATTGCCTTTCTGAGCCTCTTTTGCCATTTGAGTTAGTCTATTTTTTAAGGTGTTATTTTCCTCAGTCAGGCTGTTGACTGTCATTTCATACTTTTCTTGCATCTTTCATTTTCTTCCCAATTCCCACTTCTCTTATCTGTTTCTTAAGGTCCTCTATGGCCTGTAGCCAGCTTGTATTTTCATTTGGGGCTTTTGGTGCAGGAGTTCTGATCTCACAGTCCTCCTCCATGCTTTGAGCCTCTTTGCCCCTAAAATAGGAGTCCAATGTTGAACTTTTCTGTTTATTTTGTTTCATTTGCCTAGGCATGTTGCCACTTAATTACTTGATTTTTGGGCTTATTGCCACAGTAGGACTCTGCCACCAGACAGGGGAGCTTCCGCCCAAACGTGGGGTCTTCACAACTTCCGCCAGTTGGGTGGCCTCTGTAAAGCCTCCACCCACTCTGGCAAGTTGGATACCCACCCCAAACTTCCCCCCCAGACCACAATCCAGATCCAGGCAGTTTAAAGCAAAAGCGATTAACCCCCAGACTGATTGCTGGATCTTCCTACAGTTCGAAGACCAGGAGCTAGAGCCACTACTGATGCTGCCAAATGGCTTCTGTGCAGCTGTTTCTTCAGCAGCTTTTTGCCCCCAGGGGAGGAAGCCACGTGTTCCCCAAATACTGGTCCCACAGTCCATAGGGCACTAATCTCTCACTTTGTCCTAGGCATATCTGTGCTGATAATTCTGGAGTCACCACAATTGCTGGCGTTCTGGGGTTCCACCAGCTGGCTGAAGGCCCGGCCGCCCTGGGGCTAAAACTGAGGACCTGGGCTTGGCTCTGCGGGCTGTGCTGTCTGTTCCCAGCATGCTGTGCTGCCTGCTCTCAGAGAGCTGCGCTGGCCGCTCCCTGCAGGGCTGCTGGGCTGTCCTCAGCAGGAAGTTAGCTTCTCTGTGCCGTTCTGTGGGTGCTGTGGCTCCAGAAGTTGTTCAGAGCTCCCTTTCACATTGTTTGAATTTTGTGTGGGGCAGAGCACATTGGAAATGCTGTTTCTACTCCTCCATCTTGGCTCCGCCCCCCTCTTTCACCATTCCTAATGTCCCTTTCCTTCCTTTGCTTCTGGAGACAAGTTGGCACTCTCTCTCTCTCTCTCTCTCTCTCTCTCTCTCTCTCTCTCTCTCTCTCTCTCTCTCTCTCTCTCTCTCTCTCTCTTCTCTCTCCTCTCTCCTCTCTCCTCTCTCTTCTCTTTATCCATTCAGTGAGACACAACAGAAATGGTTGGTGACATAATGCTGGTCAGGAAGCCTTTCTGAAAGTGTTCCTCAGGGCTAATTTGGGATGTAGAGCTGGCTTGTGGTTTCCTACTCTAGAACTTAACAAGGAAGGAGTAATTGTAGAACATATATGCAACTGAAATTCATTTTACAAGCATTGTTTCATCAGAGGAATGGTCCTCATGGAATTAAGAGACAGAAAATAAAAGGAGTGAGGATGGAAACAAACATTTATTAATTGCCCTTCATTTGCCAGGCACAGTATTGTTGTTCAGTTATTTTGGTTGTATCTGACTTTTTGTGATCCTATTTGTGGTTTTCTTGGCAAAGATACAGGAGTGGTTTGCCATCTCCTCCAGCTCTTTTTACATATGTGGAATCGAGGAAATGGAGTTAAATGACTTGCCCAGGGTCACATAGCTAGTAAGTGTCTGAGGCCAGATTTTAGCTCAGTTCTTCCTGTGTCTAGACCCAACACTATCCAATGTGCCAGCTAGTACTTTATAAATTTTATCTCACTTGATCCTAATAAAAACCCTGAGAGTTAAATGCTATTATTATCCCTCTTTTGCCACTGAGGAAACTGAGGCTCACAGAGTTTAAGCGACACAGCTAGTAAATACATGAAACTGGATTTGAGACTCTAGACCATCATTCTATTCACCTCACCACATAGCTGCCTAAAATGGGAGAGATAATTCACTTTGGATGAAGAAGGAGAGGAGCAGGATTGCTAACTTTACATACTATGGACCTGTTCAGAATTGTAGACTTACCTAAGTCCAATACAGACAGGTGAACTAGACCCCATCCCTGTCCTGTGGGCACAGTCTAAACCCCAGTACCAAAAATAACAGGCTAAACTGGAAAAAAGAGACCAAAGAATGGCCAAGATAATGCAAAGAGACCTAAGAAAAGATCAGAAAAGGAAGGGATGGGAACACCATGAACCTCTGGGGGGTGATGATGATGATGGGTAAAAAATGCCACGTTTCTCAGGGAAGGGATTCAGGCATAAGTTTAGAAGAACAACTAAGGTTGGGGTTCGTTTTTATGTACCCTCCAGAGACTAACCCAGCAGGGTGGTCTTAAGGCACTCTAGTCAGCAGCGTCTTTGCATCAGAAGCTGAGAAGCAGGTGGTCTCTGCTTCATCCCTGCCTTGGAAACAATTTTCTTGGTGGTTTGTTGTATTTTTAACTTAATACTTTTATTGACACATTGCCAAGAGCTCTGATTTTTCTCTAACCTCAGCTAAATTCATCGAGGACCTGGTACAGCTCTGAAAATAGAAAGGGAGAACTCTTGGTGAGAAAGTGAGGAGGCGGAGTAAAGATAAGGAGGAGGGAGTTTCTCATGCCTATTTCGTGCTTCGGTTTATTCAGGGAAGACTTTGGGCTGAGAAAAAAAAACCAAACCTGGCATTGACAGGTCTGTAGACCAAGAAGCCATGACTGTGGGAGTACCAGCCCTCAAACAAGCTTTCTAGTGGGATCATGGCAAGTCACTTGGCTTCTCCTTCTGGTTTCCCATCTTTAATTAAGTATGTTGTTTTATAGTGGGAAGAACATTGCCTTGGGAGTCAAGAGGCTGGACTCTAGTTCTGCATCCACCATTATAAACTTGGGAAAGGCATTTTCTTTCCTTGGGGTTCAGCTTCTTCATCTGTAAATTAAAGGAAGGGCCACACAAGGATCATAGGATGAAGAGACCAAAGTAACCTTAAACATCAGCTAACCCAGTCCCCTCATTTTATAGATGAGGAAACTGAGGTTTAGAAAGGTCAAGTGATTTGTTGAAAGGCACAGAGTAGGAGTATGTCAGCAGATTTGAACCCAGGGCTTTTGATTTTAAATCCAGTGGTTGAGAGGGAGATTGGTGTAGCAGATACAACCCTGGACTTGGAGACAGGAAGAAACCTAAGTGGAGGGCTTCAGAAACCACCCCTGACAGAATCTGTGTGACCATGGGCAAGCCACGTTACCTCAGTGAGCCTGGGTGGTTTTTCTAATACTTTTTTCTTTTTTTAAGTTTTAAAATTTATTTTAAACGTAAACACAGAGTAAGAAAAAAATTGCCATATACACAGCAGAACATGAGGGAATTCAATATAAAACAATAAATTTCCACTTCAAGAAAACCTATATAATGAAGACTACATTTTATTTTCAAAGCTGTCTATCTTTTCTTTGCTCCCTTGTATGTTTTTTTTGCACTCTGCCATGTACTTTTTACTTTATTTTTTCCCTCCCCCCTCAGAAGACTACAATTAATATAGAAATATATTTATATTTACATATATACATTTATGTGTATATGTGTACACATACATATATATAAAGACATCCACAAACATATCCATATATACACATATACACTCAAAGGCATATATGTAAGACCATATTATGCTTATTTCCACTCGTTAGCTGTTTCTCTGAAGCATCTTCCTTCATAAGCCCAAGTCTTTCCATATTTTCCTAAATCCAGCATTTCCTGCACCATAACAGTACCCGACCCAATCATATTCTATCTGGGAGACCGTCTATGACAGTTTTCCCAATTTTCTGCATTCCTTCTATTCTTGGCTACATGGGTTTTGTTTATACAAATTTTTAATTTAAAATAATCAAAATTATCCATTTTACACTTTACTGCTCTCACCTATGGTTTAAGGTCTGATACTACTGAATCTAGTTTCTTCACATCTCTCCTGCCTGGTTTCCTTGAAGTTCCTGACCCTTTGATTTTCCAAAAGAACCCTGTTATTATTGTTTCTGACTCAGTAAGACAACCTTTTAGTAATTTAATTGGGATGGCATTGCATAAATAGATTAGTGAGGCTCAGTGTTTTTATCTATAAAATGGGGGTAATTATGCCTGTTGGCCCTACCTTGAAGGGTTGTTGTAGACTTAAATGGAATAATAGACACAATGTGTTTTGCAGATCTGTATCATTTTTGGAACACCTTATGTCAGCTCTTTCCACTAGACTGTATGATTAGATAATCTCTTAAGTTTTTTTCCAGCACAATAGTCTATAACTTCACTAGTTTACTTCTTACAGGGCAAGGGAGAGCAGCCTGAATTAGATAGAACAGTGTCAGAAGGGTTGTGTGGAAAAGTCTACAGACAGTGCCAGTGGGAAAACATTTATAATATATTACTGGTACATACTGCAGGGCAGCTAGGAACCACAGTAGATAGAGCACTGGGCTTGGAATCAGGAAGATTCCTCTTCCTGAGTTCAAATCTGGCCTCAGACATTTACTAACTGTGTGACCCTGGGCAAGGCATTTAACCTATTTGCCTCAGTTTCCTCATCTATAAAATAAGCTGGAGAAGGAAATGATAAACCACTCTAAGATCTTTGCCAAGAAAACCCCCAAATGGGTTCACCAAGTGACTAAAGAACAACAAACTTCAGAGGTCAGTCAGTCAGCAAGTATTTACTAAATGTGTGTGCCAGACATTTTGCTATTCACTGGGGACACAAGGAAAGGTAAAGGTGTATATAATAAGAAGGGGGAAATGACCCAGTTTTCCAGGTATGGTGAATCTGGGAGGGTGCAGGCTCTTGGCCCCCCAAGCATTTCTGAACCATCTGAACCATTACCTGGAATGGCGACTAAATTCTGCAGCTCTTGTTTAAGGTCCATGATGTCCTTGCACAGTTGTATATCATCCATCCTGCACAAACAGGAGAGAGAGAGAGAGAAAATCACACCTCAAAAGCAGAATCGGGTTATTCCCCTCTGAAGCTTTGTCAAAATTTCCCTCCATCCCCAAACCACCATGACAATGTGTTCTTTGCTACTGGAGAATTTCTCCCTCTAATCCCAGGGTCCCGAGTGTGTGTGTGTGTGTGTGTGTGTGTGTGTGTGTGTGTGTATGTGTAGGGGAGGGGGGAATCCTAGCAGGTGCGTGTGTGTGTGTGTGTGTGTGTGTGTGTGTGTGTGTGTAGGGGAGGGGGGAATCCTAGCAGGTGCCTGCTACCCCTCGGGCTTATTGTACCAAGCCAGATGGATACAAATACCTCCCCCAGATTCCTCATTAGCTGCTTTTTCATTAGTGTGCTTTGAAAACAAACCCCCCTGCCCTTTTCTTCAGAGATAAGGTAGATCAGCCTAAAGTGCTGGGATTGATTGAGAATGCTGCATTATAACTTTTCATAGGAGAAAGAAAGTACTAAGCAGACAAGAAAAGGGAGAGGGAAGGAAATTAGGGGCAGAGGGGCAAGAAGGAGAGAGACAGTGATGACAGGTGACTAATCTTTAGTTTAAGCAGCTTTAAATTGCAACCCATTTTGAAAGCTTGAGAGACAGAGTGTTGTGGAATAAAGCCAGACTTAAACTTGGAAGAGCTGGATTCAAATCCTATCTCTGATACATACTAGCTGTGTTAGCTTGGGTAAGTCACTGGACCTCTCTCTGTGCTCTAAGAAATGCTCTAAGATTTTAAGTTAAAGAGAAGGTGCATTGGTAGAGGGAGTTCCATGGCAATGAAATCACAAATCCAGCTCCTCTCCTTTTTGAGAACCCCAAAATTCTAACTATTCGTTAGTGCATCCCCAATAAAAATAAAATCCTTTCCATTTCATCATACCATTCATTCAATAAGCATTTATTAGGTGCCTGATGATATTGGGCAGCTAGGCAGCACAGTGGATTGAGTGCCTGGCCTGGAGTCAGGAAGATTCATCTTCCAGAGTTCAAATCTGGCCTGAAACACTTACTAGCTGTGTGACCCTGGGCAAGTCACTTAACCATGTTTGTCTCAGTTCCCTCATCTGTAAAAATGAGCTGGAAAAAGAAATGGCAAACCACTTCAGTAACTTTGTGAAAGAAAACCCCAAATGAGGTCACAAAGAGTTGGACGCAACTGAAACAACTGAATAAGAAAAAGGCAGTATCAGGTTCTGGGGACCCAGTGGCGAAAACCTATCGGGCTTATAGTCTCCTGGAAAAAAATGCATAATGACAGATAACAAAGTATCTCTATACAAATAGATATAAAGTATAGCTATGACAGAAATACAAAGTAATATCTCCAGGGAGGGCACTAGTTTTACACTTAATAGATAACTTTTATATGATCTCATTTTGTTCTCACAGAAATGTTACAAAATGTGTAAAACAGAGGTTCCCCATATTTTTCAGAAAGGAAAAAGGGACTTAAGGAAGGTCACAGTGAAATACCCATGGTCACATTGCTATAGTAAATGTCATGAGGACTTAGTACCCAGGTTTTTTAAATGTTTCCCTCACAACAAACCTTGGGGGTAGTTGGTAAAAAAAAAATCTCCATTTTATACATAGAGTAACAATACATGATGTCACATTCCAAAAATGCTTTGGAGAGAGTCCTCACTTATTGGGGGGAGTCTCTAAACTACATTTTCTAGAAGACTGTGCATGAAGTCAGTATGCCCTGTTTATTTTTAATATAAATTTTCTTTTTTATAATAAACATCAATAAACACAAACATTTCAATATACAAAGGAGAAGAGAAAATGGAATTCTAAATGAAAATTAATTTCATTTATCTAGTTTGTTTTTAAAGTGTATATTAAATGTAACATGGTAGTAACAAAACTATCCTGCACATGTATCCTTTTCCACTCTTTGGTATATTAAAAGAAATGTTTTGTTTATGTCCATTTCCTCCTCCTCCTCCTCCTCCTTCCTCTTCCATCACTAGCCACATCTAGAAGCTCTTCCTTATAACTAAGCATACCTAATTTAGAAAGAGGATGGAAGTCTCAATGGCGTGAGTGAAAAGCAGGCTTTAAACTGACAGAGGGAGAAGCAAGAATGGGAGAGTGGATATGTCCAGAGATTTGGGGAGGCAGCCATCCAAGGATAAGTGCTGGGAATGCTGAATATTCCATCCCATTCCTTGTTATTTACTTTGCATTCTGTTTCATTAAGTGTCTTCTGTTTTGAACTTGTATCTGCTGGATTGATCTCGAGGAGATTCAAAGGGAACAGGGGCTTGGAACTGTTAGTTTGAAAAGATGATAGACTCCTAAAAGAACCATGAGTGTGGGGATATTACATTTGTGGGGGCTGATCTGGGATTCTATTTTTACTTTTTAGATTTTTTTGTTTTTTTATCAGTGAGGCTGTTTTGAGTACTGGGTCAAGCTACAGCTATGCTTCCTCCCAGAATCTTCATTTTGAGAATACCCAGGCCAACCATGTCTTCATTCCTCTCTAGACAGCATTCCTGATTCTCCACAGGACTTTTTAAAAAAAAACTATGGCACAGGGGGCAGATAGGTAGCCCAGTGAATAGAGAACCAGCCCTGGAATAAGGAGGACCTGAGTTCAAATCTGACCTCAGATACGTGACACTCTCACTAGCTGTGTGGCCTTGGGCAAGTCACTTAACCCCAACTGCCTTGCCTTCCCCTTGCCAAAAAAATTACATAAAAGCAACTATGCCACAGAAACCTCTTCACCCTGGAAGCTCCCTCCACCCTGGACTACTTCTCACATTGGAAATAAACCTCCACCCCTGCAGTGGTTCCCTCTGATTGGATGGTTCCTTGGAGAACCACCATTTTAAGGATGCCCAGATCAACCATGTCTTCACCCAGGCTGCATTCTTGATTCTCTAGACTTTCTCTACAATATGGCCATGAATCAAGTACCCTGAACCATCTCCATCTTGTCCACTCAATTTTCAACTTTCTTTTATGTGTTGTCTTTCCCTACCAGAATGGTAGCCCCTTAAGCGGAGAGACTGTCCTTTCTGTGTGTATTTGTATTCCCATTCTGGGCCATCTCCAAGTCGTCCTGATCTATATTTTTCCACTGCCCCAGATGGTTCTGGAGGAGAAAGTGAGGCTGGTGACTTTGAACCTCCCTCCCTCCCTTAAATCCAATTCACTTGCAAGTTATGGCATCACCTTCCTGATGTCATGGTCCTCTTACAGAACAAAAGACAAACAATAAGCAACCAGTGTTGCCAGTGTTCAGCACAACGTCTGGCATGTAGTAAATACTTTAAAAATACTTGTTGACTTGACTCTTTCAGGGACCCAGAGAAATCTTTCATTTTTTTTTCCCCACTGAAACACTTATAAGTCAGACCAGTTGAGCAACCAGAGGACAGGAGAGCAATGCTGAGTTGTAGCTGATGTATAGAGACCACATGGAGAAGATTCAAGCTACCCCATTATGATTCCCAACCCAAGGCAGAATTCTGGGCAAAGACACCTTCGGAGACCAAGAATAATACTATCCCTCTCTCTTCCCCTTTCATTCAACTCAAGAGTTGAGAGCTGAGCCAAATATTCCTGAGAGACAACTGGTTAGAGATTGCTACCTGTGCCTAGGTAGTCAGCCAGTAAACATCAGGCATCTACTATATGTCAGGCACTGTGCTAAGTTCTGGGGATACAAAGAAAGGCAAAAGACAGCTCTTGCTGTCAAGGATTACTAGAGATCCTTAATTCTCCTTCTTCTTTATCTATGTTGTAGATAAGTGCCAGATGGATTGGTCAGAGGCAAATTTAATGTAAATGGAGGCTCAAAGACATAAGTTTGAATGGGCCCTTAAAGAACAAAAGACAAAAATGGTGCTACATTCAGGATTGGAAACTGAGGCTCAAAAAGGTTAAAATGACTTGCTCCAACTCATTAGCTAGAGTCACAGCTGGTTTCCTGACTCCAGGTGTTATACGTGCTTGCTACTATGGGCCTCCAATCAATAACACTATTTTTAAGTTAGTGATTCTCCTCAGTGTGACTGACATCTGGTACTCATGTTGCAATTCTAAAGCTTACCTCTATTCTAGAGAGATTTACCATTTCTAAGACCCTGATTGATGAAGGAAGAGAAAACAAAACCAAACAAAACCAAACCCAGCTTGTTATTACAAGCCTTGGTCTTTCATGCTGGGCCAGGTGGGACAAATACATCATTTTATCTATGTTCAGTGGGGAGAGGTGAGGAGGGACTGTCAGACTAATATGTAGTTCTTCACAAAATTTAATCCAAAACAACAGTCTCTATGCACCGGGGACTTAAGCTACAATCTAATGTAAGGCCTGCAGAGACAAAAGCAGACTTGAAGAAAAGAGCAGGTTTTTTCAAAATGTCAGGGGGAGCTGATTTATTTTTTTATACTTAATGTATGCTTTAGATTTCTTAGGGGATAGGGGAATTTTTCAAAAGAAAATTTTATTTTCAGAAGAAAATAGAAAGAAATAGTATGGAGAAGCTCTCCTATGGCTATCAGCTCAGGATTAAATAGAAAATCCTCCCTAGGCAGTCTTCTACTCTTGAATCCCAGGGATTCTGAGAAGAGAAAGGGAGTTACTATCACTGGATAGTAGAGATAGTCAATCAGGTTTTCTTAAATTAGGGTTGACAGACCCTCATCTATGCATAAATTTCAGGGAGTCCATGAACTTGGATGGGAAAAACGACACCTTTATTTTCACTAACCTGTGACAAAAATGTGCGTTTCCTGCATTATTTAAAAATATTATTCTGAGAAAATGTCCACAGGCTTCATGCCAAAGGGGTGTGGCCCCCAAATGGTTAAGAACTCCCAAAGAAGAATGTTATATCCTTTCTTGTAACCAGCTATAGGGTCAGGCTCTGTTGGTGATTTGATTTTCTTATCCTGGGATGGAGGGAGGGAACTAATGGCCTTAAGGCTCTAGCCCTGGAGTAGGTTGGTATATCCTAGGGCCAGGTGGCAACCGGCTTGGTACTGCATTTCTTTGTCCTTTGTCAACTTGTTCAGTTAAATTGTTTTTAAGTTCTGCCTGACTCTTTGCAACTGTTTTCTTGGCAGAGATACCAGAGAGGTTTGCCATTTCCTTTTCCAGTTTTTTTTACAGATGAGGAAACTGAGGCAAACAGGGTTAAGTGACTTGCCTAGGATCACACATAGTAAGTATCTGAGGTTGTATTTGAAC
Organism: Gymnobelideus leadbeateri; assembly: GCA_011680675.1. NCBI lineage: Eukaryota > Metazoa > Chordata > Mammalia > Diprotodontia > Petauridae > Gymnobelideus > Gymnobelideus leadbeateri. The sequence goes on along the minus strand of WOXC01011605.1, from coordinate 31,138 downwards.
TCAGGAAGATGAGTTCCTGACTCCAGACCCGGTACTCTTATCTACTGAACCACCTAGTTGCCCCTTTGCCAACTTAACTAATTTTAAACGTTCCCTTTAGCAGAAATAACACTGAGGACCCACTAAGGCATATATGGAGGGTACAAATATGATGCATGTACAACTATCTCACAGTGACATGCTTGGGACTAATGAGTCAGTGCAGTTATAGCTAATAGATTTGAGTAACACATCCATGAACAATGAAATCTTTTCTTCTAAGGAAAACCCAGGTTGTTGAAGCATCATTTATAGCCATCATGCTTCTCTTCTTTCCATGTCACAGGAGACCTGAGTCCAGGACTATTTCTGCCACTACCTAACTTATTGACAGTCCCTGGCAAGTTGTTTCCTTGGTCTCAATTTCCTTGTCTGTAAAATGAAGAAGTAAGATGCTAAACTATCTCTGTCCATGGGTCAGATTTTCATCTCATCTTCCACACCTAGGCTTGTTCTAGAATATCAAGGTTGAAAGAACTTGGAGTTCATCTAGTCCACCCATCCCTGAAGAGAAATCTCTTATATAACACTATATTACAATGTTTTATATATTATCATATTCCTATACAACATTTATATTATTATAATAAGTGGTCTTTGTGCCCCCTATGATGAGGAAGTTATCTTTCAAGATGGCCCCTTCCACTTGGGGACATTTCTAATGGTTAGAAGTTTCTCTTAAAAATTGAGCTGAAATCTGCCTCCCTATAACTTGCAACTATTGCTTCTAATTCTGCCCTCTGGGATCAAGCAAAACAAATATAATTCTTTTTCCACATGAAAAAAGATGTCATTCCCTGTCTAAGGCTTTTTCCCTCCTCCAGGCTAAACAATCTTATTTCCTTGAACAGATCTTAAAGCCTATTTTCAAATTCTTTTGCCAACCTGATTGTCCTCCTCCAGATGTACTCCAGTCTTGTCAACATCCTCCTAAAATATCACTCCTAGAAATAAATATAATGCTTCAGAGATAGTCTGCCCATAGCAAAGTACAGAGGCACCATCAACTTCTTTCTCTTAGACCTCCAGAAAAGTGAACCCAGATTTAAATCACCAATGGATTAGTAGTCACTTAAAACTATAGCTCATGAGCCCCCATGGATGTGTTTGCTTTTACTTGTCAACCAGAACACACATTAGTTCAAAGAAAAGGTATTTAAACAGACAAAATAGCAAATAAAATAATGAAAGATTCCTCATATATGCACATGATGTATATTCTCCCACAGGCTATTACATTACTATTAAAAGAAGGCACACAGGGGCAGCTAGGTGGCGCAGTGAGTAGAGCGCTGGCCCTGGAGTCAGAAGGACCTGAGTTCGAATCCGGCCTCAGACACTTCACACACAAACAAAAAAAACCTAGCCCTGTGACCTTGGGCAAGTTACTTAACCCCAATTGCCCTCCAAAAAAAAAAGCAAAACAACAACAAAAACAAAAAGAAGGCACACATTCAGAGAACATGGAGGGAGACATGGAAGGCATACATGTAGAGGTTCATGCATGGCCAAGGCATACCCATGATCATGACAGGACAACTCCAGAACTGCAGGGCTGCTGATATTCTCAGGCAAGGTCATGCTGCTTTCTGTCATCTGTGCTCCTTGCTGATCCCATCATCTATGTTGGGAATTATGTTATCTCAACCGGCTTTTGAACTTAACTACTAGCTCTGGGGTTCATCTCTTTAGGGCTACCAGGTGGCTATGCTCCTGTCTGCTAAGGTGCAGGAAAGTCTCTCCCTGAAAAGGGCAGGATGACTCTTTAGTTATGGCTGGGGTTATGTGGGACCATTCCCAGCTGTGGATACCTTTTTAAAAAGCCAAGAAAAACACTGTAAGGCTAAGATTAAATCTATTTTTAGGCTGCCTTTGTTGCTAAATCAAAGTCTCTTATCCCAAGGAGCCCTGTCAGCCCTGCATCAGTTGAAAACTTATCTACCTGTTCAGGACTCTGTCATCCTTCTAGGACCTTCCTAGGATGCTGTATAAGTTTGCAATTCCTCATCATCCTCACATACATTTACAACCTCCCCTCTGCCAACACATATCTTCCCTCCAGGCCCTTCACAGGAAGCCCTGCCTCAGTCCATAGTCTGGTCTTCACCTCTAGGATTTTTTCCAGTGCTCCAGAGGCTAGACTGGACCAGACTCACCTCCCAATGCCATTTCCTGCCTCCTGACCCGAGGTCTCCTGGCCATACTTTCTCCTGCTCCTTGTCTGCTAAGAGGCAATTCTCCTACAGGACACAATATCACCACATGTCATGAGTCAGGTTCTTAGGAAAGGAACTTTAAAGAGTATGATCTCCTGCCTCCCTCAAAGGACCTCTCTCCAGCCATAGATACTCTGCCTGAACTCATTCCTCAATGGTTAGCAAGCTTCCACTTCTTTATACTTTCTTTATCATAGTGATTCAGAACCCCCAGCTGCTAATACCTTATTCCCCATTCCCATCTACCTGCTTCCTTCCTCCAGTCTCAAGTCTATGCCCCTATGGTCTTACTCCAAATGTACCTGTTCCTTCCACTGCACTCCCTGGAGCACCTGCTCTGTAATTAACAAACTTACTTTGATCTGCATTCTTTGGCAGGCATTTATTCAATGCCTACTCTGCGCAAGGCCCTATTTAAGGTGTCGAGTAGGATAGACTCAATTCTCTCAAGTTGTTTACAAGCCCATGACACAGAATAAGGAACTCTTGAACTGAAGGATCTTTTTAGTGTCACCTGGCTCCAAAAATACTAGTTCCTTTTGTAGATCTTATGTCCCTTTACCTCAGGGATTACTTCTTTCTCCTATACTAATTAATATTTCTATTCCAAAGCCAGCTGAGAAAACCAGGACAGGTAGGAATAAATTGGACAAAAGGAGTCATTTGCCCAAAAAAATTCCCCTTAAATAATTCTATTGTTGGCTGCTATTAAAAGCTACAGGTGAACTACATGACCTCTTATGTTTTTTACCTCTTAATCTCCTTGGCTCCCAGCTAGAGCATCCTAGAAAGCCAACCGGGATGGCTAAGAGCTTAGAAAAAATTCCCTGCAGCATCCTGTGAAAATGAGCATCTTCTCAAGGATACCTAATAAATATTTATTGATTTAAATCCAGAAAGAAGCACAGCTCTGTACTTGGAATCAATCAACCAATGAATATTTTTTGGTCAAGTACAGCTGGATACCTACTATGTATCGAGTATTGTTGGCATTCCTGTCATGCAATCTAGTTGGGGAAGATCTAGATCCTGACACAAGGAATGAAGGGTATGATTGAATGACAAGACATGTGGGCAACCTGTATGTTCAATAGTAGCTCAGAGAAGGATAATTGTCTTTTGGACTGTAATAGTTAAAGAAGGCTTCAAGGAGAAACTGAAGTTTAAAATTGGCCTAGAAAGATGAGTATACTTTGGAGTGACAGAGAGGGTCAGGAAACAGCATTCTAAATGGAGGAAAAGCCAGGGGCAAAGGAAAAGAGGTAGAAATGGAGTGTGAGTGGGGGGGTAAAGGGTTAGTAATGAGTCTGAAAGTGAGGGTGTATTAGAGAATAGAGTTATCTACTTGGATGGGTAAAGTAGGCCCAGATTGTTAAGTGATTTAGCATGTTGAGCAGTGGAACTTGAACTTGATGCAGGAATCTCTTAAGGAACATTGGAAGGAGTGTTAGAGGTCATGTAGTCCAATCCCATAATTTTACAGAAGAGGAAATTAGGGCCCAGAAAAGTTTGGACTTGACTAAAATATAGGTAACTAAACAGAGAGGTAGGACTGGAACCCGTGTTTCCAGGTGCCCCACACAGTGCTCTTCCCCACATTAGAATGTAAGGTCCTTGAGGGCAGACTGTTTTTTCCTTTCTTTGAATCCCCAGGGTTTAGCACTGTACTTGACAAATGTTGCTGTTTAGTGATTTTTCAGTCATGTCTGACTCGTCACCCCTTTTGTGGTTTTCTTGGCAGAGATACTAGAGTGGTTTGCCATTTCCTTCTCCAGCTCATTTTACAGATGAGGAAAGGGGCAAACAGAGATCTGCCCAGGTCACACAGCTAGTAAGTGTCTGAGGCTGGATTTGAACTTAGGTGTTGCTAACTCCAGGCCTGGTATTCTATTCCACAGTGTCACCTAACCCTACTTGGCAATAAGCATATAAAAAACAATTCTTGGCTGATTGATTGATTTCCTCTAAAAAACATAGTGTTCTCTATTTAGAGATGGGGAGAATCCAAGAGATTTGTCCAAAGAGTATGTTTAATGTGGGAAGGGTCCTGATTCCTAGCCCAGAGTCGTCTAAATGATAAAGTTCTCTGGAACTGCTGGGAAAGTGGCACTATGAGATGAAAACTGAGGCTGGCCTTCTGGTGCTCTCCAGGTGTTGGTGTAATGAGATCTGCCAGTTTCTGTAACATCTATCCCTTCTCATTCTCTTCCCTGGGTAGGAATATTGAGGTTTCTCTCTCTCTCTCTCTCTCTCCCTCTCTCTCTCTCTCTCTCTCTCTCTCTCTCTCTCTCTCTCTCTCTCCATCCTTCCCTCCTCTTTCTCTCTGTCTGTCTCTGTCTCTCTTCCTCTCTCTATGTCTTTCTCTCTTTGTGTGTCTGTCTCTCCCTTCTTCCCTCCTTCTCTCTGTCTCTGTCTCTCTCCCCCTCCTTCCCTCCTCTTTCTGTCTGTCTCTCTCTCTCGGTGTATCTGTGTCTCTGTCTCTCCTCAATATTCCCCAGGCTGAGAACCCAAAGTTCATCTTTATGAAAAGTGACAGCTAGTCCCGGGAGGAAGACCTAAGGCCCCTCTTGGCTCAGTGACTCATGAGGTATTGGGCTGACAAAACCAGCTCTGACCAGTTGACACAGATGTTGCTTAGGAAAATTACCAGACCTCAACCAGGTCAAATCAGGTGACAATTTTTGTCCTCCTGCCCTCAGGCACCTTTCCAGGTAACTTAATGTACTATCATCAAGTTTGTAAAGAGGTAAACCGCTGTCCAGCCCAGTGAAATAGCTGGGGAGGGGAAGCTTCCCAACTCTGTGGATTTTGACTTATTTATGTGGATGCCTGAGTTAGTCTAGTTATTGACCTGTGAACTGTCTGCACAGTTTGGCATCCCAGCTGAATGAAGCTGCTTTGTCCTAGCAGAGAATATAGTTAATGTGTCATGTCCTGGAGTGCAGGGCTGTCAAAAAAGCAAAGGAAAAGGAGGAGGAGGAAGAAAGGAAGGAGTAGAGGGAAAAGGAGGAAGGGGAGGGGAAGGAGGAAGAGGAGAAGAAGAGGAGGAAGAAGAAGGAGAGGGAGGAGGAGAAAGAGGAAGAGGAGGAGGAGGAGGAGAAGGAAAAGAAAGGAGAAGGAAGAGAAGGAGGAGGAAGAGAAGGAAGAGAAGAAGGAGGAGGAAGAGTAGGAGGAGAAGGAGAAGAAGTCATGTCATTTCCTTAGCACTTGTGACCTACAAAAAATTTCCCACAGGTCAAGACAACTTCTGTGGAAAATAATTAGTCAATAAGCATTTATTAAGTGCATACCATATGCCAGGCACTGCAAAGCACTGGAGATGCAAAAAGAGACAAAAGACAGTCCTTGCCCTCAAGGAGCTTACAGTCAAGCAGGGGAGACAAGTAAACAAATTTGTACAAACAAGCTATCTACAGGATAAATAGGAAATAATTAAAAGAGGAAAGGCACAAGGATTAAAGTCATGCAAGCATTTTCCCTATGAGGATACTGAAGCTTGAGAAAAATTAACTTAAGATCACACTCACATGATTAGTAAATTGTGGGAACCAGAACTCAAACCCAACTCTTGAATCCAGTGCTTTTTCCACGACTCTCTTAATTACTCAAAAAAGGAATCTAGACGGGGCAGTTAGGTGGCAAAGTGAATAGAGCACCAGTCCTGGAGTCAGGAGGGCCTGAGCTTAAATCCAGCCTCAGACACTTGACACACTAGCTGTGTGACCTCGGGCAAGTCACTTAACCCCAATTGCCTTGCCTTTCCCCCTCCCAAAAAAAAAAAAAAGGAAGCTAGACCCCGCATCTAGTGTTCAAGCTCCCCTCATATACATTGAAATAAGTACCGCCCTTTGTGGTAAAGGGAGGAGGCAGTTAGTTCTTCAGAAGGTTGGGGTCCTTCTTAGCAGTAATATGTTATGGCCAAATTTCCCAAAATCTCCTCCTCTTCCTCTTTCTCCTCCACTCTAGTACTATGTGTTTCCATGTATATGTCAGTCAAATCTAACAAACAACATGGAAAGAGTCCCAGATCTGGAATCTCAGGACCTGGGTTTGAGTCTTGCCACTTGCCACTACATTTGTGACCTTGGGTAAGTTACTTCCCAATGTCAGCCTCAGTTTTCTCACTAAAATTAGAAAGTTGAACTAGATGACCTCCAAGTTCTAAATCTGTAATCCTTTTTCCGCAAGGAAGGTAGTTACAAATGTATGGATTCCATTCTATTTGATTCAACATTAATTTAGGGCCTCAAACTTTCTTTAAGGACTTACTTGCCTGTGCTAGGCAGTAGGGATATGAAGGAAAAAAAAGAAACCATCCCTGCCTTCGAGAAGTTTCTCACTGCCCTCAAGGGGATTACTCCCTAACAATTCCTGGGGCACAGACTTTTGGGAAAGAGGGACCCTTCCACTCCACTAATTATCAGCCACACACTAATAGAATTAAGCTCTGGATTTCAGCATCACAAAACCATTCCCTGAATGTATAAGTGATGATGGGGAATTTAAAATTCTATCATAGAGATTCACCATTGGGAACACTATCCATTAGTGGAGAGTCAGCAAGTTCCAATTAAGCATCTGATCAAGAAGCAGTTCAATTTTACATCTGCCCGTTAATACTGTTTCTATTCCAAGCTGCCTCGGTACTTTGGCCCTCATTTTTCTCTAGTTCCCCCGACTTGTCACTATTTCTCTATAATTGCTCCCCCTTTCAAACCCAACCCACTCAACTGTCAGCTAGGGAATTCTTGAGCCCACTTTCATGCTCCTAGGATTCTAAACTCCTTCTACTTCAAAGGAACTTTGATCTCCTCTTTTGACCTCCTCCATGTGACTATTCCCTCCAACAAAGCAGATCTCTACCCATCCATGCTTGCTTATCTGGTGAGACTCTTGCCCATGTCTACCCACAAGTCCCTACTTCAAGGCTTTATAGTGACATGAAAGTTACCCTAGGTTCTTGAAGGCTGTGCCAGTAGAACATACTCTGGCAGGTTATATTGTGCTAGAAAGGTTTCAGGCTCTGTCTCGGCAATAGTCTGTGTTGGTTTTCTCAGGACCAGTCTAACCAAGTTGGCTGGCCACAACAATCCATGAAACAAAGATTAAAAAACAAAGGAGGCAGGGACTGCTGAGAATCATGTAGTTTTTCTGATTGTCTCTAATCCTTCATCTCTCATATTTCACCACCATCCCTAGGGGTAGGGCGTCTGGAAATATTTTTGACTGAGGACTAGGAAGAGGCCCTTATTCCAAGATAGAATTTTTGTCTATATTGCTTCCCACTCAGTCTGAAGATCTGGGTTTGGTCATATTAACCACACCCTTAGACTAGTCACACTGATGTGCCAAACAGAAAACCTAATTTTTCTTTTGCTTTTTGGAGGGCAATTGGGGTGACTTGCTCAAGGTCACATGGCTAGTTTTTGTCTTAAATGTCTGAGTCCGGATTTGAACTCAGGTCCTCCTGACTCCAGGGCCGGTGCTCTATTCACTCTATTCAGCTGCCCCCAACCTAATTTTTCTTTCAGAGGCAGCATGTTGTAGTTATTATTATTGTTGTTGTTAATAATAAGTATAATAACAAAAATTATAAATAAAATGCATTTTCTTATTTATTACATTGAATTTATTCATGTTACTTATATAATATTTTTATGTATTCATTTAAATCTCATTTACTATTTATTTTTATTAATTATTTAGTCCTTTAAGATTTGCAAAGTTCTTTACAAATAAGTACTGATCTCATTTATCTTCATAACAATTCTGAGAAGTAGGTATTATTATGATCCCCATTTTGTAGATGAGGAAATTAAAGTAGACAGAGGTTAATTTACTTGCTCAAGGTCACTCAGATAGTAAGTGAATGAAACAAATTCTCCCATATTCAAAGTCCACCACTATCCACTGAGCCACCTATGACCGCTGGTCACCCAACAAGTCCCATTAGACACCAAATTGCTGAACCATAAGGAGATGTGAAGAGCCTTTTCAATTCAATTTATAACGAATTCAATTCATCAGGTATTTATTAAATGCCCATTATACAGAATACCCCCCAAAGTCTTAAGGCTTAAAACATGATGAAAACTTTTGGAACTCTCTGTAAATGCAAAGCTTTATGAAAACACTGGAGATAGAAAAACTGAAAATGATGCTCTTAAAGTGCTTTCACTGGTGGTGGTGGTGGTGGTGGAAGGGGTGTTGATGGGGGTGGTAAGGGGTAGGAAATGTAAAATATACATAGATAAACAAATACAAGGTAATTAAAGGAGAAAGAGATACACAGAGACAAAGAGAGAGATTAAGGAGAGAGAAAGAACAGAAAGGAGAGAGAGAGAGAGAGAGAGAGAGAGAGAGAGAGAGAGAGAGAGAGAGAGAGAGAACATTTAACAATTGCTGGGCGTCAAGGAAGGCTTCATGGAAGATATGAGCTGGGACTCAGCTGAACCTTGAAGAAAGACTAGATATTCTGTATTCTGAGATCCTGAAATGAGGAGGTAGTGGATTCTGGGATTAGGCAAATAAATCCAAGCACTCAAGTGGAGGTCAAGAGTTTTTAATGTTGCCCTGTGACCTTGGGCAAGTTACTTAACCCCAATTGCCCTAAAGGGGCGGCTAGGTGGCGCAGTGAGTAAGAGCGCCGGCCTCGGAGTTGGGATGACCCGAGATCGAATCCGGCCTCAGAAAATGAGCACCCACGCATAAATAATGACTAGCCGTGTAACCGTGAGCATGTTACTTAACCCCAGTTGCTTAAAAAAAAAAAAGAGTTGTTAATTTTTTTTTTTCAGTTGCCTTTTCTTTTTACTATTAGGCTTGAAATTTTTTCCATATCTTTTGTATCTTCCACCCTGGAAATCCCCCTTGTTCAGTTCCATCCTGCTACTCTCCCTTGTGAAAGCAAAGAAATGCCTACGCAATGACCTAGCCTCATGGTCCAGAGTGAGTGGACTGGGCATCCAACTCCAGCAAGGAGCCATGTTGTCTGTAGTCAGTCTTGGCCTCCATTTTCTGTATCCCTGGGTAGGATAAATACCACAGCTACATCTCCCTTCACTTCCTGCTGCCAATTCCCAGCCAAAACTCCTGGTGGGGGAGCAGCCAATGTAAGAGAGTCATTATATCTAAATACCCTCTCATCAAGTTTACTAAATGGGTATCTTACTGAGCTTTTTTTAAAAAAACTGGCTTTACCTCTTATTGTAAATATACAAAGGTGAGAAATGGAAAGTCAGATCTAGAGAGCAGTCAGTAGTCCATTTTGGTTGGATAGAGGAGGGCAATGATATGAAATAAGTCTGAAAAGGTAAATTGGAGACAGATTGTAGAGGGCTCAGGTTTGCACTTCATCCCAGAGGCCGTAGGAAGCCACTGAATGCCAACCTCTTCATCAGGGGGATGGCCCCAGACAAACCTGTGCCTTAAAAAGATAATTTTGGTGGCCATGTAGAAGATGAATGCATATAGAGAAGGAACAAACCATAAGCTGGGAGACCAATAGGACGCTATTTCAATAATCCAGGCATTTGGTAAATCAGGGGGAAAAACACCACCAAAACTTTGTGTTTACTCATCACTGACTGGTTTATTTCATGGTTCCAGAAGGGGAAAAAGAAACAGCAGGCTGGTTTCTTTGTTAGAGGGGAGCTCAGCTCCATGAACAATGAGGAAACCGCTAATGGCTCAGGAAGCTGCTCACCAGGGCCTTGGCGGACTGATCACTCCAGCTTGCCATCAGAGGAGCAGACAGCCTTGGATCTGGAAAGGCCAGAGGGGCTTCAGGCTGGAGAAAGAATTAAGCTATCACCCTGCCTGCAGATGCTGCCCTGTTGTTCCTGTGCATTTCACATGCTGAGTTAATCTTATCAAAACTCACTGAAGATGGGGAGCTTAGCTTATCTTCATGACTCAATCCAAGCGAAACAATGCCATTTCACGTATGGTGAGAAAAAAGTGGCCTCAGCCTTAAATGAGGCTCTTTCTTGGCTTGCAGGCTGTATTTCAAGGCTCATTGGATGATAGATTTAGAGCTAGAAGGCAGCCTTTGAAGGCCATTGAATCCAAACCCCACAAATGAGAAAACTAAGGCATAGAGAGGAGCCATGATTTGCCTACAAGTCCCACTATAGTGTCTGAGGCAAGATTTCAACTCATCTTCCTGCCTCCGTCTATGTCTAGCATGCTCTGTCTTTCTACCACCATTCATATCACTTCCTCTTCTCTCCTGGATTTTTTCAATAATCCAGGCATTTGATAAATCAGGTAAAATGAAAAACAAAACAAAACAAAACACCAAAACTTTGTGTTTACTCATCACTGGCTGGTTTACGTCATGGTTCCAGAAGGGGAAAAAGAAACAGCAGGCTGGTTTCTTTGTTAAATGGGATGAGGAAGCAATTTGTTCCTTTTTCATTTCTTAGCTCATACTCAGCTTCATGAGCATTGCAAGAGACCAAATACCCCATGAAACAACTTACCTTTGGGTGGGCAATGAAATCAACTCCATCAACTGTATAGTTATCTCTCTAAGGAAAACTCAGGTGCTGCCCTTCCAATTAGCCGAAAATTCATTTTGCCATCTCATTTTATTTTTTTGGTCTATCCCTGTGATTGTAATTAGTGTAAAGGTTTCTTAGTGAGGAAGCTCCCTCCACTAATTTAGTCTTAGTGAGTTGCCTGAAGCATTGAGAGTTTAAGTAATATGTTCAGGAGAACACAGCTCAGAGGAATCAGAGGTCGCTCTGGCATCCACATCTTCTTAACTCTGAGGCCAGCACTCCAACCTCTATGCCACTGTACTCCTGATTTTGTTCATGGTGGGAATATTGGCAGAACAGTGTAGTTGACAGAGTGCTCCGTCTTGAAATGAGAAAGACTTGGATTCAAGAAATGACTTAGACACACGCTAGCTCTGTGATAACCCCTAGGAACATTTATTTAACTTCTCAGGGATCCAGGCAATTTTAGCTATCTTTTTTTTTTTTTTTGGTTTTTGGAGGATCTATTGGGGTTAAGTAGCTTGCCCAAGGTCACACGGCTAGGTTTTTGTTTGTGTGTACGTTAAGTGTCCAGGCAATTTTAAATTGCAGTTGAGTCAGCAGCCTCCCTTGGGCAGCTAGGTGGCACACGGATAGAGCACTGGGATGGGAATCAGGAAGACTCATCTTCATGGGTTCAAATTTGGCCTCAGATACTTACTAGATGTGTGACCCTGGGCAAGTCATTTAACCCTGTTTGACTTAATTCCTCATCTGTAAAATGAACTGGGAAAGGAAATGGCAAACCACTCCAGTATCTTTGCCAAGAAAAAACCCCCAAAATTATGAAAAATTGGACATGACTGAAATGACTCAATACCAGCCTACGTGGATGAAAGGTTTTTCTATACCTAGAGTTGTGTACATTGAGATGATCACAGGTCCAGACTCCACACCTCCTCAAAAAAAAAAAAATGGCATTGATATGGTTCAGTTATTAGAATAGCAGTTTCGGTTTGTTGGTCACCATTAGAGTGTCCATCCTTGAGGCAGCGAGGTGGAGCAGTATACAGAGTGTAGGACCTGACAAGTTTAAGCCCTGTCTTAAGCACTCACTAGCTGTGTGACCCTGGGTAAATCAATCAATCAAGAGCATTTCTTAAGTCCCCTTTATGTGCTAAGTCACCTAATCTCTTCTAGTCTCAGTTATCTCACCTGTAAAATGAGGATAAAAATGATATCTGCCTCACTCACAAGGTTGTTGGGAAGACCAATGAAGTAACATGTGTAAAGTGCTTTGTAAAACACTGTGTAAATGCTCTTATTGCCATCAGTTCTTACTGGCTCTCAACCCTGGGTAATTCACTGCTACTTCCCCCTTGCTCGCAGTGCAAGGGCTGCTGAGCCCCTTTGCTGGAAGAGGTTGCTAAGAATCGCAGTTTTAAGGGATTGGACTACATCTCGGAGGCCCCTTCCAGCTCTAATTCTGGAACTCCACGAACCATTTGGTTGATTAACATTGCTAGGATTCTCAGGTCTCTCTCATTTACTGCAGTTCTGGTTAAATATATATCAGTGCTGTGAGTCAGAAGGAACTCTGACCTTTCCCTCCCCAAGATAGTTAAAAAATATGTATGAACAAAAGGAGACACAGACAGAGTGGAAAAGCATAGGAGAAGGCAAGGGCACCTGTTTTAATGGACTCAAGGCTGTTTATTGCTAGTGTGTAGTTAGAGCTCCTTATCAACCCAAGCCAAACCAACTGTAATTATTCCCAAGATTAGAAGGGAGAAGAGCCCCTAGTTAGTTCTAACAGGCCTAAGAAGCCCAATGAGTCTACGGAGAGTTGACCAGATAGTTTGTAATTAGCAGTCCTTCAAGGATGAAGGACTGTGCTAAGTGTTTTAATGACCTGGGAAGTTTCACTGACTGTTGTTAGGCAAAAGCATCTATTTATAATCAATATGGCCAGGAATTTCCTAATGTCACTTTAAAAGTAACAGTTACATATGATTGGGTATGCATATGTGGAGCAAGTCAGAGGAGTAGGGCATGGCAGTGGCATTATAAGCCTAAGTGACTGGAGGGATAGTGGTACCCTCAATAGTAATAAGGAAGTCTAGAGAATGAGAGTTTTGGGGAGAAAGAATAAGCTCTGTTTTGGACAAGTTGATTTTAAGATGCCTATGGGATATTTAGGTCAAATTCTATTATTTCCCCTTCCCTGCTTTCCTACCCTGTCCCAGCAATTTTCATTAAGGAATCTCAGAAAATGTTAGCTTTCCAGCAGTATTCTTATTATCCACATTTTGGAAATACCAGGGTGCAAAGAAAAGTATGACTTATCTCTGACCACAAAGCTATGATGGAAGAGTGGAAAAAACAAGCCAGGTCTGCTATTGAGCTAATTGTCCTTTGGACATCTTGAATTGGGTGTCCTAGAGACATCTTAAACGCCACCCATCCAAAGCAAAACTCATTATTTTCCCTACAAAACTCTCCTACTTCCAAACTCCTTAATTCCTATGGAGGGCTCTGCCCCCTCCCAGGCAGTCAGGATGATAGCCTCAGCGTCACCCTCCCCACCTCATGCTCATTCACCCCCACGTGTGTGATGTGTTGCCAAATCTTATGGTTTCTACTTTCCCAACATTTCTCCTCTATGTTCCCTTCTCTTAACAGCCAGCCACAAACTTGGTTCAGTTCCTCCTCACATCTCATCTGGATTATTGCAATAGCTTTCTGTGAGAAAAACAATACTCATTGAAGCCAGGCAAGTTCTCATTACATTTATTTTACACTTATTCTATATTCCTAGTGAATGGGTACCTCCCAAATGGAGAATATGCTTGTTCAGACAAATGCCAGCTTTTTGATGCTGTTCTCAATTCAAATCCTCCCCCTGCCCCAGCTCTCCATTGGCTAGATGCAGCCTCCTGAACCTCTCACTTCATGTTCTCCTCCCTGATAGGTTCCCCCTCAAACAGCTCATTAAGCATATGTACTAGTTTCTGACCTTTTACCTTATCAGAAGCCTGGTTCTGCCCTCAGATTAGAACCAGTCACTCTGATTTACATTCTGCTTTCACTCCCAGCTGGGAGGAGCTTTAATCCTGTGGAAACAGAATTCCTTCCTTTGTTTCCCATACTTTCCACCTGGTCTCTCTCTACCTCCACTTTTTCCTCTCCATCTTCATCCATTCAGTAGCCAATGGGATTTTTCTAAGGTCTGATAATTTCATTCCCTTGCTTAATGAACTTCCAGTGGCTCGCCTATTGCCACTAGGATAAACTATGGAGTCTTCTTTTTGGCATGTAAAAACTCTTTGTATCTTGGTCCCTCCCTACCTGTCTAGTCTTCTTACATCTTGCCCTCCTCTTTGTACTTTACAATCCAGGGAAACTGGCCTATTTGCTGTTCTTTCCACACGTGCCATCTCTCTCTATGCCTTTCCAATGGCTCTCCTGCATTCCTGGAATGCTCTGCCCCTCCCCTCCCACTAAATTTTTGTTTCCCAGTCTTCCTTCATCTTTCCCAAAATTTCTTTGGGAAAACTTTCCTTATCCCCTCCAACTGCTAATGCCTTCCCCTTTCAAATTAATTGCCAGACAGTTATTCAATACAGATCTTATAGACATACCCTAGTTATTTACATTTTGTCTCCCTCTATTAGAATGCATAGTCAGAGGCTGCTTTTCACTTTCTTTTTATCCGTAGCAGTTAGCACAGTGCTAGACACCTATTAAGCACTTAATAAAGGTTTGCTGACTGATTCACCGACCTCCGATTCAGAATTCCACCTGCATAGGAGCATTTTGGATGGGATCTGTGATTTTACTGGGATAAGGAACCCTAGATGAAGAAATTCCTCTGTCAATACAAATGAGTCCCCACTCTGCAAAGTAAATTGCTTGGGATACAAAGATTAAGATGAAGTGATTAAAAGGTTAGGTTTGCTGTATCACTCTATAGTATCAACGTGGGAAACCAATCTTATGGGCCAGCTAGAGTTCCTGCTCCTCACTATAAAATCCATAGTCCTCACCTGCCTGGCCAAGTAGGACTGGTGATGGGAGCTAGGCATCCTCATCTGGAAGAAGGAGGTCCAATGAGATTTTAGTGTATCCTTAGTATGCTGAGTTCTGAGGAGATGCTTTGGCAGGCCCCTCAGTCTCCTTTTTGCTGTGGCCTAAAGATCATAATGGCAACTAGTGCTGGGACCTGGAGTCAGGAAGATCTGAGTTCAAATCCAGCCTCAGATATTTCCTAGCTGTGTGACCCTGGGCAAGTCATTTAACCCTGTTTGCCTCAGTTTCCTCATCTGTAAGATGAACTGGATAAGGAAATGGCAATCTACTCCAGTATCTTTGCCAAGAAAATCCCAAATGGGGTCATAAAGAGATAGATGCGATTGAAAAACAACTGAAGAGATCATAGTACCCAACACCCAGCAACCCTCCTTCTGGCAACTAGGATCTGGCTGTATCCTTTGCTCTGACCCCCTCTTCTTATGCTATGGCTGCTTCTTGGTTCCTAGGTTTCTCAAATTAGATGAGTTAGATACCAGTGAAAAACTTGGATTCAAGAAAACCTGAATTCACATCCTACCTCAGGTACTTATTACCTCTGTGACCCTGAGTAAGTCCCTTAAACTCTCTGGGCCTCGGTTTCCTCATCTGTAAGATGGAGGATAATAAAAGCACCTACCTCACAGGGTTGTTATATGGATTGAATGAGTACATATGTAAAGTATTTTGCAAAAACTAAAGTGTTACCTAAGTGTTAGCTATTATTGCTATTTCCTGTAATAAATAAACTACCCGTGAAAATTGGACCAAGTCACTTGATGGAGCTCTCTGGGTGCTCAGTTCATCTTTTATAAAATGAGGGGGTTGGACTATTGGCCTCTAAGGTTCATTCTGGCTCTAAGCCTATGATTCTATAAGATTTCTCCCCAGACAAATTAAATCTTTAGGAAGATCAAAATTAGTATATTATTTGAGTTGGTGTCTAAAAGACTATCCTGAAAGGCCCAGAACTTGCAAAGAAAAATCCTAGGAACGTTTGGCAAATGGATTCAACTTACTTTCCTTCCTCCTCCCACATTTCTCTCTGGACCTTCTCTCATAGAAACATTATGAGAAGCTAGCCTCGGGTTTCTTAAGGTTCTCGTTTGAAGAATAAATGCAAAAACAGGAGTCGGCCAAGCATTAGCTGGTTATGGACTAAACACCAGCAAGGGAGATCCTGCCACAAAATATAAACCATTAACTAGATAGAGATGAGCCTTTAACTGTCCCTGCTGACCAAAGCAGTCAAGTCTGGAGCCAGGCAGAGATTGGGAAGAATGCTCTTTATGAGTCGAAGTCTTGCCCTCCACCCACCCCCAGACACAGGCTTCTCTGGGAGATTTCAAGGTTTGATAAGTTTACAAAATAAGGAAGCAACAAGAAATTCCCCATAGCCAGTGTTTTCATTTTTGTCTTAACTTTGATCTTGATGTTCCTCACTTCCACTGTCCCAGAGATGCTAAGCCCTAGGTTTATCACTTAAAGAGGTTGCTCTCCTCCCACCCCCCACCCCCCACCCCCTTTGGAATCCCTAGAGCAGAAATTATTTTGGTTTTTTTGTCTTTTTAAAAATTTTAAATAGTATTATTTTCCAATTACATGTAAAAAGAATTAACATTCTTTTTTTAAATTTTGAGTTCCAAATTCTCTCCCTCCTTCCCTTCCCTCTTCCCTCCCTTAGATGGTAAGCAACTTGCTATAGGTTGTGTACAATCATGAAAAACATATTTCCACATTAGTCATGTTGTGACAAAAAACACAGACCAACACACACAATAAAGTGAAAAATAACATGCTTCGAACTTCATTCAGACTCTATCAGTTCTTTCTCTTGAAGCAAACAACACTTTTCATCATGTGCCTTTTGTGATTTTCTTGGATCGTTGCATTGCTAAGAATAGCTAAGTCACTCGCATTTGTTCATCGTACAATATTGCTGTTACCATGTACAATGTTCTCCTGGTTCTGCTCACTTCACTCTGCATTAGTTTATGTAAGTCTTTTCAGGTTTTTCTGAAAATATCATAGGAGCAGAAATTCTTCCCTTTTTTTTTTTGGCAGTCTGGTCAAGCCTATGAATCCCTTCTCAGAATGATGTTTTGAAATGCATAAAATAAAATACTTAGGATTATAAAGGAAACCAATTATATTGGAATACAGTTGCCAAGATATTACGAAAATACGTTCAAGGACCCTAGGTTAAGAATGCTTGCCCTAGAGTGTTCTTCATGGCTCAACTTAAATGCCAACTTGACCTGAGATCTTTCAGGGTCTCCCCTACTCAGACACTCTTACTCTCCCTCCTGTACTATGTGTATTATTTGCATATGCTTTGTTTAGCAGGGACCAACTGAATGTGTATATGTTTTGGATCAGGTCAAAAGCTTGATGTTCCAGCATGATGGGGGCCATCCTATAGACCATGAGTGGTAATGGGTCTGTTCTCTGGTCCCTTGATAAGCATATGTGTGACCAAATACTCATAGTTCTCCATGGTCCCTCATCACTGAAGGCAGTGTCAAAGATGGTTAGTAAGATGGTTAGTAGCAGGTCCAATAAAACTTTAACTTAGGATCATAGATTTAGAGTTGTAAGGTGCCTTAGAAGGACATTGAGTCTAATCCCCTCATTTTATAGATGAGAAAACTGTGGAATAGAGAGGTTAAGTGACTTTCCCAAGGTCACGCAGCAGGAGTGGGAGGAAGGAGTTGGGATTTTAACCAAGTCACATCTTTCTGATTCAGTGCCCAATCTACTACATTCAGCAATGCTTTTCATAATATATGGTCTCTGTGATTTCTAGTACCCTTTTATATTGTGTGATGAAGGTATGCTTTTTCTTCTTAGAATTTTTGTAATTGGAAGTTCCTCACTCTCTGGAATGCAAATGAATTTTAATTCCTTGCTATGTTCTCTCTCTCTCTCTCTCTCTCTCTCTCTCTCTCTCTCTCTCTCTCTCTCTCTCTCTCGTATTATGCACACACACAAATAGCTGTAGTAATAAAGTTTTTATCCCCTTTTTAGGATCTTTATTCTAAATAAAGTTAGGTAGGTAGATAGGTAGATAGATAGATAGATGTACACACATTTATAAATAACTAAAATAATAAGCCTTATCCCCTTTTGGGGATTATTTTTGAGATGTTAATTTGAATATGAGTTAGCATTTCACATACAGCTAGATCCTGATTAGAACAAATAATGAATCCCCTGAAGTGGTCCCATGTTTTTTTAATTCAAACTATTTGAAGTTATAATTATGTAAAATATGGTAATTGGTTCCAGCCTAATGAAAATATGCAGTTCAAATTCAAATAATGCAACCACTTCAAAGGGATTCATTATTTGCACTAATAGGGACCTGTCTGTATGGGATCCCAGGGGGGTAAAAAATATGAACATCTCTGTGAAGCCTCAGTCCTTCACTTGAGAGAACAACTCAAGATCATTCTCCTGTCACTTACCAGATAATTTGCATATATTTGGTAAGTGTTAATTATTCTTTTCTTTTTTTTTACTCTTCCTAAAATAAGCCAGGAAAATTTTTCCTTCTTAAATACATATATTTAAATACACATATTTCATAGATAAAGTGTCCATCTGGGCCCAGGTATCCCCATAGCACCTGGTATCATAGGGAAGACCATAATCCCCTCATTAGTTAATCTTGAGTAAATCAAGGAACATTCTATTATCAAACTCTCCCCTTCACTGATTAGTACACTCAAAGATCTTAACGTGTAGATGTGTAAGCAAAGGAAGTAGATAATAACTTGCTTTTCTAGACACCATTTTGGAAGCTCGCAAAAGGAGAAAGTATCTCTAATACATATCAAAGAAAGCAGTTTTCCTACATTAAAAAGGGAAAGCTGGGAATTAATATATGGAGCTATCACATCACCCCAATTTGGATGAGGATTGGAGGCCCACAATATCTCACTGGCATCTCTGACCAACTATAAAGAATATCTTTTAATAAACCTCCTTTGGACACAAAAGTCTTGTGCATGAATTTCCTTTTCCCTTCCCTAGTGAGGATGATTGGGTTACCATATACTCACTCATCTGGAGAGATATTTGCTGCCATTTGAAGGAATTAAAATGGATAGGAAAAACTGATCAAGTCTCTTATTTTTCAGATTCATAGAACTCAGAGTGAATTCCTTTCAACTGCAACACCCCCCACCCCCACCCCCTACACAGAGCCTTCAGAAATTCAGCATGGTGCTCATTCCTTTCAGAAATCAACCTTGGTTCCTTTCTGAGCTCAGTGTCTCTCTTCTCACCTTTATTCTCTCCTTCCTTCCTCAGATCCTTGTAAATCAGATGCTATGACAAATTGCTTTTAAAGCCTCTTCAATTAAGCACTGGCTCTTCTACCTTATGAGTACAACAACTGGAAGACAGTGACCTGTGCTTACAGAGTCTGAGCTGGGGGGGGGGGGTTCTATTTAAAACCCAGAGTGAGACCGGGGTGACAATGAAACTTGCAGAGTGTGGCCAAGATGTGTCAAGTTACATAAATGTACACATTTCAATTTGCCCTTGACTTGAAGCTTTTTCTCCAGACTTCAACTTGTTAGAGGGAAAAAGAAAAATGCAAATTAAGAACATGTAAAAATGTAAAGGTTCTCTGTAGGCGGAGGAGGCTGAGTTTTTTAGTCAGAGATCACACTGGTGTGTCAACCCCTCCCAGCATGCTCCCATGAGCATTGTTCCAGCTGGCCAAGCTACAGAGAAGGGAGATTTCTAGGCATCCTTCTAGAGAGATGGCTGAGGAGGCAGGACCCTGCCTTCCCTTAGGTTTTAATGTTTTCTTTTTTTTTATGTGTAGCCCTTTGTTTGGCATTTAAAGCTCTTTATAACCTTTTCCCTTTCTACCTTTCTAGTTTTCTTACTCTTACTTCCCTTTATTTATTCTGTGGTCCAGTCTTACCTGCCTAATTACTTTTCTTTGGATAGATTTCTCCATTTTCCCTCTTTGCTTTTGAATTGGCTGCCTCCCATACCTCCTCACCCTGGCTGCCTCTTTAGAACCCCTGGCTTCCTTCAAGGGTCCCATGGTTCTGCAGGAGGTCTTTCCCAGGAACCCTAGTTCTTGGAATTTTCCCCTCTAAGGTTACATTTTATCTACTTGATAAGCATTATTTATGTACCTATTTATATATGTTATCTCTCCCATTAGAACATAAGTTCCTTGAACACAAGGACTGTGTTTCATTAGACTGTGAACTACTTGGGGGAAGGGATTGGTTTTTGCTTTTGTACTCCCAGTGTTCAGCACAGTGCCTTGCACATAGCAGACCCTTAATAAATGCTTATTGATTTGACTTTCTTTGTATCTCCAACCCTTAGGATAGTGCTTGGAATGCAATAAAGCTCTTAACAAATGTTTGCTGATTAATTGCTTTTATTTCTGATTTTCAGCTTCCTTATCATACTAGCTGACAAACCCATTTAAGACTTTTGAAAAAAGGCACTGAATTCAATGCACATGGTCTACTCTGAGTTTTTGTTTGACTTAAACCCTAATCCCACACACACAATCAGGACATGATTCATATAAGGATAGAGGATTGACTTCACAACAGTTCATGTTTCTATAGCATTTAAGGTTTCTGAAGTACTTTCCTCATAACAACCTTGAAGAAGGTAGTATAATTATTATTTTCATTTTATAGACGAGGAAGCTGATGCTCTCCAGGGTTAAGTGAGTTGTCCAAGGTTATACAACTAATAAATGTCTGGTTCAAGTTTCCTATCTTCAGATTTAGGACTGTTTCTACTACCCTTGTCTGTCTCCACTCTAAGGTCCAATTCTATGCCAAAGATTCCATGATGGCCTGTTGACATGTGCAGCCTTTGGGCTCTTGAGCTGCTGTCCTTCAAAACATCAGTCACTTTCCACTTCTAATCTCTTTCTAATCTGTTTTCCAGCCCCACTGCCTTGCAGAAATTACTCTCTCCAAGCTCACCAACAACATATTCACTACTGAAGTCAATGACCTTTTCTCAGTCCTCATCCTATAATGGACAGTTGATGCAGATACAGGACGGCATAGCCAATTAATATTTTGGGGAGTGCTTTTATTAGCCGGAGGCTATCTCCAAAAGGGAAGGCAGCCCTGAGCAGTCTGTCCAGCAAGCTTTTATACAGTAAAAAGTACTTCCTGAAACAAACAGTGGTCAGCAAGGCGACTGTTGCTACATAGGGATGTAAACTAAGGGGGGGCTGCAAGCTAACTGGTCAGATCTTTGTTTTGGTTACATCTTGGTTACAAGGCAGGTGCATACCTTTACGGTAGGGTCTTGGGGCCCCCTGAGGGGCCTTGTGAGAGGCCTTGTGTAGGAGCTAGCACTATGGGAACCTAACTGGCACTTCACTCCCACCTGGCTTTTGACATTGTCGACTGTCCTTTTCTTGTAGAAACGTTCTGGATTTTCATGACGCTTCTCTCAATCAATAAGCTTTAACCTATATGCTAGGCTCTGGAGATACAAGTACAAGGATGAAATAATCCCTGCACAAGGAGCTTAAATCCCAAAGGTGAAGACAACAAGCATATGCTAATATGTATATATTATATTCTTATATATGTTTTATATTTATGCTGAACATATATGTGTATGTATATGCATATACGGGGGCAGTTAGGGGGCTTGGTGGATAGAGAGCTGGGCCTGGAGTCAGGAAGACTCTTCCTGAGCTCAAACCTGGCCTCAGACACTTACTAGCTGTGTGACCCTGGACAAGTCACTTAACCCTGTTTACCTCAGTTTTCTCATCTGTAAAATGACCTGGAGAGGGAAATGGCAAACCATTCCACTGTCTTTGCCAAGAAAATCCCAAATAGGGGCGGCTAGGTGGTACAGTGAAGAGAGCACCGGTCCTGGAGTCAGGAGGACCCTGAGTTCAAATCCGACCTCAGACACTTAACACAAAAACTAGCCATGTGACCTTGGGCAAGTCACAACCCCAATTGCCCTCCAAAAAGCAAAAAAAACCCCAAATGGTGTCACAAAGAGTCAGACATGACTGAAATGACTGAATAACAACATATTGCATATATATGTGTAATATGTTCAGCATAAAGTACATGTATACATATTCAGAATAAGCATAAATAAAAATATAAAATGTAGTCAGGATAAATAAAACATATATCTAAAAATATAGAGTATATGTGTGTGTGCAGCATAAATATAAACTAAATAAATATGAACACATACAAAGCAGTAAAAAACAAAGTGCTTTGGGAGGGATAGTTCTTCTCCTATCTGTCTGATTATTCCTTCTCAGTGTCCCTTGTTAGATTGTCATTCATTCCTGCCCCTCTAAGCATGGGTATATTCTCTAAGGCTCTGTCCCAAGCCCCTCCAATGATTATCTCGATGCAAAATCTATATATCCCCAAAATCTATATATCCCCAAAATCTATATATCCAGCCCTTACTTCTCCACTAAGTCTTTCAGTCCCACATTACCAACTCCCTGCTAAATATCTCCAACCAGATATTCATAAAATCATAGATAATAAGGGACTTTGGAGGTCATGTAGTCTGACCCCTCTATTTTACAGATGGGGAAACTGAGACTCTGGAAAGTGATATGACTTGTCCAAGGTCACACAGGTCATAAGCATCAGAGACAGGATTTGAGCCCAGGTCCTCTGTGTCTAATGATGATGTTTTTCCCATGGTACCCCAGAGGCATTTCAAACTCAACATATCCAAAATGGAAATCAATATATTTTCCCACGTAGGGAAAACATCATTCCTCCAAACGTCCTCATTTCTTCTGAAGGCACCACGGTCCTCCCATTTATCTAGGTTCACAGCTTTGGAGTCATCCTTACTCCTTCCCTTGGTCTCACTCATGTGTGCCCATGGTCACAGCTTTTACGAGTAAGAGGAGGATCTGAATCCAGGTATTCCCAATGTGAAGGGGCAGGGTGTTATAGAAAAGGAGAATGCTAACACTTAAATAGCACTTTAAAGTTTGCGAAACACTCTGTGTGTTATCTCATTTGATTCTCCCCACAACCCTGTGAGGTAGATGCTATTATGCCCATTTTATAAAGAAACTGATGCTTGGACAGGGCAAGGGACTTGCTGAGGCCTTGAAGCCTACAAAAGTATTCACATCCTGCCTCTCACACACACTGACTTTGTGACCCTGGGCAAATCATTTATCCTGTCAGTATTCTAGGGCAACCAGTATTGGGAGCAGCATAGAAGGTGCCAACCTACATTGGTAGAAGGAGTTTCTTCAACTGGGTTCTCCCTGTACCAATAAAATCATGGGGTTAGTCCCTATCTGGAAGATAGGTGGCTCAGTGGATAGAATACCCTCTCTGGAATCAGGAAGATCTGAGTTCAAAGCCAGCCTCAGATATTCATTAACTGTGTGACCCTGGGTAAGTCACTTAACCCTGTTTGCCTCAGTTTCCTCGTCTATAAAATGACCTGGAGTAGGAAATGGCAAACCATTTCAGTATCTCTGCCAAGGAAACCCCAAATGGGGTCACAAAGAGTCAGAAATAACTGAAACAACTAAACAATGACAGTCCCTGTCCTATTCCTGTTGCTAAGTCAGTGCGCAATCAAGTGGGCCATGCTTGTTTTATGACTCATCTCAGTCCTCCAGTCCCACATCTTTAGCCACAATTCACAGCTCTGGATCCTGACAGAAAAATCACAAGCCTTTTTTCTCACCTTTTTGCCAAACTTAGGGGTCTGTGAACATTAGCTAATGGTCCCTAGGTGTCTTTACTACTATCCAGGGAAAAATAATATATCTGAACTCACTTCCTCCACAGTGATCTCCCCAGTTTCTAATGATCCTTTTTTCCTCCCAATCCTTTCCTTGCAAGAGTTCTGGCTGTTGCTGACTAAAACCCGCTACTGCCCAAAGCAAACTGAGATGCTGTCCTATATTCTCTTTTATTAAAATTTGGCAAACGGGTGCAAAATGAAGATAAAACAAATTCTCCCTTCAACCTTTCATGGATGCAGATATTTAATTATCTGAAACCAAGATAAACAGCAGGATGTGTAGTGTCCCTGTGACGCAAAGAAGCAAAGGCAGGCTTCCAGGAGCCGGCAAATGGAGTTATTAAAAGCTAATGATGTGATTCAGCATTGGAATTAAGGGCAAGAGAATGAGTCTCAAGTTATTGACTTTATCAGGAAAGTTCTCCCCTGCAGTTAGGTAGCACTGGAGAGAGAGAGAAGACTAAGCAACAGGAATAGCACATAGAGGCAAGAAGAAAAAAGTTCGAAATTCCAGGGCATTCCTAGGCAGTACTCCCTGCACCAGAGGAATATTCAGATTTCTAAGAGGTTTATTAACTTGCTGAAGACCGTCAGGTGAAATTTATTAAATGGCCAAGCTGTAAGAGGGGAATCTTTGGAAAACTGTTTCTCAATTGACCTGACACATAACAGTTACTTAATCAATGGTTGTTGGATTGAATTGTCGATGGAAATCTAGATCACTTATTCATAAGAAAAGCATTCCTGGGGATGAATGCTTGCCATCAGGAAGACCTAAATTCAAATCTAGCCTTAGACACTGGGCAAATCACTTACCTTCTGTCTGCCTCAATTTCCTAATCTCTAAAACGGGGATAACAATAGTACCTACTAAACTGGGCTGTTTTGAGAATTGAATGAAATTAATATTTGTAAAGTGCTTTTCAAACTTTAACACACTTATATAAGTACTAGCTATTTTTATTATTAAGCATGTGAGACTCAGCCCTGGAATCATACATGCACATGATTCAATTCAGCAAACATTAAATGAATGGGGATACAAAAACAACCATGAAATAATTCCTGTCTTCAAAAAGCTTTCAACCGAAATGGAAGGATGCGTGTATACCGAGAAGTGAATGTAAAGGAATGCAAAAGAATTTCCTTTTGTTTTGCTTTTTGGAGGAGGGAAGGCAGGGCAGTTGGGGTTAAGTGACTTGCTCAAGGTCACACCTCTAGTAAGTGTTAAGTGAATGAGGCTGGATTTGAATTCAGGTCCTCCTGACTCCAGGGCCGGTGCTCTATTCACTGTGCCACTAGCTGCCCCTGCAAAGGAATTTCAGGAGGGAAAATGCACTCTAACTGGGGATCAGGAAAGGTCTGATACAGAAGAGCAAAAGGAGTCCATCATCATTCCTTTCCACCCAGCATAAAGATTCCACATTGTTCCATTGCATTGCATTGACGAGTATGCAAGATCTACTTGTTCCTCCTATTTTTTTTCCTCCAGGGATGCTGGGGGGGCCTCCTGGACTCTGTCTTTTCTCCACTGTGCAAAGACATGTTGCTGACCCTTGTTCCTGTCTGTCTGTTGTGCCTCTCTTCCCTCCCCAGGGGAGGGGTGGATTCCCCCAGCCTCTGGCTGGCCTCAACACTGGAACACTAGAGATTTCTATAATAAACAGGTGAATGGTTAAAAAAAAAAAAAAAGAAGGTGCCTGAGCTATGACCTTGAAGGAAGCTAGAGGATTCTTTGAGGTGGGGGGTGAAATATGAATCCAATCCAGACATGATGTGGGGGTGAAATAATAATAATAATAAGGGAGAAAAAATGTTCTATGCTGGGGCAAGTATGACTGGATCAGCTTAATATATGAGGGAGGGTTAGGTGGGTACCAGATTATAGGAGGGCTTTCAATGCCAGGCTGAGAATTATATATTTTATCCTAGAGGCAATAGGGAATCATTAAGGACTTTTTAGTAGGGAGTTGATGTTGTCAGATTTGTGTTTTAAGAAAACATATGTAACTAGGTGGGCACCCATGCACACTTGCTGCAGGAATATATATTTATAAACAGGTACTTGCCATCTGCTGAGGTAAGAACTTGGTCTATGGAGACTACCTCAGGTTTGATGTTGCCTGGTTAGGAGTCTAATCACTGCTCACAGTGAGAGAACTTGTCCAAGAGGGATGTGATACAGAGAGGCCCCAAACCCAAGGTCTGGCCTAGCAGGACCCTTTCAATGTCCATTTCCCATTTATCATAAGGCACTGGGCAATGCGATAAACATAACAGGAGAGACAATCCCTGTTAGTGATACTTTGGCTTCTGGTGACCAAACTTTTCCAGTTTGCCCTAAAATCCAGGTGAGAAAGCCAAAGACAAGATCTATATTCCCCCAGCCCCTGGTTGGCCTCAACACTGGAATACTAGGGTTGTACTCTCGAAGGAAGCTAGGTGATTCTATGAGGAATGGCTAGGAATGGTTTTGATATATCTCCCAAGCCTTTTCATCATCTTGGTTAAGAGATGATGAAGCAACAGGAGAAGGAAGAACAAAGCTAGCAAAGAGGAAGAAAGAGTAGCTGGGGAAGGAGATCTCTGGGAGAATAATTCTAAGGATAGGTAGGGAGCAGGAGGCATGCGGCACCTTCTCATGTCACTGAGTAAATTCTTAGAGGACCATACTTGGAGCCAAAGAACATCTTTAACTATGAAGCATTCATTTGACTCACTAAGGTCTCCATGGGCTGAAAGGTGTTAATATAATTATTTAGCAGTAGATTTGCTTTAAAAATGATTTCATTTTGGTTATTAACAGCAGGGCTGATTGGGCAGGAGCTGTTGGTATTGCCATTACTGACATCCTCTGCTGCCTCTGCTCCAAAGGCTTAGTTAATACAAAGAGTGAGTCTAAATTCTCTGGCTGAAATCCCTATACTTCAACCCTTAAGGCATTGCAATTCTGCCTGTGTGGGTATTCCTTCCACTGACCCAAGTTATAATCTCTCCAAGTCTTCCTAAAGCATCTTCATGAGGTGTTGTCTTCCTCTTCATCCCCCCACCAAAATTATCCCCTAGTAGTTAGCTTTCTGGTGATGATAACTCCCTCCATATTTAGCACATCAGAGACTCTTAATACATGGTTTTTGTGTTTAATTGAATGAGATAGATGGGTCCTCATGCGACAGGCACATGAGTCATCTCTTGGCCTGGACTTGAAATCTCTTTAGCTTGGGTAGAACCTGGCAGAGTTTCTGTTTCACTGGCATAGGCTTCATGAATCCAAAGTCACTGAGTGCCATGATATGGCATTAGAGGAGGACTTTTGAGGAGGTTGAATAGATACAGATGGGTAAGTAGAGATAGATGATGGATAGATAGATAGATAGATAGATAGATAGATAGATTATAGATGGAGAGAGACAGACAGACAGAGACAGAGACAGAGAAAGACAGAAAGAGAGACAGAGACACACATGCACACAGAGAGAAAATCAGATAAATAGAACAGAAATGCAGGTAGATAGACAGAAAGACAGACCAGCAGGCAGGCAAGCAGAGAGTGAGACAGACGGAGACAGAGACACAGAGAGAGAGACAGAGACATACAGAGAGAGACAGAGACAGAGAGAGACACAGAGAGAGACAGGTAAAATGACAGAAAGAGAGAAAATCAGATAAATAGAACAGAAATGCTGGCAGATAGACAGAAAGACAGACGGGCAGGCAGGCAAGCAGAGAGACAGACAGATAGAAAGATAGACAGGTAGTCAGGCAGAGACTCTCCCCCAAAAAATGAAAAACAGGTAAACAGATAAACACACAGACAGACAGACAGTGGATATTTCATCTGTATTTACTTTTCCTTTTTCTAACCTATCAGAGAAAGCAAAATAAATGGTGCAAATCTCCCCTTGCTTATAGGCATGACAGTCTTCCTTTCAATCTTTTGGAGCACAGTTAAAGATACAGCTCTTCTGTCCCTAGGAAAATAAAATGGAGGGGTTGTTTTTATTTTTATTTTTTTAACCTACAAGGGCTGTTCAACTTATTCTAGGATAAAGTGATCCTAAGGAGAGAAGAGTACTGTGCACGACCCAGATTGGCTGTGCCAGCTTGCATTCCTCCCTGCCAGGTTCCAAATGAAAAATGATAATTTCCCTGGAAAGCCCATCCATCATTCCTAGGTACTGCTGAGCATACAATCTGCCCAATAGGCCCTCTTCATTTTCAAAGAAATTCAAACCACTAAGTATCCATAAATATGTGTTCCCCACCCCCATCATCAGTGTCTCCATCTTTCTTTGTATCATTCATACCATTTCTAATTGGCTGGGTCTCCTGCACTGCTTTCTCTGGTACTTACATAAACCTGAGTTCTGATTCCCTTCTGACTAAGACTTCCCGAAGACGCTGAATTTTTGCCATCTCCAACTCAATCTCCTCTGGCATCATGGTTGTCTCAGCCATGGAAATGATGTCAAGTTGATCTGTGCAGACAGAGAAACACGAGACATGTAAGCCAGGTTATGCCAGATTATACCGCATTTTGCAAAGCCCCAAAACACCATAAAATGTGGAGAAGGCTAGCTGAGCCCCTGACAGCTGTAGAGTGCTCAGTATTTAGCGCCTGGGACACAGTAAATAGTACATAGTACAGATAGATAGATAGATGGAGAGAGACAGGCAGACAGAGACACACAGAGACACACATGCACACTTAGTAAATGTTTATTGATTGATTAATTTATGGTTTCTGAAAATGTGGTAGCCACTTGCCAGGATCCATGTAAAACTGGAAATGATCAGTCAATCAAGAAGCATGTATTCTGGGCTAGGCTCTGGAGATACAAATACAAGCCAAAAAAAAAGATGGTTCCTGTCTTCAAGGAGCTTACAATTCTGATAGGGAGGACCATAGATAAAACGAAGCTGGAAAGGGGGAAGGAAAAGGGGGGATATGATGGAGAAGTTGGGAGGACTGCAGCCCAGTGAGAAATGAAGATCTGGTTAGCCTGGATCCCTACTTAAATGGAAGTTCTGGCAGGAGTCAACCAGTCAGAGGTTGACTGGTTGACTTCTGGGTCTAGGGGTATATCTAAGGTGTGAGTTCCAAGGCTGAAGAGATCTTCCAGGATGAAGAGGTTTCTGTTGGCATGATGGAAGAGACCAGCTTGATGGGGAAAGAGGGTGGTATATTTCTTTTTTTTTTCTTTTTTCTTTTTGGAGGGCAATTGGGGTTAAGTAACTTGCCCAAGGTCACACGGCTAGGTTTTTATTTGTGTGTGCGTTAAGTGTTTGAGGTCGAATCTGAACTCAGGTCCTTCTGACTCCAGGGCCGACGCTCTACTCACTGTGCTACCTAGCCACCCCTAAGGGTGGTATATTTCTTTGAAAGACTGGAAACCATGACAAAATAAGACTACAGCCACTCCCCGAGCTGATGAAAGGATGATGTTAATCAACAAGATATTAGGGATACAAAGACAAACATGAAAAAGTCCCTGCCTTCAAGGAGCTTACATTCTTTTTTTGGGAGGAAACATTTACATATGTAATTATAACAGATACAAGGTGATTTTTTGAGGGAGGAGGTACTAGCATACGGGGAGATGAGGAAAGACTTTATGTAGAGAGTGGCATTTACGTTGCACTTTGGAGAGAACCTGGAATGCTAAAAGATGGAGATAAAGAAGCACATTCCAGGCCAAGGCGGGCAGGCCTGGGTGGGGGCAGGGAGACAGGAGGAGATTGTGGAAGCAGCAAAAAGGCTAATTGGGCTAGAATGAGGAGTATGTTCAGGTTGGTTGAGGCCAAAATATGCAGGGCTTTAAATGCTAAGTGGAAGGGTTTACATCCCTGTGGAGTTTACTGAGCAAGAGAATGACATGTCAGACTGCCCTTGCCCTTTAGCAGCTGTACAGAAAATGAGCTACAGAGAGAGGGAGAGACAGACAGACAGACAGAGACAGACAGGCAGAGGGAGAGTCTGGGGGTGGAGGGGAGAGAGAGAGAGAGAGAGAGAGAGAGAGAGAGAGAGAGAGAGAAGAGAGAGAGGGAGAGAGGGAGAGGGAGAGAGGGGGGAGAGAGAGAGGGGGAGAGAGAGAGAAAAGAGGAGAGAGAGAAGAGAGAGAGAGAGAAGAGAGGGAGGGAAAGAGGGAGAGAGGGAGAGGGAGAGAGAGAGAAAAGAGGAGAGAGAGAGAATAGAACAAATGAGAAAGAGGAGAAAGAGAAGAGAGAGAAAGAAGAGAACAAATGAGAAAGAGGAGAGAGAGAGAAGAGAGAAAGAGGAGAGAGAGAGAGAGAGAGAGAGAGAGAGAGAGAGAGAGAATATATATATTATTTGAGGCAGGGAGACAAATTAGTAGGTAATTGTAATAATGCAGGCAAGAGGCGATGAAGGCTTAAATAAGAGTGCTGGCTGTGTTACTCAAGAAGTAGATGGACGTGAGTGATGTCTTGGAGGTAAAGTTGAAAATGTATTATTTGAAACTCTTGAATACATTTCCTTATAGAAACACATTGCAAATGATGGTTAAATTCCTAAACTAGAGCACATGATTCTATTTAACACATAATGAAACTAGACTACAGTAGCTGGAGCTCAGTATCCCACGAAAAGAAGGCCAAACATTGCAGGAGATGGGCAGAAGAGAAAGAGAAAGAAAGAGACACAGTCACCGGTCAACAGATTTTTTCTTTTAACTTACAATGCAAGGGATATGCACCGAAAGATATATCTATGTACAAACTCAATTAGATTTTACTATGGGATTGCTTTTATACAGAAAAGCAACAAAATCAAAAGGAACGATTTTATTATTTTCCTTGGCTATAGCAACAAGAATACATGGGGGTGCAAGGGGATATGGGAGTACAGAAAAACTCAATTAAGAAACATTTGCTTTAAAGAGGTACGTGATACATAGTGCAGATAATTAAAGTAGTATCCGTGACATATAGTACGAGCAAGTGATTATATTTAACAAACATCTGTTCATATAGGATACAGAGTGCAGGGAATTTTTCACAGATATGCATTGTTATACATTTTGCTTCCTTAGCAAGCTACAAGCAGTCCTGCAATTTCTTAAAACCAAGATGGATTTACTTGGATCCAAAGTTAGTTAAACTCCATTTCACACCCTATCATCGACCACGAAATAGATACTCTTTCTCCCAGATCTTTTATGCCTCTGCCACAAGCCCCCACTGCAGCACACTCCTCAAGCTGTTCCTTCCCTCTCCCTCAAAGTGCTCCAATCACTCCATCCCAAATGACCTAACCCACTTCTGGGGCTTCCCCATCAAATTTTCCCTTTCCATTTGATTCATTAAATCTCAACTAGTTGTTGGGAGCAAAGCAATCACACAGAACTAACTCAGACTAAGAAGTGAATGCTTGATAACCTTTGAACCCTCTCAAAGGTATTCCTACTTTTAGAAGGGCATGCTCATTAACCCAGAAGAATCTTTAGATGGAGGAGTTGTGGGCAATCCAAAGTAAAGAAAAAAAATTCCAGCAGGGTTGAGGAAGATACTCTTGGGGAGTCCAGTCAGTTCAGC